>VCAZ01000301.1:42500-218113 GCA_005784505.1 Bagarius yarrelli
TTACACGCTGCAAACACGAAAATGCACCCCAAATACTATTAGAAATTACACCATCAACAATAAAATGATAAACGGGTTTTTGGGGACATGTTTCTTTATTTGCAGCGTGCTTTTATATTCTTAATGCGTTCCTGTATTTATTTTGTAAGAATTTGCAGCACCGTGTGTTGTCAAACTAACGATTTTTTCTCAATTTTTTTTTTTTTTTTTAAGTTGAAGTGCTTTAAGATCTCTCGGCTACCGTACAAACCAGCCCTTATCAGAATGTCTATAGAATTTGCTTTGGGAACCAATTAAAACGACAGCCATAACCTTCACCTGCCTGATTTAACACATGTTGGAGAGCACTTGTCAAGTGTGATGCTTCCAGCAACTTCCTAGTGCATTTTTCACCACCGTGGGGGGAATATCCTACTCCGTCTGCTATCTATTTGACTCTAGACTATAAGAAAAACAAACCCAACAAGCTATTTTCTTGTTGAAAGCTCTGAAATATGAGTTTTTGGTGTTTTTTCCCTTGTGTTTCAATGTCGTCTATGACAAAAAAAAAAAAAAAAAAAAAGAACAGAAGGACTCGGCGTGCACTCGGGAGATCTGTGGATCACGAAAGCCTGTTCTGAACACCGGCTCTGTGGGGAGACAGGTTGTTTGTGTTCTTATTGTGCTGCTCAGAAGCTGTGCGAGGGAAACAGGGACATGAGAAACGGAAGAGAAAGGACAGGAAAGACATCAGATATTTGTTTTGTTCAGTGGTTGAACCATGTACACCAATGTCCTGTACTATAGTACTATACTTAAGCAAGACAGGATGCCTTTAAATTATTCTGCCATCTTATTTCAGAGTTAGTTTCACTCCTAAGTCTTTTGAGTAGATTTAGCCACAATAGTATCAATAAAATCAGACACTAAAGTTAGATGAGGTCTGAGGTGCAAGTCTGTGTTTTAATTCGACCCCTAGGTGTTTAGTGAGGTAGAGTCAAAGTGCAGAACACTCAAGATTCTCGCAATCTTCTGCTGATATTGTGGACTGTGAATAAGGGGATATCTAAATTCCTTGCGATTATACAATAAGGAACATTATCCCTAAGTTTGCTCAATCGCCCCATCCTTGCCTGCGAAAGATTGAGCCTTTCAGGGTTCCTTCTTTTTTACACCCAATCATGACGTTCACCTTTTTCCAATTCACCTGTCAAATGTTCCAAACCCGGTGCTTTTGGGGCATTCCCCATCATTCCCAATCCTTTGTTATCCTCGTCCCCGCTCTTTTGGAATGTGGTGCTGGCATCAACTTTAGTCTCAGTAAAATTTAACAGTTTGAACATTGCATATCTTTGTGTTGTTTTCATTTGAATATGGGTCAACAAAGATTTGCAGGTCAGTGTATTGTTTTTTTCTTTGTTTTACGCAAAATCCTAACTTTTATTCATTTATTCATCTTTTACCTGCTTATTCTCTAATTTGGGGTCACAGGGATCTGCTGGAGTCTATCCCACTCGTCCATGAAAGGGCGAAAAGCAGGAGGGGTACACCCTGGACAGATCGCCAGTCTATCACAGGGCCACACACTCTCACACTCACTCCTATGGGCAATTTAGAATCACCAATCAATCTAACATACATGTTTTTGGATTGTGGGAGGAAACCGGAGAACCCGGAGTAAACCAATACAAGCACGGGGAGAACATGCAAACTCCACACAGAAAGACCCTTGCCTAGGAATCCAACCCAGGCTTTCTTGTTGTGCAGCAACAGTGCTAACCACTAAGCCACCATGCTGCCTACATCCCAACATCATTGGAATTAACACAAGTTCAAAACCGACCACCAATAATAGTGCAGCCCAACCAATACCGTGTCTCCTGTTTCATACAGTTCTAAAAGATCTGCTCAGAACATCTGCTATCCATTTAATCCAAGTATCTGTTTAGTCCAAAAAATGCATTTGTATTGAGTAACAGCCCAAGTAGGCATCAATAATTCATTGCAGATTCAAAGTTGACAGATGATAGACCCTGTTAGCATTTTTTTAGCATGTTTTAAGCAGATCCGGTTCTCAAGAAGGGCATCATTATCATTTATATCTTAAATGAATCTTATCTTTAATGATAACCTGCCCTTGTTTTTTACTTGGTAATTCAGTCCTAATGAGGTACAGTGGTCCATGACAGATTTCAGCCCTGATGTCAGGTTTGGCTGATGTCAGCATCAGTCATTAGATAAAAGATAGGCTAAAGATTTGCATTAGCAAATACCTTGATGCCTGCATGTATTTCAATATAATCTATTAGCATAGCCTCCGATTTGGTTAAAAAAAGACATAGGTAGCCAGCTGGTGGAGCTGAACATTGAAGCATGCAGGTGAATGTGGGTAATAAATTTGGTTGTTCCACCACTACAGTGGCTGCACACAGAATTATTCAAGAGAATTAATTTTCCTCCTGACAGGAGAGTGGAAAAAAGTTATTTTTTGAAGTTGTGGAAAATAGCTCGCAACTGGATGGAGAACATGGTGTGATATCGGTATGTGATACAGGGTAAAGATTACAGGGGCATTCATTAAAAACAGCACTGATATTTTTTAATTGATTGGTTAATTTTCCATAAATGCAGTTTAAATATTTGCAAAAAAAAAAAAAAAAAATACTACAGATCATCCACATTAAAATATTTTAAATTCATGTCATGCAAAATAAAATATATATAATTAATAAAATGGCTTCATTAGCATTTCTGGTCCGGTGTTAGCACTTTTTGGCGGTTAGACGTAAGAAGAGTTCTACAGAACATTAATGTTTTCAGGACAGATGGTTCTCTGGTTTTCGAGAAAGAGACATTTATTTGAAGACAACATGAAATAAGCTGGTAAATCAAAAATATTAGTATATAACCATAGCACGTACTTGTTCTGCAGAAAGGAGCACCAGAAATGTATCATTATTATTTTAAATATACCAATAAATGCATTCTATTCAATAAATAAAGTCTTATAACATTTGTATACTCAGGACACAAACAGACAGCCGTTGATACAAACAAACAGTCAAATAAATAAATAAACAAATAAATGAATAAGATTTAAAGAAAACCTATAATTACTTTTTCTTACCCCTTCCTTCTTTTACCCTTTCCCTTCTTCCTTCTTTTACTTTTATTTATATATATATATATATATATATATATATATATATATATATATATATATATATATATATAAAAGAATGACATTATTACACCAATTATACTATATAAATAGTTTTACATAAATTCTTTTGTTATGTTATTAGTCATTATACATGCATGTGTTCTAGCTGATATATATATATATATATATATATATATATATATATATATATATATATATATATATATATATATATATATATATATATATATATATATATATATATATATATATATATATATATCCAAATTCAGCCATGCTCTGGAGTGCATTTTCTTCTTTCCTGCCTACATGCTGCCTTCACATCCTCACTTAAGTTAAACTTTTTTCGTCAGTTAAATTCACTCCTCCTAAAAAGAAATATTTTTCTATACCAGCACATTATAAATCTACAGACTCCCTTTTCTATTAACAGCTCCCTCGCAACTAACTCCCAGCCATTGCAATATAAATGATGATGAAATATAAAAATCTTCCAGAAAAATATTTCGAGTATTTCATTAACTGTGGAAAGCCTTTAATGATAACATGGCGTGTGTTAACACTATTGACAGAAAGTGAACGGCAACCTTTAAATAACCCGCCGTAAGACAGAAAGAATTTCTCTGCTCTAGTCTTCATCTTGATTATAACTAAATACTATAAAAAGCATCCTCGAAATAGAAGAAGGTTCATCCAGAGACAGATTTTTCCCCCTGATTACAGAAGATCCACTTTTTGTATTACAGTTGCAAGAGACGAAATTTATCCGGAGTAAAATAAAGGATCTGTCCAACAATAACGATTCTATACATGCAATATGTGACAAACTAATGCAAATGTGTTAAAAGTGTGTTTTTTTCTGTCTGTCATCCATCATAAGAAGATGTGATTTGCTCTTGTGACAGAAATGCAATGAACATTTAAACGTTTAATCATTGTTTTACAAGTTTTATCACATAACATTTTTTTTCTTTTTATTGGTCAGTTTAGCAGCATTAAACATAGCGTTAACGATGTTAGCGTTGACGTTAGCGTTTGTTAATGCAGCTAGTTGTTGCTATACGGAGTCTGAAGAAAAACGAAAAAGAACTGACTTAAACTTATTATTAGTGAATGAATGTTGAACAATAACAAACTAGAAATTATATTTAGCTTTAAAACGACGATAGATTTTATTCGATAGATGCTAGAAAAAGCTAAACTCCTCTTTGGTTATTATGCAGTATATAAAGACAAACAAATGTTTAGTTAACATTTCTACTAGTATTTTTAAAGATTTTTAGTTGGTTATTTAGCAGCCAAAAGCAGAAATGTTTGTCTTTTGAGATTCATGTTATTTGTATTGCCAGATTTCACAGTTCTGGCTAATGTTTTATAGAAAACTCGGCACAAACAGCTGATTTTTTAACTAAACAGATTTAAAAGAAAGGTCTATAAAATAAAAATTGTTTAAAACTAAAATTTCTTGTCATGATACAGTTCACCTAAAGGTGGCACTCAAATTCGAATTGTACTCATACACATACATGATAAAACCCAGTACAACAACTCTTCGCTTCTGTAACTACCCTCAACGTTCCAGCGTTTATTCCTACCGTTCATGTGTCCTCCTTGTCCAGCTCCTTCTCCTGTTTCTGTCCCAGGCTCCAGCATCCGCCTCCGCTTCCTGACTTCCTACTACAGTGCTTTCTTTCACATAACCCGCAAACTTTCAGAAAAATGCACCTGTCTAGGTTTAAACCTACCTCAGTCGCCTCTGGTATCTCATGAGCTCAAACCCATTTTTGCCCCATTTCCGTTTATCTAATTTATTTACTTGAACTTTGTGTTCCGATAAACTAAATGCTAAGATCTTCCTGATGTATTGTGTTAAAGGCTTGCAGATATAAGGCTATTTATTTGTTTATCCAGATTACAAACTATTCCTTCGATTTCTATTTTGCCAACTGAACAGAATACCGGTGTGTGTAGCGGTAAAAAGAGTAAATGGTGGTTTGCAGGTCGCCTAATAAAATCTTCATCCAAAATTATAAACGAATATATGCCAGATGCTTTAAAAACCATCCCAGACTTTGAAAGGTTGCTCCATAGCTATTCCCTGTACCGTATATATTTACATAATGTTTTTTTATTACTAGTAAATAGCAGAAATAGATTAAATTAAAAGATAATCAAACATGAATGACAAATAATCTGTTTAGGCTCCTTCCTGCTTTGTGCTTTGTTTCCAACAGGCATTTAAAAAGTGTGAATTAATTATAATCTGCTAGCAAGAGGAGGCAGCAATGTTAGCACTGGAATTTTATTTTTCTAAAAATGCACTGCACCGCATGACGTTCGAAGTGAAAAACTTATCATGTCTCTGTCCTCATGCTGACACCGAAATTCAGCTGGCAAAAAAACAAGAAATATAGCTGTGTGTTATGTGCCTTCTTAAACTGAGCTTCCTGTGGTAACAATAGGGGCAAAAAAGCAATTATACAAACCTTACAAAAATAGAAAAAGGGTGACATGATAGAGGTGTAAATACTAAAATAGCAAGTTTGTGGCTTAGTAGTTAGCACTGTTGCCTCACAGCAAAAAGGCCCGGGTTTGATGTCCGGACATGTATGTTCAAAAACATGTATGTTAGATTGATTGGTGATTCTAAATTGCCCATAGGAATGAGTGTGAGTGTGTGTGTGGCCCTGTGACAGACTGGCAACCTTTCCAGGGTGTAACCCTCCTGTCTTTCCCTGTGACCCCAAATTAGGAAATAAGCAGGTATAAAAGATGAATGAATGAATGAATGAATGAATGAATGAATGAATGGAAAAATCACACTAAGGATTTTTTTTAATTACTAATTAAATTCTGATATATTCTATTTTTTTACAACAGCACAGACTGTAGTGCCAGTGCTATATACAATTTAAGTTCTAAAATCGATTAAAATGTAAATTATAAAAATTATAGTCAACTGCAATAAGGTAATTTAAATATTTAATATGTCCTTATAAGGTTTTTTCCTGACAGCAATTGAGAGACACAACAAGATGAATTTTGATTAATAATTTCTAGACTTAATCAAAAAATAAATCAATAATAACACAGGAAATTTGGCAAATGACTGCTTTATAGCTTTATAGCTGTTCATCCCTTAGATTTCTGTTCTCCTCTATTCCCCTGCCACTTTATTGAGAAATTTCTGAAGAATAGCTTTTGCAGAACTAGCTGTGCAGGTGAGGAGGTGACGGGATTAGGGAGGAGAATAGAAGACAGGAGGTATGAAAGGATGCTTTTTCACCAGCAGATGACAAAAAAAACACCAACTACGCAAGGATAAAGAGACTCAGAGCTAAAACTCCATTAGACACTCCAGAGAGCCTTGGAAATCAAGCTTAATGCGATTTGGAAGAATTTTAGCTGTTTTCATCCTATTAAACCTGTCGTTTTTGACAATCACATGTTGAAACTTGTTCCGGCAGAAATTAAACAAGAACAAAAAAAAAGTAAAAAATAAATAAATATTATACATATATTTTTTTATGGTCTTTAAAATAGAAAACATTCAGAACTCATTTTTTTGACATGACATTTCACAAAAGTGAAATTGGTCATGTAATTGTGAAAGGTTTTTTTTTTTTTTTTTTTTTTTTAATTAATATTGAGTATCTCTGATTTTGCCTATTCATTAAAATGCTGTAATTTGCAGTCAGTTATACTGTAAATCAGTAGCATTTCTGTCTAATCAAGTTTTACCCATTGTGGGGGAATTGGTAGCCCATTGGTTAAGGTTTTGGACTGCTAACTGAAAGATCAGGATTCATGTTGCCACTGCTGGATCCCTGAGCAAGGCGTTTAACTCCCAATTGCTCAGTTGTATAAAAGAAATAAATGTAAGTTGCCCTAAATAAGAGCATCTGTGGGTAATATTTCACAGAAAAGACTTTTCTATCTTTAAAGGAAATGGTGAGCTCAAACTGATTTTCGCCCTATTTGCATTTATATGCGTTTTTAATGAATAATTTGTGCTGCTGTTAAATTATAACAAATCAAATCACATCCAGTGAAGTCATTCCAACATGTACATGCACCAATTTTTAAATAAAATGCAATGGCAGGAAATGAAAACCTCATCATTTAGAACTAGAATATTTGGTTTTAATTAAGGACTAGGCATTGTATTTTACGTGGAATATCCCCGATAAATCATTATTATTCATTCAGCTACAATAGTATTAGTGATATCAGACACTAATGTTGAGGTGAGGAGGTCTGGGGTGCGGTTGGTGTTCGAGTTCATCCTAAAGGTGTTCAGTGGGGTGGAGTGTTCAGAGTCAGCGACTCAACATGTCTATATGGAGCTTACAAGCTTTGTGCACAGGGATATTGTCATGCTGGAACAAATAATGTAGTGCTACAACTCATGAACACATCCTAGACAACTGTTTTATTCAGACTTTGGGAAAGACACACTTATATGGGTGTGCTGGTAAAAATGTTTACAAACTTTTGAATATATAGAGTCTTCTTCCTCTTTACTCACACCCACTAACTTCATGACCTTGTTTATCGCATCCATATTCCTCCTCTTTGGTTTTTCTCTTTGCCTTTCTTTGCCTTCTGTCTGGTAGCTTCATTTCTGTACATGTCCAAACCACCTTCATCTGGCTTCCCTGACTTTTTCAGTCGTTACTAATCGTTACTAATCCTGTCCAACCTCGTCACTCCCAAGGAAAACCTTCAGCTCTGCTACTTCCAGCTCTGCTCCTGTCTTTTTCTTAGCACCACTGTCTCCAAACCATACATCATAGCTGGTCTCACCACTGTCTCCAAACCATACATCATAGCTGGTCTCACCACTGTCTCCAAACCATACATCATAGCTGGTCTCACCAGTGTCTCCAAACCATACATCATAGCTGGTCTCACCACTGTCTTGTAAACCTTCCCTTTGATTCTAGCTGATATCCTCCTGTCACACATCACTCCTGACACGTTTTATAGAGTACACTCTGTTCAATACCAATAAAAATGTCCATTCCTTCTTTTTAGTTTATGTTGCTACTGTGAAATTATGGAATGAAATTAGTTCTTGCTAATGAGCCATGACTTTTGGACTTCTGGGCACGTTCCAGACTTTAATTCAGTTTAATAACCTTTTAAACCGTTTATAAGCATTCAATGGCATAGATAAGTATTGTGGACATATTGTGGACTAGCAAACAAAGTTTGTTGTTTAGTTCTAAGACTTTAAGTAGATGGTTTCTCGCATCTGGTTTAGTTACTCGCAGTATCATTTCAGCATAAATAATAGATCTTACTGGTCTGCCAGCAGGTCAAGCACAGCAGAGATGAATTGTGGGGAAATTACCTAGCGATTACATCGTGTTTACCAATTAACCTACGGCTAAAACACATCTCTGCAAGGAGCGTTTAAGAGGTGGAAGGGCTCATGTAGCAGCTTAATCACCCTCATGAGGAGCTTTTCCAGGTGCAAAGGTTTCTGTCTGTTTTAGTAGCAAAAGCAAATTCTACTGGATAGACTGGTTGTGTTCTTACAGGTTTTTTAACACACATTTACACCTGAATGTGTGAAGTTTTTCAGAAATTCAGGAAAAAAAATCCATTGCTGTAAAAAAAGGTGTGTGTTTTCCTATACTTTATCTTCTAACTTGTCTCTCTCTATATATAAATATAAAACCTGAAATTATAGGGTCACGTGATAAGTAAGTATTACTAATGTAGGGGAAGTGGTAGCGCAGTGCTTAAGGTGTTGGACTGCTAACTAAAAGATCGGGGTTCGATTCCTTGAACCACCAAGTTGCCACTGCTGGGCCCTTGAGCAAGGCGCTTAACTTCCAGTTGCTAAGTTGTATAAAGGAGATAAATATAAGTTTCTATGGATAAGGACGTCTGCCAAATTCTGTAAATGTAGCCTTTATTTTTGGTGAAAATTCCAATGTGCCCCTATGTCTCCCCTGCTTTGCCTTGCCACCCCAGGACCCTCCTTTCACTTTTCTGTGCAGCCATTCACACCTATTTGACTTGAACAGATTGGGGGGGGGCCTTCATGACCCTTTAACATCACCTGACTATAATATCAGCTGACTTACCTTAACTGAACTCCTAGGAATTTTAAAGTAGCATCCCAACAGTAACTGAGAGAAAATTGGTCTCACAGTTGGCCCCCTGGTACAAATACCAGAGATGTGAATCACTACATGTCAAAGCTGTTCTATCGGCTTCAAGCTTTACAACATAATTTTTAAGGCTCATGTTTGTGCATGTAGACTTGTGTAAGGTTTCAAAGAAGGCCAGGTTTGATAACAGTCATTGTATAAGTTTTTCCCAAAAATTTCAGCACCATGTTTCTACCCAAAGACATTCCAGTATCTCAAGCAGATGTAGTCTCCTATTCTTTGTATGTTTCCTTTATCTTCTCTCTTTGGCATGTCCTCACCAGCTTATAGGTAAAATGGCATAAAAATGTACCTGAAGCAGGTTTAAGAGCAAACAATAGGGGTTGTTACACAAGCAGCAAAGACAGAGTATACTATGATGACATCCTTTAGCTAAAACTGCAGCAATTTTAAAGCACTTCAAGCCATTTTAGAAGGAACAAGTGGTATTAGAGACCCGCTTGTGATGATTAAAATGTTGCGCTCTCTCTCTCTCTCTCTCTCTCTCTCTCTCTCTTTTATTTTCTGACAGTTGCGCTTGGTAATTGAGCTAATATGGCCTCTGTTCCTGTTTTTCATCCTGGTATGGGTGAGATCCACAAATAATCCTGTCTACAAAGGCCAGTGTAAGTACAGCTTGACTTTTAACTGCTTCTTGCATGAATTCTAATTTGTACAATATTCAAAACACGGTCAATGTGTGAACCGTTTGCTTCTGCGCCATTCGGAGTCAAACTGATATATTTTCTAACAACCTTCTTTTATTTTCAAACATATCTCTTTTAATGCAGGCCATTACCCTAACAAGCCAATGCCCTCAGCTGGGGTGTTGCCATGGTTACAGGGCATGGTTTGCAACATCCAGAATCCGTGTCTTAGCGAGTCGACACCCGGAGAAGCCCCTGGCGAAGTCAACAACTTTAATAACTCCATGTCAGTACGCTTTACTCTTTCTGCTGCCTATAAAGACCTGCTGCCAGTCAGTAACTGAAAGTGGTAATAGGTAAGGTTCAATTCCATCATTTCCACCGTCTGCAGCTGATGGGTGGCTAAGCAAATCCCTTAACCCCTTAACAAGGGGTTAATATAATAAAAATTAAGATTGAAGTTCAGTTCATCGGTTCGTCTTATGAGCTTGGTTTGGTTTTTTTTTCTCACCAGTATTTCGTATGAATTATGTTTTAATGTATGTTTAATAACACAGTCAAATAAGTATAACATTTTTTACTGATTTTTTTCAGTAAATAAAACACTATGGCTTATGTTTTTTTCCATCAACAGCATTTCAACTGCATTAATAGAGGTTCAGTCTCTCTTAGCGGAACCCTCTCTGCTGTCAAACGTCAAACTTCTCGCTAAAGATTTCAACGAATGGGCGTCTATCCTTGAGAATTTCAATACAGCCAACGGTAAGACAAAAAGAGCCAACAGATTTTAATCATGTCTATTCGCACTGCAGTTTTCAATTCATGGCCATTACTAAAGCTTTTTTTTGCCCCCTGACTTATCAAAGGCCTACATTTTGTGGATTTTACCCCATGTTAGAAGATAAAAAGATGTAAAATTATACCTAAAGGGCTTTTATCAAAAGTGGACAAAGTTTCTATTAAAATCCGTTTTTTTTGCTCCGCTGTTTTGGGGTGTGACTTATTAGCCTTGACAATGACCAAGTACTTACATCATTCACTATGAGTAACAGCGGTTAAAGTCGAGTCAAATCCGATTGGTCCTAAAGTCATTCATTTTTCTTCAACACACACTGTGACAGAAGCTATTACGAATAAATTCATTATTATTATTTAAATTGCTTATTTCCTAATTCGGGGTCACAGGGATCTGCTGAAGTCTATCCCAGCCAGGGCAAAAGGCAGGATACAGTATTGCACATTAGCATATAGTGTTTATTATTGTATATATTATTGCACTTTTACTGTGAGTACAGCGTTCCGCATACCAGTTGTGGTAAATAATATGATCAGACAGCGATATTGCAGATTATATATAATATATATATATATATATATATATATATATATATATATATATATATATATATATATATAACTGTTGAAAAGGTTGCATTTAGAATAAAACACTATAAAAATAAAATAAATGAAATTAAATAAAAAATCTAAGTAAGAACTTATTTCCTATCTATTTCTTGTTTTTTTAGAAATATTTTTTTTCTCCCAAAAATTGTCCTTAACGTAAACTGTAGAACAGTGCTTACAAAACATACTAGAAAATTTTAAGTATAGAAATTTTAGTTTTTACTTTAAAGAAACTTATTGGTAATTTTCTTAATGGATTAATAATTTGCCTTGTACGTCCTTATTTTCTTTCTATAATTATTACGGAAAGTAAATTGATGTATTTATGTATTTATTTATTTATGGTTATAGTGTTTTATCCTATCACTAATAAATAAATATTTATAAACCACTCAGTGAAAAGATTTGTTGGTCAGTTAATAATTCATGAAATGCAACGTTTAAACCCGTTTATTTCCTTTATTTTAATGCTCAGTATCTCTTATAGGGCTGAACAGGAAGACGAATAGATCCCTATTGAAAATTTGGTAAAAGTGATCCTACAAAACAATTGTTGTCCGTTGTTTAAGGCAGTTTCTATATGAATCTTAAATTATAATCTAATTGGTTTATTTTTTATTGAAATATTCAGTATTCCTACATTTATTACTATTATAACATATTAGCTAGTTTTCATTATATAGAAAGCTAAAAATATGATCTTGTGAAAGGTTTTTCCAGTCCAGTAAATAAATAACCCAATATAATTGTTTCGCAAACATTTCTCTGCAGTGTTGTGTCTGCAATCATTGCCAGCCTTTGTTTTCTATCTATTCAGTATTATTACTGTTTGATTGCAGTGGCCTTTATGTTTACTCGGAGGTGTTTGGATTTTTTTTTTAGAGTTTACTTCCGACTTCTAATTTTGGTGTTGACTTCATCAACTTTTTGACTACTAGGGTTGTTCAATTTCAGTTCCCTGAAACTTCTATTTTTGAAAATGTATAGAAAAAAAATTATGACATGCTTATCGGGAGCTAATATGCTAACCTTGTATGCTTTTATAATTTAGTTTCATGTTTTTCCACATTAACAACCTAGACCTGTTGAATTTTGCATAGGTTACAATTAACTTTTTGTTGTTCTTCTATACTGTAGGTTGGAAATACTATCACACAGTTGAAGCTGCAGTGGGTTTTTTTTCTACCGTTTTGAAAATCTAGCTTGTCAAAGCTAATAAGATAACCGTCAACAGAGTCAACAGATGAATTGCACTTGTTTAGGTTCCCCTACATGTCTTTAGCCTTAGATAAGTGAGCAGTTCTTAAAATACAAGTTGCTTGTCGACTCAAAACTGGGAGTCGATTCCGGTCCTGAAGCGGATTGAAATTATAGGGTGATTATTGTAACCTTTATTTCACCAGAAAAATCTCAGTGAGATTAAAAACTGGTGTCCTGACCAAAATAGGCAGTTGAAAGTCAAGGAATTGTCTCTTATACAGTCACCTTCTTAACACAACGTTTACTGATACTTGTTAGGTAGTTTTTTCTTTAGAATTCGTTTATTTCGGTTTGTTTGCAGACTGTCTCACTTTTGGACTTTCTCAAATTTTTGAGTATTGCCTAAAACGATTCATTATTTTTGAACACCAGATTTGATTCCTCTAAAAATAAGCTATTTTCTGTAAATCACCAGACAATATATATATATATATACACAATTAAAATGGACTTAATAAACCATTAAGGCACAGAAAATCATCTATAATACTTTAAAGAGAGGGATAATTTGTAAAACCACAAAAGCTGTTTTGTTATTAAAAATTACATAGTATATTAATTTCAAAACGATTTTTAATGTTAGCATTATATAGTATGGCCTTAATTCAATTTTAAATAATAAAGCATTTACTAACAATTCAGAGAGCACAAGCTGGACTCCTGACATTGCCATATATATCTTGAACCCCGAGAAAGTAATAAAGGTGTCTGGGTGGGTAAATGACATATCAGCCACAGTAACACCAGACAATTGTGGATATCTGTGTTTTTGTTGATTCAGAATGGGGTACATAGAGCTTTTCTTGGTGTGTGTCATGCCACCCTGTGACACAGAATAGGCAGATAAGGTTAAATCATCATGTGGTCTTAATGGAAACAGGGGGTTTCTTTTACCATAATGGTATGATGGACATGCTGTCTATTTTACCATCTTTATTCGTTTGTTTAGTGGAGACACCCAATGTGGGGTGGGAAATCATTAAATGTTGGGAAAAAATGTGGAAAAAGTGCTAAACACAGTCCTAAATATATGGCATATTCTGTCTATATAAAAAATCTAAATGTTCTCCAAAGAGTCTGGGTAAAACTAAAAGATTTTCTGATCTGGAGTGGCAGCTAGTTTATCCTCCCGTTGCATTGTGTTCGTTAGGCTAATTCTGTTTAATGATATTCCAATTTCATTTGCCAATGGGTGGAAGAGGGCTGCATTGTTGGCCGCCAGGTGAGCACTCAAGATGCATTTGCATTTTGGAGATGGCGAGCAGGTAATTTAGAAGATTAAATTCATCAGGAGATCTGAGGACGCATAATTAATAAGCGATAGTGTCAGAGACAGGGTAAGCGCGGGCAGGCGGGCGGGCAAATAGAGTTGGAAGTGGTAGCGGAAGTGCCAAGCGGTTGGGATGTGACCAATCACAGGGTAGAGAGACGATGGTACTGCAGCAGGAGTTTTTTTGTGAAATGATGAAAGCACAAGGTGAAGGCATTAATCTCGCTTCAAACAGGGTTCAAATTGAGGCCACCGTGTGTGTGTGTGTGTGTGTGTGTGTGTGTGTGTGTAAGGAAGAGAGAGTGTTGAACTCATGCTTATCTCAGCTGATGGAAATCAAATGAAAATGGAGCCTTGGATATTATCATCCATAATGCAAACACTAATTACTTTACCACCACTTCCACTAGACACTTCCCCATCTGCTCTTTCTCTAATTACTGCTGCACCACTTGTTTGCACTTTAGCCAGGTGACATTTTACAGCCGAGTTTTCATTTTCGGATGCTTAAATAATTTTATCTGCCAATATAAACGAGACACATGTCCAGCCTAGTTTAAGTAATGTGTAACAGAAGTGGACCAGGCTTGACCAAAAACCACATTTACCGAATGAACACAGACATTTTTTTCTTTTTAAGGGAAAAACGCAGAGCGCAGTAATATAGACATAAACCTGAATAAACATTTATAAAGGTTAAAAGTGTGCACTGTAACATCAAGTTTACATTTACAGCATTTAGCAGACGCTGTTATCCAGAGTGACTAACATTGATCTTTTTGATACAACTAAGCAATTCAAGGTTAAGGGCCTTGCTCAGGGGCCCAACACTGGCAACTTGGTTTTGCTGGGATTCAAACCCTGATCTTCCAATTAGCAGCCCAACATCTTAACCACTGCGCTACCACTTCCCCTCTTCCAAGTTCTATCTATCTATCTATCTGTCTATCTATCTATCTATCTATCTATCTATCTATCTATCTATCTATCTATCTATCTATCTATCTATCTATCTATCTATCTATCTGTCTGTCTAACTATCTATTTATAAACAGAAAGAACAGAAAAAAAAATATAATAATAATAATTAAATAAATAAATAAATAAATCTTAAGTAAATACATTAATTAAAGTGTGTATAATTGTGTGTAGCACTGTTGCCTCACAGCAAAAAGGTCCCAGGTTCACGTCCCAGGTTCAGCTCCCAGGCAGGGGTCTTTCTGTGTGGAGTTTGCATGTTCTCCCCGTGCTTGCGTGGGTTTACTCCGGGTTCTTGTGGAGTTTGCATGTTTCTCCCACAGTCCAAAAACAAAACATGTATGTTAGGTTGTTTCCTTTTCCAAAAAACATGAATTGCCTATAGAATTGCCGATGAGTGTGAGTGCGTGTGTGGCCCTGTGATGGACTGGCGACCTGTTCAGGGTGTCCCCCTCCTGCCTTTCACCCTTACAGAGACAGCTAGGATAGACTCCCTGTGACCCTGAACTAGGGAATATGCGACAATATTGATATGGTTGATTTGGTACACCCGAATTTCTTTTATACTACCCATAATCATAATAAACATTTTTAACAGGCAGGAAGTTACATTTTAACTCGAATGCAGGCTTAATAAGGCATCCTGTAGCCTTATGAACAGTTACAAATATGTTTATAAACCAAATAAGAGTTAGGATGTTGGAGGAGAACGTTTGGGAGTGTGTGTGTGTGTATCAGGCAAAGCTGTGTGAGGTTGGCTCAGTGTATTTCATTACACTCGAACAATTCTTTAAGGACCAACACGTGTTTAATAAAGCTCAGCGTGTCCCACAATGACCATCTGAATAGCATCATTCTCCCACACGCTACACACCCACACACCGACACACAAGCACACGGTGTAACACAAATCTAATACATCCCGCTAGCTTTATATTAGGAGGCACACCAATGAGAGGATAATAAAACACAGCCCCTGTCGTAGGAGTAAATTAACATTGCTTTACACCCGGTTATTAAGATTTTTTTGGCTGCAGATTCGGTTAGAGGCTAATTATCAAACGCTTATAAACCCGAAATCTTGTTGAAAACATGTTTCGGCTTCAGGTGAGGTACAGTGTCAGGTTTTAAACTATATTAGGCAGAAGTAGCATGCTGGGGCAGGAATACTAAGAATTTGATAAATGAATTAAAAAACAGGTTTTATAAAGAAATAGCATGCTGTCTCATGCAAACTGGTTTCTTTATATGTAACTGTGTGTGTGTGTGTGTGTGTGTGTGTGTGTGTGTGCAGTTCGCACCATTCCTTTGCGTAATGTGCTGAGAGATAATGAGACGTTCTCCGAGTACCTGAGAAGCAACTTGTCAGTATCAAGTTCAACTGCCCAGAGGCTGATGTCAGTCAGACTCCGTCTTAATCAGGTAAAAACCGCAACACTACAAACTATAATTAAACATACTGACTTTATAAGTCTGTAAGCCATAAAATAACTTTCCAACAGATCAAAGCAGAAACCACCGACTGTATGTGTACAGTATACAAGGGCTCAATACTAAAAGCTTTCTCCAGTTGTTTGATTTCTAAACTGCAATCCCGGCAATTAGACGCAGACCTTCGTCAATCTTTAAGAGTCATTAGAAAAAGCTGGAAACCCGCGCTAGGGTTATTTTAGGCGCATCATAACTCTTCAGATAGTTCAAAACAACCTACCGCTAAAAGGGCAGAAAATGTCAGTTCGCTCTGCGCCGATGTGACAGACTGAAGTGTGATAGTCAGTGTGTTGAAGGAACTCACATGTCACACTTTTGAAAAAGAGCTGTCAAGAGAGTACGAGTCGCGGCGTGATAGACAGGACTGTCACCGTCTGAACTCTAACGCCAGTGCGGATTGTTCTGACAGCTCCACATCACTCGGGATTATAATTAGGCTCCAATAAGGATGTGCTCAGAAATGATTTCTCTCTCTGTCTCTCTCTTTTTGAAAGATTAATTTTGCTAATATCGTCCTACTATATAGTTTATTACATTTAGTTGGTTCTGTTGTCAAAAATTGAACTAACTAGTAGCCTAATATCAGCTATAGTGACCCTGACCAGACAGATACTAAGGATGTACAATCGATATACGATTCTAATCTCAACCTAACAATATGCTACAACATTTTTTATTTTTTTAATTTTGGATTGGAAACATGCAAAAAATTATTTAAGGGCCAAAACATCAATTATTTTATGAATTAATAATCATTTTAACGTGTCAGGAGTGATGTGTGACAGGAGGATATCAGCTAGAATCAGGGGGAAGGTGTACAAGACAGTGGTGAGACCAGCTATGATGTATGGTTTAGAGACAGTGGTGAGACCAGCTATGATGTATGGTTTAGAGCCAATGGTGAGACCAGCTATGATGTATGGAACTGAGAAAGAGACAGGTGGCAAAGCTGGAAGTAGCAAAGCTGAAGATCTTGAGGTTTTCTTTGGGAGTGACGAGGTTGGACAGGATTAGGAACAAGTTAATTAGGGGGACGACTCATGTTATATGTTTTGGGGAGAAAGTCAGGGAAGCCAGATTGAGGTGGTTTGGACATGTACAGAGAAAAAGAAGGATCCTTAAATGATGTCTTATGATGTTAAATCATATGAGATTTTATATAACATGGAAATATGACCTGGATATTAGCTTCCTTTTCTGTCTAGTTGTTTTTTGGGTTTAAACACTATTGCCCCCCCCCCCAGCTTCTATATAATGCCCAGACAATCCCAATCTTTAAGTCTAGGATAAAATTCTTGTTTAGTCATAGCTCTTCCTCAAAAACCAAGATGCCAGTTAAGATGGTTTGGGCATGTACAGGGGAGATAGTGGAAATATTGGTACAAGAATGTTGTAAGGCAAAGGGGAGGTACCGTATATTGATGTGATAAATGAGGACATGAAGTAAGTGGGTGTGTGTGAAGATGATGCGAAGGATAGGGCTCGGTGGATGAGCCCTATCGGACAGATGATACGCTGTGGCGACTCCTGAAGGAAATAGTCGAAAGAAGGAAGAATCAAAGCTTTTCCAGGAATCAGCTTGAATAAATACCCACAAGGTCATGACAGCTTAGTAGTTCATGTCAAACCCTGTTTGTGTTAATAAGCTTTTTTATTGCCTTTCTTCCTCACATCATCATCATTATCATCATCATCTCTTTTTATAGTTACCTGCTTTGGCCCGTGAGACGAACTTGCAATCCATTTTGTGCAACTCTTCCATCGACCGCTTCCTGGAGTTTAACTCCACAATTCAGAGACAGGAGTTCCAGAATGTCACATGCTCTCTGACGCCCAATCAACTTCTCCAGACCAGAGCGGTTTTTGTGCAAAATCTGGATAACAGAAAGCTCATGGCTACAGTAAGAAAACCTTAGCTAATAAATTCATACAAAATTCTACAATGGTGGAAAAAATTTAAAACTGAAATAATTTTGTATATAATGTTCTTGACAATATTAATGTCATGGAAATATTGTTCGTTTAAACAATATGGCTAAATTGTTTTATTGAGAATAATGATACGCAGATCAAATGGCACATTGTAACATCGCATTTATTAAAACTTGAATGTTAATGATTTTTGGTTATAATTAGTCTAATTATTTATTTAATATTTGTTTTCTGTAAAACATATCCTGGCTTAAACCTGTTTCAAACGTCCTGGTCTAAAAATCAAAAATTGTTGCCTTTGAGCAGAAGTGATGCTTGTTATGGGAAAAGAACATATATTCGCTTTATGTGCCTTTTTTTTATAAGCCTAAAATCTTTCAAATCCTCTCAAGCCTTTGTAGAATTATGGCTTGATTAGATGGAAGGATTTTGCTATATTCTTTTCAGCACTTTAGACATGCAAAGATGAAAGCCTGCCACGCCAGAGGTTATCTCTGAAAGTGCTTCACACATAGATCTGTCTGCATGAATGTGTGTGTGTGTGTGTGTGTGTGTGTATACTAAATAAATGATAACACAGACATTCACTGAGGTGAAAAAAAAGTCCATTCGAGCTTACAAAGGCCTATAAAGGCCAAAAACTGCAGCAACTGAAAAGACAGCATGAACAGATCAAGCACTTCTCTTTTGACCCAGGGAGAAAGAATGATAGAGAGAAATAGAAAGAGAAAGAATGATATTCAACTAACTTAGTGTTCCAAGTCTGTTCCGAACCCTCTTCCAGATCTCTTCTCATAAGCTTATTTGTTTAAGATATATTGTTAAAAATTAATAACAAAGTCATAGTCAAGTTACTTTCTAATCAACTGTTCTTAGCTCCAGATGCTATTTAAATAAAGCATTAGCGAAACATCTGGCAAATATGGGGACGCTTTAAGGATTTTAAAAGTCACTCTGATTGACTGGATTCTACCAGATTTTTGAAAGACAGTTATGTCACTTATGTAACATGTATGAGAATCAGTTAACGCTGGGGTTTCCAAATGATGTGTTTACGATATAAAATCAATTTTTAAGACGATATAAAGACGATATAAAGTCTATTTTTAATCTACTGTATGGTTCCACGCCGACTATACTTTTACATGCCCCCAAACGTGACATTAAAAAAGACTGATTGGTTGTTGTAAATGCCAGTCAGACACCCTCTCGGCCAATAAAATCCTCTATGTAGTCCAGATCGTTTACCTTTAGTCTAAATATCTGGTTACGCAAGACTACTAATGATGTATGTAGTTATATTTCCACTATTGTTTGGTTTCTATTAAAATCCTGGGTCTGAAGGGGATTTGAGGTCCAGG
The DNA here is from genome assembly GCA_005784505.1 of Bagarius yarrelli. Taxonomy (NCBI): domain Eukaryota; kingdom Metazoa; phylum Chordata; class Actinopteri; order Siluriformes; family Sisoridae; genus Bagarius; species Bagarius yarrelli. The sequence continues at coordinate 62,171 of VCAZ01000301.1, forward strand.
AAATGTAGACATGCTCTGATCTTTCTGCTTTTATAAGCCTTCGAAAACATTTTAAATAGTCTATGTATGCTGACACCAAATACAGCACAAAAGATGCTACAACAATATATATACACAACACTGTGCTTTTGTTGTTTCCTTTGAGTACTGAATGTGGTGGACCAAAGTTTTTTTTTTTACACAATAGTGTGAAAATCATTTGATTGACCTTTTCTAAGATGCTTTTTGTATTAGAAAGACCGTATTCAAGGGAGTGTCAATGGTCATGAATATTGAGGGGTTCACAGCTAAGGAGTAAAATTAGAATAAATTACAGTCACTTTTATCTGTAAGAACAGATAGTGGTCCAGGAACCAATCATAAACAACAAGGCTTGGTACAGTATGTCCAGAGATAAGGGTACACTAAGCATTAATTTACACTGGGTCAAAAGTTTGAGTGTGCTATTTATCATAAGTCTAAATGACCTCTTTCAGTAATCAGGTGAGCTGGACCGTGTGTTTTTTTACGAGAAACTGGACCAGGTGGGCTGGACCGTGTGTTTTTTCAAGAGAAACTGGAGTTGTAGTTGCCATAAAGTGACAATAGTACTTAAATGCACTAAAATAAACAGTGTAGTATTGTGTTAATATGTTGCTTTATGAATAAATTTGTAATAAGGACATTACTTAGAGCAAAAATTTTATTTAATAAAAGGCACCTAGGTGCCTTGGTGTTAGCATTGTTGCCTCACAGCAAGAAAGCCTGGGTTCAATTTCCGTGTGGGGGGCCTTTCGATGTGGAGTTTGTATGTTCTCCCCGTGCTTGCGTAGGTTTATTCCGGTTTCCTCCCTCGAATATGTATGTTAGGTTGATTGGTGATTCTTAATTGCTCATAGGATTGAGTGTGAGTGTGTGATAGACTGGCGACCTGTCCAGGGTGTACCCCTCCTGCTTTTTGCCCTTTCAGAGAGGGCTGGGATAGACTCCAGCAGATCCCCGTGACCCCGAATTAGGGAATGCAACTTTTTTTTTTGCATTTTATTAATTTTTTTGTTTATTTTATAAACAAAAAACAAAAAAGATCTTAAATATTCTAGTCTGTTTAATTAAGTTGATGTAATGCATGTGTGGGAGATAAATAATTTCATTATCGCATTTATACATACGCATTAATATGAACTACTGTGAATGTGGGAGTAAAAAAAAGGGAACAATTTTTCGCGTTTAATTTAAAATTTATACGGAACAAAACCATAGTAATAAACCTTAGCCTTGAGTTTTCTTTTCTTTTCTTGAGTTGCTAGTTGGAAAGAAAATGTAATTTATTAGTCAATATACTGTATGTATCACAACTAATTCGCAATAATAAAAAAGCGGCGAATGTTGTAAAGTTTAGAGCTTTAAAAGAGTTTAATTAATTGTTTTACTTTAATAAATATCCCATAATTTCTATCAGTTCCTAGAAAATCATTTTATACTGAAGAAATTATGTTTTTTAAATTAGTCTTTTCATAATTATTCTTCTGTTTGGCCGAGGCCAGGTCCGGATGGCTTAGTTGCTTTTAAAAGTTATTCGTGTTTTCTTTGACATCTGTCTGGAGTCTCATGGCTTAGACGGCCGTACTGTTGCTGAAGATCAGCAAATGTAGACTACTTTCTCACCACTTAGCTCACCATCGCCGCCATCACTTGGAGACAACAAGGCAGTTTCTCAATGATATCTAGTCTTCCATCCGGACAAAACCACAGAAACTTTACTGCAGCATGGGTAACCTACTGGTTTATCTGGTCAGATTACATCTGACCCCCCGACTGGGCCTGGTTTTTCCCAAGGTTTTTTTTTCCATTCTCTCACCGATGGAGTTTTGGTTCCTTGCGCTGTTGCTTAGTTGGGGACTCTTAATATATAGATATCAATAAATTTGCGTGTGTTAGTAAGTGTTTAATAATGTCTTTTCTGATGTGATTCTGTAAATTTGCTTTGAAACAGTCTCAATTGTTAAAAGCGCTATAGAAATAAAGGTGACTTGACTAGTTGGAGGTACAGGAAACTGCTGAAACTGCAGGGAACTATTCATCATTGGGCATTTGATATCTTCGGTAAACTGAAATTAGTTTAATAAACTTAGAACCTAAGAACCTTTCTCGGGTTGGAAACAGACTTGGGTCAGACTTGGTCATTGGAGATGGATATAAATGTAATCTTCTTATTTCTGTAAAGCTGCTATGAAACAATGTTCTTTATTAAAATACAGCTAGACCAGTGTATTAAATTAGTAATCAGTACCCAGGCATTTAACTATTCTGTTCATGTTTACCAATGATAGATTTGTTACAGGTGCATTTTGGATCCAGACAAAGCCAGTTTAGTCTCAAATGTGCCATATAACTAGTCCTTACGGTGCAATCATATCTTAATTATGACTTTTACAATTATGTTTCTTTTAATAAAACACAAAAGACCTACTCTCGAGGGTGCCAAGCTTCTACCAAATGTTTTCCACACAACGCTTGAAAACCTTAATTTAGTGTCTTTATCTTTGCACATGTAAATTGGCTACAGACAAATTGGCTATATGCCATGGATGCTATGATAAACACCAGAAAGGCAATTAAAGATGTAATCAGTTATATATATATATATATATATAATATATAGATCTATATATATATATATATATATATATATATATATATTATATATATATATTATATTATATTGTATATATAATATATATATATTGTCCCAGAGTACAAGTCACTGACTGATGCAAGCGGCTGTCATTGAAGTAGAGAAGATTAGAGAACTGATCTACAGATCTAAGCTGCCTGATTTCTTATTATAAGTCTACAGAGTGTATTTCTATAAGGCACTTACAGAAAAGTGCAAATGTGGGATGCAGGCTTAAAAGAACCAGCTGTATAATTTGTAGCCGGTGGAGTTTAAGTAGTTTATGCAAGTAGTTAAGCTTCTGGATCAAGAAATAGTTATAGACCCCCAAGCTGTGTGTGCACAAAGTGAGGATAAAGGGCTACTATTAAATTAGAGTTTATTACTGTTTGTGTGTGCATGACATGGTCTCAGCTTATTCTGCAGAAAGTTGCCTATACAGCACTACACTCATAACGGTTACAATGGATTACACGGTCTAATGCTTTTCAGCCCGGGCAGGAAGGTGAATTCCAAAAGTAATATTGTGCATAGATTAATGCCCTCTAGTCTGCCATTTGTGGCTCAAAATCAACAGTTCGGGTTTTTTTACAGTCAAAGGGTTTGAATGTCTTTCATACCTGCCAACACACTCGCAGCATTCTTTGTCTCTATCTCAAGGTTAGAGAGATTGAATGAACAATCTGTGGCTTTAGCACTATAATTATAAGCCTCCTAGGACATGAAGACAGGTCTGAAGCTGCATAATGATTTCGGATCACTATTCTGGACTATATTGACTTATGTATGTATTCCAGCTGCGATGATACAGTGGGGGGTCGATGTGTTGGGGGTACTACTGATCTTTAAGGTTGTATCCAAATACCGTGACAACTTTTAACAAGTTCTTAGCTCTATACTTTGATCGTTCTCTCTGGTGGATATTTTGCATTTATTTATTCACTTCCTTTTTAATTTAATAGCTAGCTCAGCCCATACTATAAAAAATATCCACACATAAATATTGATCAGCGAACCAAAACAGAAGCTCATCTATATAAGTTTGTATTTGAGCCGCAGCCTAACGCATCGACGTGTCCCGAGTTCGAGTGATATTATTTAAATTTAAATAAAATGATTTCAATTTAAATCATATTTAAATTTACATTTACAGACTTTGGCTGACATCCTTATCCAGAGCGACTTACGTTTATCTATTTTATACAACTGAGCAATTAGGAGTTAAGGACCTTGATCAGGGGCCCAGCTATGGTAATCAGGTGGTGCTAGGAATCAAACCCCGATCCTCTAATTAGCAGTCCAACACCTTAACCACCACCTCCCTCACAAACTTTTGGTTGAGCCTCTGTTTCAGTTTGTGGGTAACGTATCAACATGTCCCAAATTCAGTTTAATTATTTTTGGGATTATTTAAACTTAATTAAATAGTAATTTGTATATTCTTGACATATATTCGTAAAAATATAATAATCATATGGAAGTGCTATGCAGCTGGTTCAGAGTCTGACCAGAGAACCAAAATAAGAGGGTTGGTATAACAGATAATAATCTGGTATAACAGAACCTAAAAACAGGGTTCATCAGGTAGTAACCCAAATGAAAGCTATTTATTTATCTTAAATATAATGGTCAGTGTTATGGTGGGTCTTGTGCTTGTGCTAGCAATACACCTAAGTGTCTATCAGTAGCTGAGTGGGGGTCCAGACTCGGTCCTGGAGGATCAGTGTCCTGCACAGTTTAGTTCCAACTTCCAGCCCTCCAGGACAGAGTTTGGACACTGGTTAAGATGAATATTGATCAAAAGCTTCGGTCTTTGCTGCCACTGCTGGACTTTGAGTGCTTAAATGCCTGAGCTGCTCAGTTGTTCCATCTAATAATGTGAATGTAAATTCACATCTTGGGTAAGCCACCATAAACCACTTTTTTTTTTTGATCCAGTCTACCTCACAAGGTTGAAGGAAACCATATAACCTAGATAAACCCACACATCAATACTAACCCAGCTTCAGGATTGAATTACAGAGCTGACTTATAATTGATCTTAATATGGATCTTTACCAACTGGACAAAATTATTGCACTGTACTATCATAACATTATTTTTCTGTCCTTTAGGTGCCTTTAGCATTGAACATGAACCCTGTGAGCTTCGCCCTTCTGTTGGCCAGCACTACTTCCCATGCAACCCCTGTGGCGAGTCAGGTGAGATCTGGTGCTCTGGTTCGAATGAATTTGCATAAGAATTCCATCGTAAAACTTTGACAAGCTCTGTTTTCTACAAGGCCATGTTAGTCCTCTGAAGTTCTTTTTCATGCGCAGAAGTAGTTTTGGTGTAAGACTATTATTTGAATGCAGTGTTCTTGGAAGGGACAAGAATGCATTTGAATATGGTATACAGTTTAACTTCATGAATCTCTTTTGTTAAATGGAATGGATGTGTTCAGTCCATATGTAGAGAAAGAATGCTGTAGAATTCTTTTTGGTGGCTTAAACTTCTTTCAGAACATCAGTTCATCACAATCTCTCATCTGCGAAAACTTGGACCAACATCAGGTTGGATTCAATAAATAGTAAACCAGTGGTGTGCGATAAGGTTTATTTCTGGTGAGTTAGTTTTAAATTTACAATGTAATTGTGTTTGCAGGGAAGCACGCTGGCTTAGTGGTTAGCACTGGTGCTTTACAACAAGAAGGTCAAGGGCCTTTCTGTGTGGTGTTTTTTTGTTCTCCTCATGCTTGCGTGGGTTTACTTCGGGTTCTCCGGTTTCCTCCCACAGTCCAAAAACATGTATGTTAGGTTGATTGGTAATTCTAAACTGCCCATATGGATGAGTGTGAGACTGTGTGTGGCCCTGTAATGGACCGGTGTCCTGTCCAGGGTGTACCCCGAATTAACCTTTCAATCTTTCAGAGATGGCTGGGATAGACTCCAGCAGATCTTCCTGACCCTGAATTAGGGAAAAAGCGGGTATAGAAGATGATGAATGAATTTGATATCTGATACCAGCTTTCTTTATACATAAATATGTAAGATACAGACTTGACCAAGAAAGTATTTTTATAGCTGTAATTTATTTCATCACAATTTACAACTCATTCTATTTTAATGAATTTTGTACATGCTGTCCATGATAAAAATATATAATACTTTAGGTATCAATCTTATGTATCAGCGCATGTCTCTCTGTAGAGAAAAATTAAGTGGTAGCACTGTGCTTTAGGTGTTACACTACTAATTGGAGGATTGGGGTTTGATTCCCAGCACCACCAAATTGTCACTGCTGGGCCACAGGGCAATGCACTTAATACTCAATTGCTCAGAGATAAATGTATGTCACACTGGAAAAGGGGACGTCTGCCAAATGGCGTAAATGTAAATAGCAACAGTAGAAAAATGATAAACTTGTGGACTCGTGCTTGCCCTCTTCAGTGCGTCAAGGGTACTGTCTGCCACAGTTTTTGCTTTTTTAGTGCTGTTTTGCTTTAGATCAACAAAAAATATGTGAAACAACTTAGATGGAAATATATTTATATGAAATGTGTGGATCGAAATAAAATGTCTACAAATATTGTATTGGTGACATACAGAGATATAACATGCAGTCGATCAGTTTGTAAGGATGGAGAGGCTGAGCTTGTAGTTGCCTCATATTTATTGACATAGTCATATAAAGATTATTTATTTAACATATTAGTAAATAAATGTTAATATTTTATTTAGTTTTAATGACAGGTAAAGCACTGCCATATGTCCCTGTATTAAATATATTATATAGATAGTAATACAGTATAGAAATATACTGATTTCTGTCCCTCTGAACAGGTGTCGAAATTGCAGACCGCAGCCCTCCTGAACGCCATTAACTCTCTAGACTTTCGCTCGAATTCTTTCGGGAGTTTGACTCTGTTGATGTGTGGTGGGAATTCAAGTTTCAATACCAGCAGCGCAAAGCCGATTCAAGCGCCAACACAAGTCACACTTGCAGTAAGCTTCAACTCATCCCATGACAATTCAAGTAAGTACACACCATGACTCAAAGTCTGGAACAGGAAGTGTTGGTTTTACCTGGGGGACTGTTGGGGAATTGTGTTAACTGCAAAGCCATTTATAATGTACACAAAAAGACAAGCTTTATTATGTGTGTTGTAACCAAATACAGACGCAGTATTTATTATTATACAGATCACATTTAAAAAATGTAATATATAACATTCGATTCTTTTTTCTCTTTGGCTTTTAACTTCAGTTCCTATGCTATTCAGTTATTCATTAACATTCGTAAATGGTGCACAACGCAACAACATTCAATAAAATAAACATTTTTCTAAAAGTTCAGAACACATCCAAAATACTCCTAACCAATAGGGGTTGCTGGTCTGCGGAAATGGGCAATTGCATGCAGCCATTTAAGCGGATTACTGCCGCACACAAAGATAGTGTCAATGTATTAAAAAACTAAATATCAAAAAGAAAGTTTATATATATAGATATATAGTGAAAGCAGAGTGGGACGTGGTAGCACAGTGGTTAAAGTGTTGGTTTGCTAACTTGAATTGCTAATTTTACCCTCAATTGCTAAGTTGTATAAGAAGAAAGTCAAATGTAAGTCGCTTTGGATAAAGGCGTCAACCAAATGCTATAGACGTAAACACACACTCGCACTCACTCCTATGGGCAATTTAGAATCACCAATTAACATACATGTTTTTGGACTGTGGAAGGAAACCGGAGAACCCACAGTAAACCCAAGCAAGCACAGGGAAAACATATAAACTCAACACAGAAAGGCCCCTGCCCTGGAATCGAACCCTGGCCTTCTTGCTGTAACACAAGCCACCATGCTGCCCCTCCAAAGTGTTCAGGTTTGGCAAATAGTCTTAGACTTTTGGTCAGTCTAATCCATATTTATTCACGTATATGGACCAGTTATAGGATAGTCTGGCAACTTCATCACTATATTCATCAGTATTTTGGTAAGTCAAGCACAAAGGTATTTATGCCAATGCTATTTATGCTTTATAAATCTATATTTAATACGTCTTAAAAAAGTTGTTTAGAATAAAATGCTATAAAAAAACAAACTATACACTAGCATTTTATCCCAGACAGTTTTAATCGGTATAAACAAATAAAAAATATTTTTATTACTAGACGTCTAATAAAATGAAGCAGGACAATATTATTAATATTATATATAGATTCTGCGTACAATGTGTCACCCTTTTTTTTTTGATAAACTTATACTGAAGTTTAGTAGTTGAAGGTAAAATCAAACACATGTCAGAGAACGGAAAAGAGTTTAAGTTATTTATTGCTGAAGGCAGACACAAATTTAATTAATCGATTCGTCCTTAGTAACTGTCAGCTCAGGGTTGTGAGGTTTTTAATTAAACTATTTGCCTAAAGTAGCCCAGAATAACTATTACTAGCTATAAAAAAATTAGGAAATGAATAAAATTACCCTATAACAACCTCCTTAAAAAATAAAGCCATCAGTAGATAAACATGAAAAGATTCCACACAAGATAAATGGCGTAAGATGATGTACTGTAACTGAGAAATGTCTTCCAATTTAATTATGCCCACAAGGACTTTGGTTCAACATTTGCTTAATATCCAAAACCTTAAATAAATAACAAGAACCTCTTAGTGCTTTTTTCTGGCTAAGCTTTAATCTATTTTAATTCAACTGCACAAGGAATCTCTTTAATTCACTTACATTCTTCTTGTTGTTACTATGTAGTGTATCGTTCTCTAGAGGAAAAAAATCATACGAATACAGATAATTAGCTACTGTGCTATTTATTGTATTTATAATAATTTTTCAAAGACAACAATTCTGTTTCATCAGCCACATCCTGTAGAGGATTTATGCTGCTTGGTCTTTATTACAATATCACAAAATTAATGAACCGAAATGCTGGATCCCTCGTCCCATGGCTCATTTCTGTTTGCAGCCTAATTGTTCTCTGCCATTCTATGAGATTCCTACTGTTCCTATCGGGTTAATGTGAGTCCCCTGTATTAGCCCCATGAGAGCTTTTTAAAATACCTCCATGGAGGTTAAATCCTTAAGGATGCAAACTAAATGTTGCATGATGTGTTTGCCCTCAGAGCCCCAATACACTAAAGGATGATGTGTTTGGTTTGGTTTGGTTGTGTTGTGAGGAGTCCAATAGCAACTACTTCCTGATGGAACATGAGTTCAACTTGGTTTATTTATTAAGCAACACTGGTAAAATCCTGGTTGGTCAATTTGTCTTTTTTATGTATTAAGGGAACTAAAACTTTTGAAACTAAAGCTGAAAGTTTGGAAATGAAGAAACTTTGAATTTTCCGTCATCAGGTTGTGCCAAAGAATAAATTAAGCCCAACAGTTAAAGTCTTTACACACTAAAGTCTGACATTTTCGTATGGAATTTTTTTGTATTTATTATTACAGCAATTACACAGAGTTTTAAAGTTTATTTCAGGATGTCAGTGGCTCAGTTTGATGCTTTGTTAGCAATACTGGAGCCACAATGATTAAGGCGCTGAGTTGCTAATCTGGAGACCAGGTGAACCTGAGTTCAAGCCTCACCACCACCACTGTTGGGTCCTTGAGCAAGACCCTTAACCCTTCCTGCTCCAGGGGATCGGTATCATGCTCTGACCTCAAACTCAATAAGATGGAATATGCGAAAAAAGAATTTCACTGTGCTGTGAAAAAGTATTTGTGACAAAAATATACCATTTTTTTAGCCACTGAAAATACAAGTGTTCTAATAATTTTGGTCACCACTTTGTATATAAATCTATTATAAAGACAAATCTTTTGACATTTTTTCCTCTTGACAATCACATTAACATTGCAATAATCCCTCTACCCGTCTAAGCAGACAAATATATTTTTGACTAAAAATTTCTCCGCATGATTCTCCTGCCACGTTAGCAATTTATGCCTCCTGTCAAGGGTAGTTATTCTTAGTCAAACGTTCGACTGTCTTCGGTTTGTAAAACACTACAAACAGATGCTCATGTGCTTGATGATGAAATGTGACAAATTTCAAACGAATCTTCCCATCTGTCTTTCTCTCTCTGTCTCTCTCTCTCGCTATTTTTTCTCTCTCCAATTTTTCCATTCAAGGTGATTTCTGTCAAAATTTGATTGACACTTTAAAAAGCACAACCGCCCTGCGTCTTTTCTGGAATAGTCTCCGCCCACTTGTTCAGGGAAGAGTCCTCTACACTCCGGACACACCCTTTACGCGGCAGGTTATGAAACAGGTACCAAGGACACACACACACATGCACACACACACACACAATAGGTTTCCAAGGTGAATGCATTAAGGTTATTTTTCATTAACTCACTAAAATGCACACATACAAAAAAAAATGATGTGGGGGGACATAATGAGGGTGAGATTATTAATCTACCAAGCAGTGGTGTGTGTGTGTGTATGTGTGTGTGTGTGTGAAAACAGTAATATTTTGGCACACTGTTCTTCGATGATAAAGCTTCCCAAAGGAATAAAGTAAGTAAAAGGAACAGTATGCAGCTATGACTTTAAATCAGGTGCTACACACACACACACACACACACACACACACATATGCAGAGACGGCTGCACACAAGATATAGGACTAGGTGAATGTATGTCTTAACCTAATTATCTTTCTGATTTACACCCTGCTCGCCTCACTTAATCTGTGCACGTGTGTGTGTGTGTGTGTGTGTGTGTGTATAAGTGCCTGTTTATGCAGTAAACATGCTCATACTGTTGGTCTGAGTGGAGATATAAAGCTTTTGATGCAGTGCAGCAAGCCAGTGAGAATTTTCACCAATACCAGACGTTAGGATTCTGATGGTGTTTCAGTCTGCGGAATTTATTAATACAACTAAGCTGAACAGAACAGACCTTTAGGGAAAAGTCGAGGTGTGTTTGTCTTTAATTAGTGACATGAATGACACCAAAAGCTTCTATTGCCAGGAGTCAGGAAGAACAATAAAAAGCCACCAGCACAAATTATTAGCTAAACGTTTTTTTTTTTTTTAAAGATGTGTGTTTTTTATGTTATAAAATGTATAAGGATTAGCTAAAGGCTAAATGATGTCGGGTTGACTGTATAGACTCATTCATCTGCACCTCTTATCCTACACAGGTCCATTTCTGTAGGTACATCGACATTCATACCTTTAAACATAATCGAGTCTTACTTTACATGGCAGTCACACGCCCTATCGGTCAATTAAATCTGCTGTCGAATCCAGACCTTTTGCTTTCCAGTCAAAAACAAGAAAATATACTTAAAGGTGTAGTATTACATCTTGGAAAATGCTAATTGTAGCCTGATAGCACTAGAAGTTTATGTCCCACACCCTGTTCAAAACGTTGTCCAAAGCCACGCCTCTTGAACGCATAAACAAACACAGACTAGCTGACAGAAGAAAAGAGTACTACAATATTACAACACATTATGTGTCATTCAACAGTGTAAAAACATTATAGTCCGGTTAGTAACAGTACTAAAATACCAAACCTAATACTAGTACCCAATTACACACTTCTGCTGTAGTTGATCTTATTCCTAAAGGGTACATAAACTATATAAGCTATCAAAACACAACGACATCCAATCACATCATATTCCTACCTGTCCAAAAGAAATACTGCAAATATGAAGTTACCTCTCAGACCCTTTGACTTCTGTAGTCGATTCCAGTCACTTAGTATACGTTTAATTGTTTCATGGTCTGTCTGAATACTCAGCTCAGATTGGCTGGAAAATGCATATGTAGTTTTAGGCATAGTATGTAGTATAGTATATAGTAGGTAAGTATAAAAGACGATTTGTATATCCGAATTCAATACGAGTAAAGTTCTCCCGCCTGGACTTTGAAGTATGCATACGATGGACACTTCACTATCCCATGAGGCCGCGGTAGGAATGACTTGTGTCAGTATCAGTATGACAGATGTAGTATGTCCAAATTTCATTCATCCTACTAACAGAGGTTTTTTTAAACTTTTTTGTCAGCTGAACCCCTTTGACCAAATAACTAACCTAAACGACCCCCAGAGATTTTAAGTATATATTTCTATTTTTTAATTAATATCATATTTACATGTTTACTTCAGAAACATTTATTATTTATCCTTTAATAAGAAGTTATTCTTTTTATTACAAATTTGAACATGCAAATGCGGTTTTCTGATATCGTGCACGTTGTCACATGACACAAATTAAACAAATAATTAGTATTTTTATTTAAGTAATAATTTTTTTTTTTTTTTTATATAATTGTAATTTAATTACTTGCTTGTCATCAACTTACGAACCCCCTGCAATTCCCTTGTGAACCACCAGAGGTTCGTAAACCCTAGTTCGGGAAACCAAAAGTACATATTTAAATATAGTACATACTTAAATAGTATACTAGTTTAGATAAAGACAGTTTATTTTTAGAGCTATATTTAATGCACTTTCTAGTAGCTGTACCTATAGTAATATATTGTATTTCGTTGCTTTAAAAGCAAGAAAACCGAAACTGTTTTCTAATAACTTAAGATAAAAAAAAAATGTATAATTTAATCCTTTTTATTAAACGTAATCTTATCTCATATCTATCTTTGAGCTATTTCACTTATGCACATTCTCTCTTTTTCTCTCTTTATATCTCCAATCTCAATTTATTACTATTTATTCAATGTAATATTATCACAGTTTCATCTCGGTATGTGAGTTTGACCAGACTTTTAGATCTAACGATCTGTATATAAAGCGGAAATTAACTGTTATTTTTATGGTGGCAGTCAGATTTTGCACTTCAAACATCAACGCTGTCAGATGACCACGATATAAGCATGCTAATCTGTGAATATTTGTGCATTGCACAGTTTTAACACACAACCTGGTGTGTGTACTTGTTAAAAGTGTAGTTTTGTTTTTTTTTATTTCGACTATTTCAAACACTTTTTTTTTTCATCTCGCATCACACAAACGACTGGAGGTGATAATGGTATCAGCTAAGCAAACTCAGATTTCCTTGTTTTACCTTTCAGTTGTTTTCATGCCTCAGTGTGGAACAATGTTCAATTATCATTGGGGCAGAGTGGCTCAAATGGTTAAGGTGCTGAGTTGTTAATCTGAAGACCAGAAACACCTGGGTTCAAGCCCCACCTCCGGCAAGTCAACCACCGTTGGGTCCTTGAGCAAGACCCTTAACCCTTCCTGCTCCAGGGGCACTGTATCATAGCTGACCCTGTGCTCTGACCCCCAACTTACTAAGATGGGATATGTGAAAAATGCATATTTTTGGCTCTGTACATGTACCTTGCACAATGAAGTTGAATATTATTATATTGAAGTTGAATATTATATTATATTATTATATTATCATCTAATTCGACCGTTTTGCTAATGCTACATGGACCTGTTGAACTAGCCTGTTTTCTTTGCGAACAATAGGCTAATACTAGAATTATTTTCAGTAGATTGTATAAAAGGCTAAATTCTAGCTAACATTATTATTCACAAATTTTTACTTTATACTTTCACTCGAGTACCTTTTCAGACTTGTTATCTATCAGGACTCACAATTACACCTGAGTCAGCTTTTTTAAATCCACTCAACAAGAAGCATTCCTGACAGAAAATTTCTTAACATTCGAAGCACTGTAACCGATACCAGAAAGACCAGGGTACGATTCCCAGCACCACCAAGCCACCACTGTTGGTCCCTTGAGCAAGGCCATTAACCCCCAATTGCTTAGTTGTATGAAAAAGATTAATGTAAGTTGTTCTGGATAAGGACATCTGCCAAATGCTGCTCAGTGGTTAAGGTGTTGAACTAACACCTGGAAGACTGGGGTTCAATTCCCAGCACCACCAAACCACCACCACTGGGCCCCTGAGCAAGGCCCCAACTCCCAATTGCTCAGCTGTATAAAAGAGTTAAAGGATAAGGAAATCTGCCAAATGCTATAAATGTCTCTTTATTGCTCCAAATACAACACTAAACATTTACTACATCACATACGATATTTATTCATTCTTTGTATAATTTCTCTTTTTTTTACCAGCAATAATATTGAATCATCTTAGGGCTTAGTTGTTTCTTTTCTGTGGAAATGTGCTCAGCTGCCATGGCATCTCACCAACAACAGTTTTTTTGTGTAATTGGTAATAGATAAAAGTACACAGCAAAAAGACAAAACATTTGTCTCTTGTCTTTGTTTAAAAATTGGTTCTGGTTTCGTTTAAAGCTGTAAGTCATGCACAAGTGAGCCTTACAGAGATTGTGTAAAAAACAATTTAGGAACTGTATTGCGAGAAACTGGCTTAAAAACTCGCCATGTCGTTTTTCCGCTGTGCTAGAAATCACAGAAAACTGCATAACCCACTAACACACACTCAGAACCATCACTGAATCCACTTGGAAGTGTGTAGATTTGTGTGTGTATGTGTCATGATGTAAATTTTCACTTTTTAATAATGCATAAATGTTATTAATCCGCCTCCTCTTTACTCACACCCACTAACTCCTCGTTTATCGCATCCATGTACCTCTTTGCCTTCTGCCTGGTAGCTTCATTTCTAACATCCTCCTCTGTACATGTCCAAACCACCTCAATCTGGCTTCCCTGACTTTTTCCCACAACATCTAACATGAGCTGTCCCCTTAATGATAAGTCTATTTCTCACTCTAGTATGTCTTGTTCTTTTTCTACACTACCTAAATATCACTTCTGGCAAGTTTTATAACTGTGCATTAGAACCCAGGTTTTTAATACAGTACATCATTAACAGCAGATTCTTAGTTAAATTTCTGACACAGGCTTCAATCAGAATTCCATACTTCCGAGCATGCGAGTCTATTAGTATGTCTGAATCCATAGTTTAAGAAACGTTCCTGGATAATCAACTACTTCCACATGGATTTAAAAGACTTTACTATCCCGACTCTTCGTGTTTGAAAGTGGTGGAAAGCAGTGATGAATCAAAAAGTAGCACTTCAAGAAAGAAACCTTGTTCATTGTGGTTAAATTGCACTTGATTATCATCATAAATTTAGACATTATCCAACTTTAAATTCATGCTCTTGTGATGACGTATGTGATGACACGTGCCAATATCATCCTAGTACGTCTGAAACTTGTTTATAGCGGCATGATCATGTAACGTTTAGGAAATACGTAGTAATTCAAATGTAGCGCGTAAGTAGTGTGTGATTTTGTATTTCGACTTAACATTGTATCACCAGGCAGTGATACAAGGAGCAATAACTTACAAGCACACACAGCAAAAGTGAAAACACATTAACTAAATGAGACACACCTCATCAAAACAATGCGGATCACATGACCTAAACAAACCAATACCTAAGCAGAACTGAAAACCAATAGAAACATGACATATGGACTAAGAACATAAACACAAAGTCTCTGCATTGCCCTCTGGTGGCCCAACAGGGCAACACACCCCGCAAGAAGCCAGACAGTTCTGAAATTATGTGGCAATTTTGGACTGTGTAATCATTTTAGTCATGTTTTGTATTTGTGTCCAGGCCAACAGCACCTTCAACAGTCTGGCTAAAATCGGCGAACTGGCCGACGCTTGGATAGAAAACGAGAACAAAACCTGGAACTTCTTCCAGAACAGCACACAAATCAACAACCTTCGGGTGAGCCGCATGTTTCTGCTCGTTATTTATGTATTTGTGCTTACATTCATTCTACATGCTGATTTACAGTAGCACCTGCTATAACATGTAATATATACATACTTAATTTGCTAACAGCTTGCTGATAATGTATTCACCACCACATAGTAAGGTAAACATTCATTACCATATTAGCCTGGATTACATTATCAGCATAATTGGAGCAGGAGGGGTTAAGGGTCTTGCTCAGGGACCCAAGTTCAGATGCTCTTAAAAAAGCAGGTATTTATTCTTTTAGTGACCTAGTCAAAATGATCAAATCAATAAATTAAAAAAAAAAAAGAAGAGAAAAAGTAACATTTATACCATTTCCATAACCATATTATTATTATTATTATTATTATTATTATTATTATTATCAACATGCTATTAACATCATAATTTGACTAAAGCATGTACACTTTAGAATAGTTAATAGAAAATAGGTAGTAATAACTATATTGTTATTATTATAATTATGATGATGATGATGATAATGATGATGATGATGATTATTATTATAAACATGCTATTAATATCACAATTTGACTAAAGCAATATAGTTAATAGAAAATAGGTAGTAAACTATTTATTATTATTATTAGTGTCACTATTATTATTTTTAGATGGATAATCAAGTGTATTTTTTAATTTTTGCAATTGACAAATGTCTGAGTGGATTAATGTTCCAGCCATAAATTCTAAAATCAATTAGCAAAGCAATAGAAATTATTGTAACATAATATGTAATATAATATTAATATGTAATTGCACACACACACACACACACACACACACAATTATATAATAAAATAATCACACACAGTCATGTGACTATGTATACGTTGTATTACTAACTGTCTTACTAAAGCTGTTATTATGGGATGTAGAGTAGAGAGTAAATCGCCATCCTTCCACCTGAATGAGGAGATAGTGAGTCAGTGGTGCTTATTGCCAAAGTACTCATTACCCTTAGTGTAACCTTTAAAGACACGTGCAAGACTATTCCCTCGGTCTTAATTCCTCTTCTAATTATTCTCCCCTCTCTCTCTCTTTCTCTCTCTTTTGCTCTCCCCCTCTTTCTTTCCTATAGAGATTTTGCTCAGTGGTAATAGCTTTCTACCTGACTCTCTCTCTCAATGCTGCCTTAATTATGTGGGTCACTTCTACAGGTAGCCCTGCCTGCACTATTAAAACCGTGTATGATATTTCACAGAAGCATATTTTCCCTCTCTGCGGTTACAGAAGAATAATGAATAATTTAGGGGATAAATGGATAAAAAGAGATTAGCATTAGGATGAATTATTTCAAGTGAGAAACCCAAGGTCCACCATCTGTAGGAAATTCAGTTGTAAAGAAAATAGCACTGATTAGAAGCTTTGAAAATAAATCTATGACCTTAATGTTGATTCTAGGTTGAATTCAGGCACATTTTTCCCCAGACATGGCTGAAAACTTTAAATGTGTGTATGGATTATAATTGCAGTTAATAAAGGTAAATTGTCCAAGATAACTTGGCTTAAACTGAAATAAATCTTTTTTTAGTTAGATGGCCTAGATTTTTTATGTTTTTAATTGTTAGAAATATTTATTTTATAAATTAGTTTTCTTTGAAATTTTATACCTTAGAAATATTAGTTTTATTTCCATCTAGATCCCGTTTAGATTGTTGTGGTAACAGAAGCTGTTTTGTTTTATTTGAATGAAGAAAGAAAAATTACAGTATTAGGAACATTATAAATAAGTGCATTTATTTTCTATTTTTTATTTTATTTTATCTTTCATATTTTCTTTCTTTCCTTCTTTCTTCTTTCTTTCTTTCTTTCTTTATTAATTATTTAAATTATTAATGAATCTATTTTTTTGCTGTTTTTTTATGCTCTTTTTTTTAGTTCTATATGACGCACTGATTAAATAGCCCTTTTCTTATTTCGTTGTACATGTGGTACATGTTACCATAACAACAACATTCATTCATATCAATTATCAGTCAGGTTAAAATGCAAATCAGAGAAGATCTGGGATTAAAATGATTGGAAATATTGGTTCTGCATTTCTATTTTATTTTTTTTTTTTTATATATTTCTTACATCTTTTATTTTATTTATTTATTTACAGTTCTAATCTCATTTTATGTGGATATTATTTATTATTTAATTTTCTTTCTATCATTTTGTGTATTATTTATTTATTTTTTTATTAATTTTTTTTTGTTTTTTCATGTTCTTTTTAGTTCTTTATGATGCACTGATTAAATAGCCCTTTTTTTATTTTGTTGTACGTGTTACAATGACAACAAAGACATTTATTTATTCATTCATTCGTTCATATCAATTATCGGTCAGGTAAAAATGCAAATCAGTTCTAAAAAAGTCAATATCGGTGGATATATAGTAGTCTTGCGTCCTTACCTGATTGTAACTAAGTGGCGTAAACATGTTTCAATTGACAATGTGTCTGTGCACAAACCCTCCCAAGCTCCATAAAGGCATGGTTTAAAATGCCACCGAAACCTCGGTGCTAAACCTCATGCTAAAAAATTCCCACATCTACGGTATAAAAATATAGTGCAAAGCTTATCAGGATACTAAAGGTTAAAATAATAGCAGGAGGGAAATGAGATTTAATAGTCGGGTGTGCACAACCTGTGCGACCATATCTATTGTTCAAATTACCATACGGATAAA
The DNA here is from genome assembly GCA_005784505.1 of Bagarius yarrelli. Lineage (NCBI taxonomy): Eukaryota > Metazoa > Chordata > Actinopteri > Siluriformes > Sisoridae > Bagarius > Bagarius yarrelli. The sequence goes on from VCAZ01000301.1 coordinate 80,196, forward strand.
ACTAAATTAAAAATAAATTGGATAAACAATACACATCTTTTTAACACGTGATTACGATCGTTTCTGTTTCTGTGGTGCGTGTAGGCGTCGCAATTAAGTCAGGGGAAGTATTGCTTTACACGGTTCTGCTTATTCACACACATACGCTCACAGACACACTTGAAACTGCAGGACGATTTGCATTTAAATTAGCACATCTTTTCATTAAGTCATACGCTTTATGGGCAGCTGGATCGCTAAAGTCATAAACCTGAGCACTCAGGTGTGTGTGAGTGTGTATGGATGAGTAAATCTGTGTGTACGTGTGAGTGTGTGTGTGTGAGAGAGAGAAGCAAGAAAGTGAAAGAGAGAGAGAAATTGTTAGAATCCAGCTGTATCCTTGTAGCAAATATAAAAGGGGCTGATAAAAGAGAGAGAACTGCGAACAGAATGTACAAAAAAAGAAGAAGAGATAAAGAGAGAGAGAGAGTCTGCAAGTATGTGTATGTGTGTAACAAATGCCTCCATTATTTCTGTTTATTTCTTCCTGTGCTGAAGAGAAACACTGCCATCTAGCTTAATGTGGCTAATTGATTACAGAGCAGAGAGAAAGACAGAGTAAAAGAAGAATGGAAGGAGAATGTAAGAAAGTCAGAAAGTACAAGGCAGCCTCTACTTTCGTATAAAAATTCCCTAAAAAAACACAGCAATTTTTTTTTGTGTTTTTAAATAAGAAAAATAAACTTTATAAACGAATATTGTATAAAAAACAATACAATAAAATATTTTTATTAAGTTTAATGTACAGCATTTACCTTGGAGATCAGACGACTCCACCTGCTAACGCACATGTCTGACTAGCTATCAAATGAGACACAGGATGCTGGGCAGATGTTACAGCATTTATTGTGGAGTTCGTTACGCCAACTAATGGTTGGGTGTTTGAAGCTGGATCGTAACCAGAATTTTAGCTTGCGACTCAAAGCAAAATAACGACCCGATAGACGGCTCGGATTGCGGAAAACTCGTTAGTTGGGACACTGGTAAGTCAAGGTACCGCTGTATACAAAGTCAAAGCAAAAACAAAAATAGAGGCACAATTGCATCGAGCAATGCAAATGACGTAAAACATGCTATGCGTTTGCTGCGAATGTACAATATTTGCTTCAGTTGTGTTTTTCTAGGCTAATTGAATTTTAAATGAGCACACAATTTGCATGACGCGTTGTCACACAAGCCAATCAAAGAAGAGCTTATTGACACGTCATTTGTGTTAAAAAAATGGAGGATAGCGGTATCCAGAAATGTATGTTTTACAAATAAAAACATTGCGCGAGTGAGGTAAAAAACATATGTGAGTATATAATCGCCTCGCATTTGGTGTGAAAACAGCATTAAAGTTTATTTTAATTGTCTTTGAAAGGGCTTGTAATTTTTCCCCAGGCTAAACAAATAATGGGTTGAGATCTCTGAAAGCTAAACCTCACAGTATAGATGTTCCTAATTAGCAGTGGCGGTCAGTCGATAGGGGTAAAGAAAGATACTTATTATGCTAATAATATGTTAAACACTCATAAATAGCAAATTAATAGCAAAATCTTTTAGTTATACTAGGATTTTGTAATTGATCTCCAGGTCTTGGGTTGGAAAGAAACAATACAGCATCCTAGATCAACTGGAAAACCGTTTGTGTGACTGTTACGTAATGGTACATTTTGATACTAGGGTAGTGCTCAAGGCAAAGAAGTAGTTATTGCTCAAAGGAGGGGCAGGAATCCAGAAACAGCTTGAAGATAAAAGATACATGGTGGTAGCTCTCCATAAGGGTTTGGATCAATTTGGGGTTAGGAATAAACACAACATAATGTTTAGATCAGCTGGGAAACTGTTAAAGCTAGCATGTGCATGTTGGGTGATCTCTACAAGTGTGTTAAGAAACAAAATATGAATTATATAAATTCTGCAAAGTGGTAGACCCTCAGGAACATTGTTGAGGGTCAATTCCTAGAGTAGTAGGTAGTGAGAATGGTAGGTGCTTGCTGATCACTTTTAGGTGGTACTGCTCAGGATGGTAGATCTGCATAAGCTAAAAATGGAAAGTAAAAGTATCTTCAGGTATAAGGTGTTAAAACACAACAGGATGTAGATGTAGCTTATGCACCTGGGAGAAGTTCTTATTCTCCAGTTTCCTGAAGGGGGGCTAAAGAAAAAATATGACTAAGTGAAAATGCAGCTTTAAGGGAGAGGTTTGGAGCCACCCTTTGCAGTCTGGTGGATCTGTATGAGCATGGTAGCAGCCAAAATCAGAATTGGTATGATAAAAATCTAAAATTGTCCTCAGGTTGAGGAGACATTCAACATAGTAAAAGGTGGACGGCATGGAAAAAACAAATCACTTTTGGGTGGTAGATTTTTTTAGGAAAGTTTGTAGCAAAAAAATGCAGGATGAATTAACCCCCTACAGGTGGTATATGTCTTAAATAGCATTTTGCATTTTGTCTTTTCTATTAAGGCTCTGCTGGAGAACCCAATCTTTTCAGCATTTCTTGACCAGCGCCTGAACGGAAGCAAACTGTCTTCAGCGCTTATTGCAAATTTTCTCTTCAACGGTGATGAAAAGGACCGACCTGAAGGAATGCCGGCATTTGACTGGAGAAACGTCTTTAACATCATCACTCAGGTTGCGAAAGTCATCAAGCAGGTTATAGGGGTGAGTCTTTCTACATTCGTTCATACCTGCCAGACCTTTTTGTGTTCTCTTTATTTTAGAACAGCATGTAGTTAGTTTTATCAACTTCTAAATCTGTCCTCTGAAAGGAATATTTGGTGTATCCTTTTATATAGAAAACTTAATAACTGTATGCTAGACCTGATTAAAGTAGAAGCTTAGTTGTTGAGGTGTTGGACTGCTGAATAAGAGATCAGGTTTGTGTCTCAGGACTACCAAGTTACTACTGTTGGGTCTCTGTGCAAGACCAGATCAGGTTTTAATGTATGGCTCTACGAAGCTGCAATTGTTAGGCCCCTGAGTAAAACCCTTAAACTTTTTTGCTCCCAAAGTGGCGTATCATAGCTGACCCTAAGGTTTGACCCCAAAAAAATCTAATATCCTAAAATAGGATATGCCAAACAAATGGCTTCGTCTTAACATCTGGATCCTGCAGTCCTGCAATCCTTCAAAATATTTTATGGCCAAAACTATAAGCTGAATTTTCAGATTTGCAGCAGCATGAATCAAGTTGTTTATTGGATCATCAAGAACATGGTTAAAGCTAGAAAAACGGTGACATATTACATGGAAGAGGGTTGGAGCTAAACCCTGCATGGTGAAGTAAAATCCCCCCCAAAATCCTGGGAAGTAATTAAGTTCCAGAACCAGCGGGAGTTAAACAGCATGGTGTGACAGATCTCTAGGGGAAGCATAACTGTGCATGGTGGTGGATCTGCAGATGCTGATGCCACATGTTGCACATGAAGGAGGATAAAGCCATACAACACAGTGTGTTGGATATTCAGGAAAAGGTTTGAAGTTATACGTTATTGTTCTAGATCTCTTTTAGCACAATAAGATGCTAAATAATTGTTACCAAACCTTGGTGGATACTTAACCACAGTATTCACCACGGTAGATTTTCAAAACCTTGCTAGATAGTAAATTCTGGTATGTTTTTAGAAACATGGAAATTTCTAAATTCTGCCTATTGGTACCTAGTAGTATGTCCCTCAACTTAGATAGATGGTAGATTACACAAAGCATAAAAAACCCTGGATAATGACAAAAGTGCAAAAGCAAAGTGGTAGAACTTAGATATATTCAGTGCAGTAGCATACATTTTCATCTATGGAATTTGGCAGACGCCCTTATCCAGAGCAACTTACAGTTATCTCTTTTATACAACTGAGCAATTGGGGGTTGAAGGCCTTGCTCAGGGGCCCAGCAATGGCAGTTTGGTGGTGCTGGGAATCAAACCCTGATTCTCCAGTTAGCAGTTCAACACCTTAACCACTGCGCTACCAACATAGTTGCATTCCATTAATATGAGTAGTTATATGAGTTAACATAGTCATATGTTCTCTATTCATTAAATGTTCTTATATTAAAAGTGGACCTTAAGAGGCCTCCTTGGTGCTACAACAAATGGAAAAGAAATTAACCAGAAAAGACAAGAGCATAATTGAATTTAAGACTTGGCTCTCAATTTACTGCTTTCATAAATGTGTAGAAAAATGTGTAAATCTGCCTCCCGCTGATACAGACAGAAAATTACTCTGCATTCTTAAGCAATGTAAATATACATGTTTTTATTTTTCTACTCCCTCAACATAGGTTCTTTCAATTTTCTTGTCATGTTTGCCCCTTATTTTTTTATTTTTTTTCCCATTTCCGCTGGTGATGGATGGCATTTGCGTCACTGACAGTACTGGTTATTCAGAGTTCTGATTAAATTAATGGCTTATGAAATAGGAAGAACTTCATCATAGCAGAAGCCTGAAGAGGTTTTTATGGATTACTGTGCCGTACTAAAAAAGGCATGCTATCTATTAAGATATTCAAAAAGGCAACTGACACTGAATTGAAAACACATTAATAAAACGAGCAGAAATTAGAAGAAAATAGAACCTGTACAAGAACCTGTACAGGATAAATAAAAAAGGCTTTTCTTTAAGCAAGAACTTTCAGCTCAATAGAATGATGCTAGTGTTTTCTTTTTCACTTGGTTACTATGACATTGCACATTTTTTGGCACTGCTTTCTGGTTTCCCTTGGTGTTTTCTGACCGGAGGCTATTCTCTCTATTTCTCAGTCTGTTTTGTTCTTACCTTGTAGGTTGCTAGGTTCTGACTTTGCCTCATAGTTACTCCAACTAAAGACACAAAAGCAGCTGTTTGTCCAATTAGAACTAGGATCACAATTGCAAAAGCTTATGCAATTGAGCCGGATATCGAGGGACAATTCTCTAGACTCCAGAAAAGCAATTGTACCAATGATTAGCTATCACATTATGGTTAAATTAAGACTGTACCTGATGAAGAGTTAGTTTAATAATGACAGTTAAAAAAACATCTACACTTGCACATGCTTCTCTTCGCACATATTTATCTGCATTTGCACAGTTCTAGTATCTGGTAGATGCTAAACAGCATTTCTTTGCTATGTACTTACAATGACAATAAAGTTCTATCTATCTATCTATCTATCTATCTATCTATCTATCTATCTATCTATCTATCTATGTCTCTTTGTCTATCTGTCTGTATTTGTCTGTCTATGTATGTCTGTCAAACTATCTATCTATGCATGTCTATCTATCTATCTATCTATCTATCTATCTATCTATCTATCTATCTATGTCTATCTGTTTATATTTGTCTTTGTCTATGTATGTCTATCGATCTATATACCTATACCTGTTTCTTTGTCTATCTATCTATCTATCTATCTATCTATCTATCTATCTATCTATCTATCTATCTATCTATCCTTCCATCCATCCATCCATCCGCCCACCCAGCCAATTACCCAGCCATCCAGCCTGTCTGTATATATAAGCAGATAGATAGATAGATAGGTTTTTTCTTCATTTTTTGATTAAATGAATAAATGATTAATCCATTGAAACTATGTTTTTTTTATCCATTGCATATTTTTTGAAAGGTGTTAATAATTTAGTGTTTTCTTGCCTTCTGCTAGCCAGGAATCTACCGAAGGCAGGAGAAATAGCTAGAGTCAGTGTTGCAGTTCCTCCTACATGCTGCTATGGGGCCTTATTGAAGCTGATCGCTTGCTGTTTCAGTGTGTACATGTCAGCTGTGCTGTGTTCTGTCCGCTATTGGTTCGACACTCTGCAGCACTTTGGCCTTGGCCCATCACCCACGATGGCTCATTAGAGCTGAAAGAAAGAGAGGCTGAATAGAAGCTGCAAACTAGATGAGAGACCCAACACGAACAAATCATTCTTTTTCTTGCTGTATTCACAAAGTCATGTATATACTGTACTTCAAGTGCTGTTCTCTTCTCTGTCCCAACTTAACTACACTTCTGCTGATTTGCTTCTGTAGATTCTGTTTGTTAACACTGTTTGTTTATGTGTGTATGTGTTTTGTAGTGTCTCGATCTAGACAAGTTTGAAGCCATGGCCAGTGAGCAGTTGTTAGTGGAGCGCTCTCTCAAGCTGCTGGATCAGGAGAGGTTTTGGGCTGGAGTGGTTTTCACAGACCTGGGCGCAGGAAGTCCATCATTTATCAGATATAAGATTCGCATGGACGTTGAGGAAACCGAGAGGACGGATAAGATTAAAGATAGGTGTGTGCAGAAACTTGTGGTCTCATGTCAAAAAGAAAGATAATTTAGTCTGCTATTGTCAAAAAACTCATAGCTCTGTATTAAATAAAAACTATAAATATCTCCAGACAGAAAAAAACTCTTTACGTTAGCTTTTGGATGCACATAAAGGTAATACCTACATTAAAATACACAAGACTTTAAAATCTCTGAAGCTGCCATATTTACACTTAACATGTATAAAAACTAATAATAAAGAAGGAGTATCTAGTATCAATACTGGGAAGTTAAGCAGTAATTAATATATAGTGAAATTAATATAAGATGGCTAAACACATTTCCAGACATTATTAAGTTAGCATTACAGTTACAGACCAAAAAAAACTTCTAATTTTGTTCTAATAAGCTTCTATTGGCAAATTATTTGTGTTTTTAAATCAAATAATTCGGGGTAACTAACAAAGAAATAGAAAGTAAACAAATTAAAAATATAAAAAATATATATATTTATATAATGCGACCAATCAGAAAGCATTACCGCACAGTCGGGTGACGCCATTGACCAGGAAGTCATGCTATATAAACACCTTGGAAAGCTCATTTTCTTCAGCGTGTGTGTGTGTGTGTGTGTGTGTGTGTGTCTGTAAAAAAAAAAAATGATGTGAAAAACGAAGATGAACATGGTGAGAACAGGCAGTATTTATGTGATTTATTTCAAGCACTGACACACACTTGCAGTGTGTTAGCTGCCTGGGTATGGAGCATGCCCAGATGAGTTTGAGACTGAGATTGTAAATGTCTACCGACACATGTGCTCTGATCTCGTCTGGCATTATTTAATGAACATGGCCAGGCCTGTCCCTGAGGCTCAGGCCCCACTGCTGAGGCAAAGCATAGGCTGATGTCTCGGGGCTCCCAAGCAGATTTAGCGGAGGAGTATGAGAAAGTCTTATCTCACTCCCCAACTGCTAGCTCCATAGACTTTAAACTGGCTAAGAAAGCCAGCACTGTGAATTTTTCTCCCCCAGGAAGAAGCCCAGCTACAATTTTTATCTTTTGAGGAGGTGAAAGCTATAAGCATTGAGTGGAATGTGGAGTCACTACCATTCTCCTCAGCATATAAGGAGCTGCTGGAGGTTATAACCAGAGCTGCCACCAAGCTGAATAGAGAGTGGGTAGCCAAAAGAACGGAAGCTTGTCCACAATGTAAGCTGAAATACCTGCAAGACCGGTTCTCTGCAGGGCTAACATTAACCACCCTGGGGGTAGATAGAAAAATATGGGTGGCAAATTGGTGACCCACAAGCATTGGGTGAGGCCTTCACAGCAACTAAGGATTCAGTCATTGGACCTGGCTATGCTGTTGGGGGAGGGCTTTCTGATCCCCCTTATGAACCAATGGAGGATGCTTCAGACAGGCAACTAATAATAAAACCGGTGTTCCTACTGTACATTTCCTTCATCAAGACTATTGGCGATATCTAGTCATTGTCTACATTGCCATCATGCCCAGGCTTCTCTGGGCATGATAAATGGCTTTTTGTCATCCTCCGGCCAGATCAGCTGTTTATCTGTTTTCACCTGCCTAAGAGAGGAGAAGAAGCTACTAAACAGACAATAAGCAAATGGGAGGTTGAAAGCATCACTTTAGCTTCTCCTGGTCCCAGAAGGTTTTAGGGCCTCCAGGGTCTTGGCATTGGGATTACCACTACTGAACTTTTGTAGAGTGGAAGGTTTTGCTACTCCGTATACAACCTGGATCTAGCCACAATCCCAGGGTTTTTTCCAGGGTTTTTGCTTCATGTAGTTCCCACAAATAACACTGGGAAAGTGACTTGGTGATACGGCGACGTGGATATCTTGTTCCCATAGTGTTTCAATGCAAGTCGAACATGTCTAAGTTATTATGTAATCATGGTACATTTCTAAAGGGAATGAGATGCTGCGTTGTGTGTTATAGTCCTTGTCACGCTAAATGCAATTTACAGAAGGATGCTGCTTAATTACTGGTTAGATTACATATGTGGTTTGGGGCAAAGACTATAAAAGGGTGTCACGTTCCCTCGGGAAACCATTATTACATACGCAACCTAGAGACATTTTCTCACATGGAAAAGTCTCTGGATAGAGGAGGTCAAGCTAAATGTTCCACAACAATAAATGTACTTTTAAATTGGTTGAAAATAACTGATAAAGTGTAAGGCAATCATTTTTTTTCAGGTTAAATAACACCACATGTTTAATCTGATTTTCTTACCTCTACTACTTTTAATTTTAGGACAAAATTCACAGAATTATTTCACAAATAATATTTGATCAATCTTTTTTCTTTACAAATTTATTTCTATTCAGTACATGAGTTTATTTAAATGGTTCTTAGCCATTTAATTTAAGCACAAATGAGGTCTGTTGTCTTCCACCCACTGAAAATACGCTGTTCAGAACACCTACATTTGAAAAGATTCAAGGACTATACTTTGAATCTATTACCTTACTCTTATTAAGACAAATCAGAAAATCTAACTTTATTTATTAAGTTGTATTAGAAAATATTCACAATCAATGTTGTATTGAAAAGTGCTGACTGCTGTCACACTCTGTTTTTATTCATCTTTGTATTGAGGATTTTCTTGGAACACTTCACCCAATCATAAAAAATATTGGCAGCTGTGGACAAGCCGCTATAACATTTACTTGGTCTGGGTCATGCTGTGTTGTGCTTGTGCTGTCTTCACTAGGAGCCCAAGTCTGTCAAAAAGGTTATATACAGTTATTACAGGTATTATAGTGGTAGATTTACCTGTTTTTGAGTCTTGAATAAGACCTGACATTTAAACTACCTGTGTAATGTTGTGTCAGTGTCCCTATTATGTAACATTATGTACTGTAGACACCCCTACGTGGCATAGACTCAACATGCCTCTTATGTGATATCTGGCACCAAGACATTAGCAACAGATCATTTAAGTCTGATCAGTTGTGAGCTGAATTGGTATTTCAGAGGTTTGACTGCTAATCGAAATACTGTGGGTTTAAATTCCAGCACCACCAAGCTGCCACTGCTGGGCTAACTGCTCAGCTGGATAAATTGCTCTGTATATGGGTGTCTGCCACTGCCAGAAATGCAAATACATTAACCTATCAGGTGTAACAAATTCTCAATTGAGTTAAGGTCTGGCAAATATGGTGCACAATTCAACAGCATGAACAAGAAGTACCATAAATCATTCTGGAATCATTTTTTGCAGATTTGGCCATGTGGATATGTTGTTCCCAAAGCGTTTCAATGCAAGTCGAGTTCCTGAAGGGTAACGTATGTAACCATGGTTCCCCGAGGGAATGACGTGTAATCTGGTCAGATTACAAGTGGTTTAGGGCAAAGGTTTGAGGTTTAGGGCAATCAGATTAAGAGCTGGCCAATATGGTGGACAATTCAACAGCATGAACAACCAAGTTCCATAAACCATTCTGAAATCTTTTTTTTCCACAAAGCAGATTCACATTTGTCTCCTGAGACAAAACACTGTTATAAAGTTGCAAGGTAGTGATGTACTCAGCCTGCAACAGCATTTCGGTAGATGGTATGAGTTAAAGTAATATCCACATGTGTCAGGACCCAAGCAGAGCATCACCTTATTCATTACACTGCCTTTGCAGGCTCGCCTTCACTCGCAGCCCATCATATAACAGACACCATCTAATGGATCCAATCCGGCAGATGCACCTTCCCGACATGCAGTCCAACACCTTAACCACTGAGCCACAATTTGCCATTTACTTTTAGCTAGTTTTAATGGTATGTCCTGTATGTTCTGTACTCTCTGTTTGCACTACGTCCTGCACTCATTGCACAAATTTGTGCATGGGCGCTTGTATAAAATTACATTTAGTCCTTGGTTTTGTCTTGTTATACTGCACTGGTTGCCAAAATGAAGTTAGATTAAGGGGTGGGAAAAGGCTAGTGTGAAGTCGGCAGATTTTCACACGCTCTATGAATGCGCATTCGGTTGAGTTGCTTATGGCCGATACGTACGCTTTAATCGTGTACCGCTCATGTTTAACAAAATAGCAACGACCGCTTAAGTAACACAGTGACAAGAAATTTCTAGAATACTTGTTCCTGTTAAAAACCATGCATAAGGTCACATAGTAAAACAAGAAAAAAATTGCAGGATTTACTTTTAATGATTTTAGTTTTACTTTTTTGGTAACGAGTATTAAAAAAAATGACATTTTCCTCATTATAACGCATTTAACGTTACTGACAATAAAACTGCGACGTGACTGTAAGTGAGCTTATTAAAGCATTTTTAATCCGAGTAGGCTCCCCCTCAGCCGTAGGACCTACAAAGTCTATTTCTCTAAATAAAAAGATTCTTGATTTGACTAAATAGCTATATGATTGTAGAAGTCATATTTCCATAAAAATATGAAGTCTTTGCTTTGTGATACTACAATCAATGTTGTGTTTGGTTCTCTTAATTAAAGGTCCTGGTTCCCGTCTGCTCGGGACAACCCCTTTAATGACTTGCGCTATGTCAGAGGAGGCTTTATGTATCTGCAGGACATTCTGGACCGCGCTATTACCCAGATCCATACGGGCATTAAGCAAACTCTGGGTGTCTATGTGCAGCAGATACCTTATCCCTGCTATGTGGATGATGCGTGAGTACATGTTTTTTCTGTCTGTGTGAGTGTGTGTGGTTTTTGGGGTGCATTAAGGATGTGTGTGTGAGTGAGTGTGTGACTTTTATTTATATTGTATATTCTCTCTCTCACTCTCTCTCTCTTGCTTTCTCTCTCTTTTTTTCTTTCTCTTTCCCTCTCTCTCTCTCTCTTTCTCTCTCTTTCTCTCTCCCTCTTTCTCTCTCTTTTTCTTTCTCTCTCTTTCTTTCTCTTTGTTGTTCATGTCATTTTTTTGTTATATAAATGTCAGTAGTTTATATTTGGGTTAACTAAAGAATGTTGATAAAAAACAAGATAATACTAAAACAACACTGTTATATTAAAGTGAGTTAACTTTTAAAAATAATAATTTACTGATATTTAAACAGCAATTATATTCATGTTTATTGTAGAAACTGGTAGAAAATTCTATAACCAGATTACATGTTGAAAGTGTTTTTTTCTTTACCCCTTATTTCTATCATTAAATATTATCAAAAATATATATTAGATCATAGTATCAAATACCAGAACAAATATGTGAGAATCATTTAAAACCGGAAAAAAAATAAAAATTCACGTAACAAATGTGCAAGACGAATAAGTCAAAAATAAGACACAGAATAAGACACGCAAAGCTAAAGTCGAACCCTGAATTGTACCCACAGCATGGATGTCCAATCTTATACAGAAATAGATGATGTTGGGTAATATTTTTACCAAGGAGAAGCAACATTTGAGCATATTGAAAGCCAAGATCAACATGTGGATTCGGGTATAGCTAAATAAAACTAGATGGTTTCATAGAAAGGATGCTTGACATCCTTAGAAGTTGCAAAAACACAGATAAAGATGATGGGCAAGTGTTTGTTTATTTTATCTTTAAAACATAAAGAAATTTATAAAAAAATTCTTGGGTATCAAGAGGAAGACGGACCCAGGTAGCTGGCAGGCGGGTTTAGGTGCATCGTCCTCCATATCCTGTCTGGTAGAGAAAAGAATCAGACGTCAGTTCCACATCAGACATAACTCAAATTACCTCAGAGAACACACATCTCCTCGCTTTCTTCCCTGTTCTTCTCTGTGATGTTGAAGAGAATCTATACACTATGATCGACGGTGCTAATTTTCCAGTCTTTCGACACTCCACCAAATCAATAGCCCTGAAATGGTGCCGTGCTTTCAGCATTCAGACAGTGAATGTGCAAGGAATAGGATTGGGTATCATTTGGGTGTTTTTTTGGGTGCTGAATCAATACTTTTTTTAAAACAGTACTGGTGCTTGAACCGAAAAAAGAGCCCCAAAAAAGGTGGATAACTTCAAGAACTTCTTTTTTTTTAATTATTTAAAAGGAACAATATATTAATGTTTTAAGTGTACATGAATATTTAATACATAAATATACCCAGACTGCCAGATGATGTCTGGAAGCTATTGAACCTCTGCATTTAACAAAATCCCATGTGTCCTCAAATGTTTTATAAGATTTAATGTGTTTCACTACATGTCAATCATTTAAATGTATCCATGTTTAGATTATCCAGTTAACGGTAGGCTACCTGATGCTGTCAGAGCAAGTGTAATTACTGAATTTTTGCACTCCTGGGATGATCTCATTTCAAGTGGTGCTTTTATGACGGAAACAACATGGACACTCACATTCCTATTGTATAATTAGAGCTTTCTGACTTGCGTTCAATCGGGATATAATTTTTCATGTGTGGTGACGGTGATGATTCTTCTCACATCTGTTTTAGAGAACCAAAAGACCAACATTTCAATTGATCACTCAGGCTTTTAGGTGGCACCAAAATGAGGCAGCGAAATGTCTTCTGACTCAATTCTAGTTTATACCGGTTATGTAGGGAAAGGTGTCTATTGGCCTGGGGTTTCAGTACTTGGAACGCAAAAAAGATTGATTTGCGGAGGTTCTTATAAGCAGACCCACATGAATGTGCCAACAAAATTTTGCCATTCACAGTTTTCTGGAATGTCTTTGTATGTTCTATCATTACAATATTTCTTCACTGAAAGACTTAAACATTATTCCAGCAAAACACCAAACCATGATGACATGGTGTGTTCATGTTGCAGTCGACGAACTCAAGTGTCCTGCACAGAGCCCTGACTCTGATTCAACCCCACTAAATACCTTGGGGATGAACTGGAACACTGATTCCAGATGTATTTTCTGGCAGAGGAATTTTTAATAACACAGAAGACATTTTTGAAAATTTGGTAGACTTGGAATTTGAAGGTTTACAGTGATTTAGCTGTTCATCTATGTAGGGGAGGGGTTACTCCATCCCCCAGGTGCCAGAACAGAAACGTTTTAAGCTTTGTACCCTTAGAGATAGTGGCAGAGCAGAGATGGCAGAGCAGAGATGGTGAAACTGGAGGATTGGTGGGTAGCATGTTGCAGAGCGTGGCATGCAGCCCATCTGGTTTCTTTAAAGGTGGCAAGCTTAATGAAGCTTTAGTGCAGGATCACATTGCATCTGGCACCAGTGATAATGTGTTTATTGATTAACCTGTAACACACAAGCTCAGAAATTATGCTTTATAGATCACACGCCATGCCTGTTCGCCCCTGGCCTCGGGAAGCAACATTATCTCCAGATTAGCTCTACTATATTGGGTACGGTAAAGTCCATTTCATCTTAAACTGTGTCTTTCGCTGCTGGTGCATCAAATGAAGGCTGAGATTCGACTCGTCCTCGACGACACATTCTTCAATTAGTCATCAAATGTGTTTGCGGCCCTTATTGCCACGCTTCCACTGAACCGTATTGGAATAAATGGGTCATTTGAGTCATTTAATGAGCCGTTTAATAACCTGCAAGGACAAAGCAGCCTTAAAAGAGCAAACTGATGAAAATCATACAAGTCATTGCTAATTTTTTAGCATGACACCTAGTTGCATCCTGAGCTGTATTTTACCTCAGCAAATCAATCTAACTAATAATTGATTGTTTTGTCACATTCCTGAGATCAGGTTCCTGGTTTTGTAAATATTTTATTTGTTTATCTCTCATCGGTTTTACAGAGTTTCTTAAAAACATACGAGTTGATGAAATAAGAAAAAGGGTTTTTTAACATTTATTTTTAGGATTTTCATCTTATATGTATGTTATTTCTATATACATCAATTCTAGCGTTCTAAATACATTGCTTTTACGATTTTGAGATTATATTATGCGATTATTTACCTAGATTATTTTATATACAACTATTTTAACAGTTTACATACAAAAATTTAATGATATCTAATGTTCTTTATCTAAATCATTTCTAAATACTGCTGTTTTATTGTTCTACATACAGTACATTATTTTTACATTTGTTAATGTTCTATATATATTTTACCATTTTATCCACATCATTTTTTACAATAAAAAAAAAAATCGGTTAATATGCGTTTATTCATAGATATATATATATATATATATATACTGTATATAGTCTATATTGAAAATTGTTTCAATTAAAATTATTTCATACCATCTCATATACATTATAATCGATATGCCTTTATTCGTTCGACACAATTTCTATTAACATTTTTATACATTTTATCTGAGTGTTTAATAAGTTTTAACAAATTCCACCAGCTAGCCTACAAACCTGCTTGAATATCCCGGTGATATTCAAGTTGGGCCAATAACATGACAGTGTCAAATGATCTCATACCGAGATCAATTGAGCCTGCTGAGAGGGTGTTCCACTGGGCCCTGCTGGAGTCCATTACACAGGCGAAATTTTCCGATGCTCATGCATTATTTTGCATGCTAAAAACGCATTTGCAGTCCTTGCCAAGCCTTCTACACCACTCCCATCACTTCTTCGTGGCATCCTGAAGGATCCTTAGTAACATTGCAATTGACAGCCATTTTGTTTTTTGGTTTTTTAATTTTGAAGCACTTTGGATCCCCTAGAGACAGTGCAGGGGAGCAGAACAGGAATGATGGAAATAGTAAAGAACAAATTCCTGCTTTCTCGACTTCATTTAGCAGCAACTGAAAACAACAAGGTCACACTGATCCTGTGCATGTGACAGAAGGAGGACCAGAGATGAATAGAGAGCATAAAACTCGAGCAATCCTCCGGCTCCCTTAGCCATTTCCCTCTTTTTTGTCCCAGAGGACGCGGCCATCCAACATCAATTATTAATGCTTCCAAACAGCCATTTTCGATCATAAATTATACACAAAGATAAAATGAGAGAAAAAGAGAAAGAAAATTGGAATTGTGCTTTCTGTCATTCCATGTATAAACATGTCGAGGTGCTAGGAAAATGTCTGATCTGAAATTCAAATGTTCCTATATACTGTTCATATTTCAAGTACGAATTCTCTCATAATTAGGATCTAAACCAAATTATGAACTTCATCTTTATGTATAAATATGTATAAAATGTCTGTCTTTTTATATAAATGAATAACTAATTATTAATCCCTAATCAGGAGGAGTGTATTTAATCTAAGACAAGAAAACATGCCAGTCATAATGATTGTATATAAATTTTCATACTATAATATTGACATTTAATTTAATACATTATATAATTTCACTGTTATTGCCATATAACATAAAATAAATTTACTCGCAATGTTTCGAGATTTCCCCTTCTGTGACCCATCAATAACCACAGAAGGTGGTTTTTTCATCATAGGTGAATGTTTCTGCGAAAAAACCTAAGCAAAAAAAACCTTTTAGCACCTTTACGAAAATATTATATTTTGCTATTGATTATTTTTTTGTTTGTGTTTTTTGGGTCCCTTCGGAAAAAGTCATTAAATTTCAAATGACATTTAGAGTATTTTCATTGCTGTCAAATGTCAAAATTGGTCAAACAGTATGTAAGGGTTAAAGTTTCTCATTGCTTTATTCCTGACAATAGCAAAGCTTTGGCTACGGAACAGGCCATATCTGACAGAGCGCTTTGTTCTTCACCTGGAATGTTCTTTCGTTTCTTTATGTTGGGTTTAATGAGACCGTACAGGCATCTGCTGGCCTGGCCTTAATAATAATAATAATAATGATGAAATAATAATAATAATTATTATTATTCATCATTAATAATAATAATAATAATAATAATAATAACAATAATAATATTCTTTTTGGCAAAAGCACCCACTCTTTGTGTGAAACAATATTTTTATAACAGTGTATAGGACAGATCCCTTAAACTGTCTATTTTTAGAGGATTCATCTACAGGAAAGTAATAAAACACAGCAGGACCTGCTGCTATAGGTGAGGCAGCTCTAAAATAAAGAATTAATAACTATATATTTATATATATATATATATATATATATATATATATATATATATATATATATATTATATATATATTTTTATTTTTTTTTTTTTTTTTTTTTTATCATAGTCATTTAAAAAGCCAATTTCAATTGTATTAGTGATATAAAATAAATAACCAAACTCAGTATAACATAATACAACAAAAGAATAAGAATAGAGTAATTAAGGGAAGTCGAATAAAAGGAGCAAAAAGAAAACCAAATGAAAAATAAAATAAATGCAAAGGTAGCAATTGTAAAAAATATTGATAATAAAATGCAGATGAATAAGGATCTATTATAAAAACAGAACGAACTGCACAGGAGGCAAAAAGGAAAAAGAAACATGTACAGCAGAAAAGTAACAAAGAGCGTTATAAAACATCAGAATCACTGCAATAGGAATATAGGAATGTACATAAAATGATAATATTGATGGAATATTGTAATTTTTATAATAAAAATAGAATTACTATAATAATTTTCTATAATAAAAATAAAAATGAGCAAAATGGAAAATACAGTCTGTAGAGACGATATACAAAGAAAAAACTAAATAAATAAACATATTGACCAGAAAAATAAGAGGAGAATAGAACATAATTACCTGTTCTTAAATAGACAGACAGACAGGCCGAGAGGCAGATTGACAGAAAAAATGTCAGACAGATAGATAGATAGATAGATAGATAGATAGATAGATAGATAGATAGATAGATAGATAGACAGATTGATAGACAGATTAACAGACAAATTAACAAACAGACAAACTGTCTGTTTGTTTTTGTGTGTGTGTGTGTGTGTGTGTGTGTGTGTAGCTGTCTATCAGAAACAGATATGTATTCATTAATAAGTTCCACTCGTCTCTGTCCCAAAGGACTCGAGCTAATCTACAATTAACATGTGCAGGAGCTCTAATATTAAAGTGTCTTTAATAGTCCCTGAGGACCAGTCTTACACCTCTGTGTGTCTCTGTCTCTCCTGCTGCCCTGCCTTTTCATCTTACATCAGTAATTAAGTGGGGTTTTTTTAACACTGTGCGCTGTGAGGGTGACGTTTCCATTTCACAAAACAAATCATGCTTTAAAGTGAGCTTTCAGAGACCAAGTGAGACAAAAAAGAAAAAGTACAGGAGAAATAAAGAACATGTGAGTGTGTATGTGTGTGTGTGTGTGTTGGGGAGGTGTATAGATCGGTGCTGGGGTTTCAGTCTACTTTATTTACAAAGGAGTATCAGCTGTGGAAAGGCGAGTGTGTTATATATCCGTACAGACGGCTAATTGTGCCGAGACAGCTCTTTGTTACACAGGATATAGCGCAAATTCCTACCTGACATTTCGGTGGCCTTATGAATGTTGTTTAATCTACTGTTATTGTATCCTAACAGCATCAAACCATACATCATGTTGACAGAGAAAAATGGACCGCTGGAGATATGGAGTTTTATAAGAGTGTAAAAAAGAGTGAGAGAGTGAGAGAGAGAAAGGGAGAGAGAGAAAGAGAAAGAGAAAGAGAGAGAGAGAGAGAGAGAGAGAGAGAGAGAGAGATTGAGAGGGCGAAAGACTTTGGGGAAGAGAAAAAGAGAGAAAGATAGAAAAAGAGCTAGAGATAGAGAAAGCGAGAGAGAGAGAGAGAGAGAAGAACGAGCGAGAAAGAGAGAGGGAGATAGAGAGAAAGCAACTGAGAGAGATGGGAAGATAGAGAGAGAGAGAGAGAGAGAGAGAGAGACAAGGATGAGAGCTATATAAAATGGCTGCTGGCTTCTGATCCATAAAGAAACTCCAGCTCTAATTAAAAAACCTAGGAGAGTTCATTGCAGGTGCTTTTCAATCATCTGTGTGTCTAAGAGAAAGAGAGCGAAAGCATGTGTGTGTGTGTGTGTGTGTGTGCGTGTGTGTGTGTGTGAGAGAGAGAGAGAGAGAGATCTCCGCATTAAACCATTCTGTCAGTCAAATCAACAGCACAGATAGTACTTCAGCTCTAGTCATGATGCCGAATTATCAGCTTTTTTTCCCACAAACAGACGGCTCTTATAATCGCACTAACACATTACACGCAATGGATGATCCAGAAAAAACAGTCGGCGTTTCATGTATTATTATAAAATATCAGGCTTCCTTGCGTCCGCATTCGTATCGAATCTCAGAACAGAAAAAAAATAAGATTTCTGTGATTTTGTTTTCTTTATTTACCTTTTTTTTAGAAACTGCTGCTGATCTGGGATTTTCACACACAGCAGTTTATTTAAAAGATGATGGCGGGAGGGGGGCGGTGGGGTGGGTTATGTTTCCAGTAAATGTCAGCACTATGGGTGGAAAACATCCTGCTGAAAAGAGTGAAGAGTAAATTGGAGAGACTGAATTGAAATGACAGGAATTCTACGATAACTTGGATTAACCACTTTGTTCAATTATACTGAGCAAAAAAAAATCATCTAATTTAATGTCTTCGAATTTCTTCCATCATCACCGAACTAAAGAGCTTTTAATATTAAGAGACAGAAATTCGTTGACTGGCTCAAGGCAGGCCATTTTGGTCAATTTAATTTAACATAATTAGGTCCAATAAAGCATCGTATTATTTATATATATATATATATATATATATATATATATATATATATATATATATATATATATATATATATATATATAAATTTTTGCCTGGATGCATGCAGAATAACTTGATGGGTTTAATACAGCGTCTTTTGTCAGGTTTTAACACTGACGTACTGCTCTCCAAATCATCAAGCTGTCAGTAGCAAAATATAAGTAATATCTTACTGAGAACAACCCTCGAAATAACGCATTACTAAAAAGATGCATCATTTCATCCCCGGATAAGAAATAAAATTTATGTTTTGGTTTCATATTCAGCAGTGGATTTCTTTTTCAGGTTTCTCTTCACAACAGCTGAGGAATTTGTGGGTTTTTTTTTAAAGTATTTCTGTTTTTACTAGACATCTTGGTGAAATATATTCATAGAACATTTACAGCATTTGGCAAACACCCTTATCCAGAGCAACTTACATTTATCTCATTTATACAACTTAGCAATTCGGGGTTAAGGGCCTTGCTCAGGGGTCCAGCGGTGGTGGCTTGGTGGGGCTGGGAATTAAACCCCTAATATTCTAATTAGCAGTCCAACACTTTAATCACTGTGCTATCACTTTCACCAAAGAGTCCTAGAAAAACTAAAAAAAGGGGGGTTTGTTCTAAAAAAGGGATATCAAACCCATTTCTGCTTTCTGAGATGCCCCAAGGTACCAGCAAATAGGCTGTCAGGGAAATAAATGTAATTAGATAAATGTAATTCGCTCAGGATAAATGTAAGAAATGTAAATGAAAGTTTTTTTTAATTGGAACTTGTGATATTAGACCATTAATATTCTGTGTAAGGTTATCCAGCATAACTTAAAATGTCCTGACACGCTAACATCTACATTTACATTATTTGGCAGACACCATTATTCCAGGCCAATTACATCTCTTTTCATACAACTGAGCAATTGGGGGTTAAGGGCCATCCTTAGGGGCTCAGCAGTGGTAACTTGATTTTCCATTTAGCAGTCCAAAACCTTAACAACTTAGCCACTACTTACTGCTACCCCACAATTTGTTCTTATTTTAACGAATGTATCAAAAGCTAATTTCCAGCACATAAATGAAATCAAACTCAGGTGTACTGGTAAAAAATGGTTAATGTGAACATGAACAGGGTTTCTGGTTGATGGTCCAGGGGTTCTTGTAAAAATTTAAAGCTGCGGAAATCCTGCTGCGTCGAGAATGGGAAGACCCGGGTTCAAACCCCACCACCGCCAGTCAGCAAATGACCCTAACTTTCTGCTTCTATGACACATCTGTTGCACTGAAAATGTCAGTTTATGCTCTAAGATTTGTGTTCTATCGAGTGCATTCAAGGCACAAATTTAACTGATGTGTTTTGCAGGTGTCCAAGGTGTTCTAGAAACATCTCTGGCCACATTAGATACAACAAACAGGAAGAGATGCAGTGTCCGTATGCACAAATTTTGAGGTCCAAGATCTTTAGCCATTGTTATGTTACCTGACCTCTGACTGGTCTGATGCTTCTCACAGCTTTGTGTCATCCATCGCCACCATCCTGCCAATGTTCCTGGTGCTGGCTTACATGTACTCCGTTTGCCTGATCATCAAAGGCCTGGTTTTAGAGAAGGAGCTGCGGCTGAAAGAGGTTCTTCGAGTGGTTGGTGTAAGAAACGACGTCATCTGGTTCTCCTGGTTTACCGAGAACATAGTTCTGCTAACAGTGCCGTGTGCACTGATTAGCATAATGGTAAAGGTCAGTGTAAACCGTCCCAAAACAAAAAAGCAGATCAATCTGAAATGAATCAAAATCAAACCCAAATCTTTAAATCAATCAAAAGAATAAGTAAATCAGTCAATTTGTCAGCATCACCCCACCCACAGAGCATGGAGGCTCGTTATAAAAATTATGCTTTGCGCTTGTACTTTATCCTTATAGCTTATTCACTGTTGAGAAACATTAAAAAGAATCAAATCAATTTCTTGCGCAGTGGAGGCTAAATGAAATTCAGCACATTTGAGCCTTTTGAAAGCGCTGTGAAAAAAAATGGCATTTAATATCCCTGGAGGAAGTATTATTTGTTCAGGTTGAGTGGTCCTCTATCCATAACGGAGCTTTGCTTTGTGGGTTGGTCGCTCTTGCTTTTGGTGAAAATAATTAGAAAAAATAATTGTGGAATTAGAAATAAAGTGATAAAAAAAAAAATCCAACCCTAACCTTCCAGAAATGTGTAATCATGTTAATTAGTGGTGCATGGTATTACCAAGGTGAACAATCACTTCGCTTTAGCTGGCAACCTATTTTCTGTCTCCTTTTTTTCAGCAATATATCATCTCCCATAAAAATCATGTTTATTTTTAAGGAAGTTTTCATCTCATTTACTGCTCCAGAAGATGGAGTTTGGTGCTCGCAGCTGCATATTTGCATCATGCTCTCTAACCCCGAGAGTCGCATTACCCTGTTGTTTACCCAAACTGCCTTGAGTCATCTAGACCATATATGTATGAGAACCCGTCTGTTTACGGTCTGACACAGTTATACTATTTCCTTCTCCTCCGCAGAGAGCATCCTTATTCCTCTCTTTCATTAAAAGAACAGTTTAATGAATTATTAGGAGCCAAACTGAATGCCTTTGTAATGCCAGAGGAATAGAATAAAGAGACGGGTCGCCCCGTTTAGACAGCTAAATCAATTCTTCGCAGTTTAATTGGAGAAAGCTGTAGTAAATATAATTCATATGGCGGCAGTGGGAGGAATAATAATGCGTGCATCAGTATGATGGTCTAGCCAGCCAATCAGCCGTTTATTAACGTTAATCAGACTAAATTAAGTTAGTGTGCTGCTTCTTAAGTGGTGTGTGTGTGTATGGATATTATAAAGTAGCTCTAGATGAGAATTTCATGCTGATTTGAAGGGTGTTAATGTTGTCTGGTTGGCCATGATGGCATTATAATGCAGTGCCTTCATGTATTTTCCAATGCCGCCTGTACGCTTTGACTTCACACTTGTCTTTATTTAAAACACCTGCACAAGAATGCAATTAGTTTATCAGCCAATTATGTGCCACCAGAGAGACACATAACATCATAAAATACAGGGAAAAGTTTCTACTTATACATCAGAAAAAGATATTATCATTAATTGATGTCAATGATTTGGACTACTTCTAGAACATTACCACGTAAATGTAAATGCCTTTATTTTGTCAGGTATACTTTTTTACAGCACAGTTAAATTCTTTTTTCGCATATCCCATCTTAGTAAGTTGGGGTCAGAGCGGAGGGTCAGCTATGATATAGTGCCCCTGGAGCAGGTAGGGTTAATGGTCTCGCTCAAGGACCCAACAGTGTTTGGCTTTTCAGTGGTGGAGCTTGAAGCCAGGTGTTTCTGGTCTTCAGATCAACAGTGGGTGGTGGTGGTGGGGCTTGCACCCAGGTCTTCCTGGTTTTCAGATCAGCAAACCAGCACCTTAACCATTTGTGCCACCACTGCCCACATCTCTGGTGTTCACCTGAATTGACATGACAAGCCAGAAACATCTAGGAAGGAAAGGTTCTGCACAAGACATTGTCTTGTTAAATAGAGAGAATAGAAGAAGTAAGGTCAGTCCGGCTCAAGCAGACTCAAAAAATCATATTTGACAGCAAAGCATCTTAAACGTCGCAGCAAGATTAACTAAAATATAACAGCAGAAGACCATATCAAGGTCGACTTATAGATACAAGTGATTCCTTCCTGACTTTACTTCTTCTGCTCTCCAGACTTTTCTAGTCTATCCTGTTTTCTGGTTGACTTCTCATCATTTGGAGGCTGCTTGCTGTTAATAAGTATGGTCTCACTTGGGTACCCAAGAGATACATTGGATTACTGTGAATAGAACCACTTAAAACCGTGAAGATGCCTTTGAAAAGGTTCTCAGTTACCTTTTATAGACAATGTAGAAAAACTATACCAAATTTCCTGGTAATGCAATTACACTTCATAATAACAGTTTATAATCACAATTAGATAAGGACGGGTTCCCTTCTTAGTTTGGTTACACTCTAAGGTTCTTCGTACCGTTGTCTCAGTAAGGTTTTTTTCTTGCCACTGTCACCTCTGGATTGTTCATTTGAATATAATTTGTGTTCTGCTTTGAGACAACGTCCATTGTAAAACACGTTATACAAATAAAATTTAATTGAATGGCATGTCCAATAGAAATGGGAATTTGAGGCGGCCCAATCTGTACAAAAGAAGCCCTTGACCTAGACCTGTATTTGCATGAGACATTATTTGCACTGCCTCTTGATTAGTAGGGAGTCGGTAGTTTGCAAAGCTTTACTTTACTCCTTAAAGTCCTTATTTGTATGACCCTCAGGGTGGTACTGGTTTTGCACCATAGTCCCAACATTATGTAATACACTTCCTCACTTGGTCTCTGGTTGCACCAGTGGTTGAGAAATTAAAAGTATCGGAGCAGAGTTTATTATGAGATATGATCTCATTCGTGCTGTTTGTTCGAAAAATCATAACCCTTAACTTACGGTTCTGCCAGTTGTCATTTTGTTTTTCCAACAGACATACTTTGGCATTTGGTAAAAATAAATAATGCCATGCATGCTTTTTTTGTCATTCATGGAGAAAAAATCTGAAGCAAGATTAACTTAGATGACGGTTAATGAATTTACAGTCTAGCTAGAAAGAAATCAGCCCAAGCCTTTTTCCTTTATAGCATTCTATGTATCTCTCCTACAGTAAACATTGTTGGCTGCTTGACACCTCCAGATTTAAGGGCATTGCTTTCCTGGTCATTCCTGTGTGTGGAGAATTTTTGTACTCAACAATTTTTTTAGGTATTCCTGGTTTCCAGGTTTCCTCCCCAGTCCTGTAATGGCTTTACAAATAACTAGCATTAGTGCCAGCTGAATCTAGGGGCTAGTTGGAGCTTTGCAAATATAGCAAGGTATTTCTGTTATTTTTCTGTATATTTTTTGCTGTTAATATGGATTTTATCAAGGTGTGTGTAAAGATTCTGTTTTTAGTTTTTGTTTGTTTACAAAATTGTGTGTGTATGTTTTAGCTAGCATAAAACTGTATGTTCCCCAGATGGTCTCATAGTTGTTGATTTGTATAAGTTATATGTGAGTCTATAAATTTGTGTGTGTGTGTGTATAGGTTCCTTCGTTCATTATCACGCTCCCTGCCCATGTACATGACATTAGCATGGATCTATTCAATAGCGCATATAATCAAGGGAGTGGTGCAGGAAAAGGAGGCCCGTTTAAAGGAGACCATTCGAATGATGGGCCTGAAGAACAGCATCTACTGGCTAAGCTGGAGCATCAGCAGCTTCATCCCGCTCTGTATCAGTGCACTTCTCCTGGCAGTCATCCTCAAGGTGATTAGTGTTGATTCAAAGTGATTTAAAGGCAGCCATTTTGACAACACTGGAAATTTGTGATGCAAAAGAAACTCACTAATAAATAAATGAATCTAAAAAGAACAGTTTAATTAAAAAGTAAAGCATATATATATATATATATATATATATATATATATATATATATATATATATATATATATATATATACATATATATATAGGAATCACTATATATATATGTATATATATATATATATAGGAATCACTATCATCCATAAGGTAATTAAAGCTTATTTGCATGGCAAACAATATGCCGGGGGTTAAGTTTTCCCAACAGGCCAAATCTGAACACCTGTTCAGGGGTCAGGTGACCTTTTTTCATGCATGCTGGCCTTCAAACGGGCCAAGTGTTCCAGGGTTAGTTTGCCGATAGGCCCCGCAGCTTCACAGCTCCAGTGTTGTAAGATGGCAGTGTGGCTCTGTAATGTGGGGTTAATCATCTAAAGCAGCAGGCGAGAGCATAGGAGACCATGGCTCTGTGACCTGCTAAAATTCTCAGCATCAGCCGTGCTCTCACAAGCTGTTCGCACCCCTCTCTTCCACAGCCACAATGCCAAGGTCTTGTCTAATCATTTCAAATGAGTTTTTGTAATCAAAACCCCCTTGTTTTAACCACCCCATACTGTCATCTCCATTTTTTCTGTTCTTATTGACGTGTTGTTTCTTAGTATCCTATGCATTAGCAATCAGTTGCTTTTGCACATAGTGCTTGCAAGTCCCCCGTGGCATGTCGTTGCGTCGCTTTTCTGATTGTGACATGCTGAGAAATCCTTATCGTCCTCAACAAGGACACACTTCTATTAGCTCTACAGCATGAATTATTCTAATCAAGCATGTCGCGAGAAAGTCGGAGGCCTTGACCCTGGCCTTCCTAACTTTTGCACAAAAGCATGCATATGTTCTTCTTGTATGTCTGTATCTGTTTTTTTTTTACATGTAGTATGGGAAGGTACTGAGATACAGTGACCCGTCTGTGATCTTCGTTTTCCTGCTGGTGTTCTGCATAGCCACCATCATGCAATGCTTCTTCATCAGTACCTTTTTCTCACGAGCAAATTTGGCTGCCGCCTGTGGTGGACTCATCTACTTCCTTCTTTATCTGCCCCATGTGCTCTGTTACGCTTGGAGAGACATCATGACCTTCCGAACCAAGCTTGCCACAGTGAGTCTATTCTTATCTCCATTGATGTTGGTGATATGGTAATAACTGATAATTTGAGACAGGTAGCATAAGTTCTTTTAAAAAGGGTTTCAAGGAGTACTATACATTTTCTGATATAAATAAAATACTAAAGTAATTTTATAAGTTCACTAAATAAACCAATTATAACATCAAACTTTACTAAACTCAGCTTGCTGGATTCAAAGTTGAACCCACCTGAGACATTCAAGCAATTCAATGTTTTTGGTGCCAGAACAGAGAAAAGTCTTTAGGCATACCTACTTTGTGTCCTAGGGGATGGTGAAACAAGTCGAGCAGTACTTGTGGATCTTAGGGAGCATAGTGCTATGCGAGGAGTGATAAGTGCTTGTAGTTAGGAGGGTGCTGCTCCATTTTTGGCCTCGTAGGCAAGCATCAGTGTTTTGAATCTGATGTCTGCAGCTACTGGGAGCCAATGGGGGGAGCGAAGCAGTGGAGTGGTGTGTGAAAGGTGGTAGGTTGAAAACAACACGTGCAGCTGCATTCTGAATCATCTGCAGAGGATGAATTGCACTCAGAGGTAGGCCTGCCAGGAGCAAATTGCAGTAGTCTACTTTAGAAATGACAAGAGACTGCACAAGCCACTGGGTGGCCTGAGAGGTTAAGAATGGTCTAATCCTCATGATGTTATGGAGGATAAACCTGCATAGATAAACCTCGTGTTATGTTGGCAACATGGTTAGCCCTGTTGCTTCACAACAAGGAGGTTTGTATTCCGAGGTTTCTATCCCCAGCAGGTGCCTCCCACTTTGTTTTTCTGGTCCAGGAACGTTCATCAGAAGGCAGGAATAAACCCTGAATAAGACACCAGTCTTTACACAAACAAGGTTTTGGCCTTCTGATTGGAAAGATTGTGGATTTAAGTCTAAGCACTATCACTTTACCACTACTGGGCCCCTGAGCAAGGCTGCTGGTCAGTTGGCTAAACATTAGTAAGATAAATAGTTTAGTTGCACCCCATTTTTAAAGAGACATGATTATGTAATAGATAAAATGAGAATGTTTGCTCAAATTATTTGTTACAAAACATTCGTCCTGCTAAATTTATCAGTTTATAAAGGATAATAAACAGACAGACCCTTTCAAGCGTTTCATCTCGCATGGCACAAACGTGGGTGGAAACACATCAGAGTGTAAGACGCAGTGTTTTCTACGCACAGTCAGCCTAGCGGCTGTTGCTCCAAATCAAGAGTAATAGGCGTGTACTTTGGCCTTTGAGGTGGAGAGCAGTAATAAATGGTGCGTAGTGGCTTTACTCTCGATTCGCCTCATCCAAGTGACCTTTAGCTCACATCCTGCTTATTCATCCTGTGGAGTGTCCTTTAGATAGAGGGAGGAGAAAACGAGAGAGAGACAGCGTTTTAATCTTCATCAGCACATGCCTGCAGACAGAGAAAACATGGTGTGTGTGTGTGTGTATGTATATATGTGTGGGTTCAGTGCAGTCTGAAGATTCTCATTGTGTCGGATTAAGACTGACACATCACCCTCATTATAGCTGCAGAGATTTATAGCTGTGTTGCCTAATGATGTTGGGGGTATGTCAGCCCATAGCTGTATGTGTGTGTGTGTGTGTGTGTGTGTGTGTGATAATTGTATGGTATATGCCTTTGTTTTTAATCATCACAAACGACACATCCCACTCGCTGTGTCTCTATGTGCACATGCCTTCTTGTGCGTGTGGGTGTGAGAGTGTGTGTAGGTGTTGGTGTGTGTGATTTGGAAGGACAGTTATGGGACTCTCGCTGTTAATGACAGCTCCTTTCTTTTGACAGGAAGTGTCAGTGAGTGAGTCACTGCACCTCTGAATTAGAATAAAATACACTGTCCACATCGCTCTAGGCATGAGTCACAACTGGTGTATGTGTGTGTATGAAAGAGAAAGAGAGAGAGAAAGCGGGAGAAAGCAAGAAACAATGTAAGGCAGGGAAAAGAATTATAATAAGTGCCAAAAGACACTCATTTAACATTCAGCCTCATTTATCAATCTTGATAGAGAGAAGAAATTTATTTGTAACTCCTCCACAGTACCGCAGAATATTTTTACACAAAAAAAATGTGGTATTCAAGAAAGTCTCAGCAATCACAGTGGGTCATCTTTAAATTGCATTAAAAGTGAGTAGTTGTATTGTTGTAGTTGTATTTCACTGCATTTCACCTTCAAGGTTAAACTGTCCTAATGTCCTTGAGAAATGACATCTTCTAACTTCTGAAGTGGGAATTACATGATTGAACCCAAAAGTCAGTGGACTAGCATCGCTAATGGTTTGGGAATTATGGTCGAATTTAAGGGGTTGGACGATGTAAAAATTGTTCAGCATGTATAAAAGAGTTGCTGAGCTACAGAAAAAAAAGTATTAGCAATCTTTTGGTTGACAACTAAGGTAGATAATGGAAACTTAGCACTTGTGGTAGTTAGTAAACTTCAGCGGAGAACGCAAGAAAAAAGAAAAAGAGGCACAGAACCAGAAGCTGATGGACTTGGAGTGGAGGATGCTGAAGCTTTGAACAGGGTCAGAGGAAAGAGACGGAGCTTGGAAGGTTTGGATTGCTAGAGCGTGAAGATGTGACATAGAATTTCTAGGAAGTGAGTCTAGTTGTTGCATATTGAAGACCAGACAGTGCCTGTGTGTGGATAGTGTTCTTATATAGGGGCGTGAGAGTAAGTGCTGCAGGTGTGACTAATTAATATTCAAGAGATTGAGTGAGTTGAGGAGTAGAGGGACCTGGTGATAGGGTGTGTTGGCTAGTGGGGGAGCTTGGTGACACTTCTAAAAGGTTATTTTGTTATATATATTTTTGATACCTAGATATATATGTATACATAATTCAAACAAATGCATGCTGCTGCTAAGTGCAACCCTATATGGAATAATAATAATGTCTTCGCTTCCAAAAGTACAGTGGTTTAAATTTGGTTGGACATTCAGGATCCACTGGAAAGGCAGTCGAGTACTGATGCGTTAATCTCCATCTGTTGTTAGTCGCTTACCAGCAGGTGGTACTTTCACTATGCTATTTGCTGGTACTTTGAGATGCCCGCATTGTGCCGGGTGGAAGAGCTAAAGGGTTGCAGAGCGTTTTTTTTTTTTTTTTTACAGCGTAGGCACCACCTGCTGATGAGCGACTAACAGAAGATAGAGATTAACGTATCAGTACTCGACTGCCTTCCCTGTAGGTCCCGAATGCGTAGTGTTGATTATTTGGCCGAAATTATGAATTTGTAAATAAAATTCCCTGAAAATTGCCTGTCGAATTGGTATACATGGAATTTTTATTCAGAAGAAATACAGTCTAAAAAAAATTAAAATGCAACCACTGATACTGTAAGACATTCATCAGGATTTTTCCTCCATATCTAGTTAACCTGTTTCCCAGTAACCCTATTGGTAATTGGGATATTACCAGTAATGCATCTTGCAAACTCTAGAATAAAAAAAGACAGAATTAACAAAAAAAAACATTTAATCTTATCTCCATCTTAAGTCCTCACTATGTTTAAATTGGAGTATGCAGGAGTAAAGCCCTGTGCCAGTTTGAGAATGGTGGCCAACGCATCACAAGGAAAAGCAAGCACATCCAGCGTAATGTGAGAGGAGCCCCCCACACCAGGTTCCATGTTATATTATTAATATAACATGGAACAGATAGATTGCTTCATGTTATATTAATAATGACATTTCCGTTTGTTCAAATGGTCAGCTGTCAGACACCTCCTTAAAATGTGGGGCCCCAAGCAATTACCTGCTATGCCTTCCCAATTGCTATATATGTGCTTGTCCACCATGTTGAAATGTTAGGATTCCACCCATTTCTGGTAAAATAATTAGGTTTTCCAGTCAGAAATATAACATTCTGAGGTAAAAGAACTTCATCTTCTCTGAGATGAACTGGAACACCAGCTAAATCCCAGACCTCCTCATCCAACATTATTGTCTAATTTCACTATTACTATTGTGACTTAATAAACACAAATTCCAGATCTGGAACAGGATGTTCGAAAACACAGATGTGATGATCAGGTGACCCAAATATGTTTGTCTATATAGCGCATCAAGTTAATTTCCACATTAATATATACAAAAAAATTGAGTCACCTTAATGAGAAGAATGCTAAATCATTAATAACACACACCCATCTTTGTCCTTTTTTGTTTGAGAGGGGAGTGCTTCATATCTGAAGAAAAAATGCACTCTGTTTGAGGACGAGGCAAAGCAGAGCCATTGTTTTGATAACGTATTCACAAAACTGCATTAGGATGAGGGGAATAATTTACATTTATATTAATGACAGTCAAGGGACTATGTCTCCTTGGGGAGAGTCAGAAAGAGCTTGGTACACCGCTGGCATGCCAAACTCAATTACACACCTGCCCACTGTTTGTGTGTGTGTGTGTGTGTGTGTGTGTGTCTTTGTCCCTGTGTCTGGGAATGAGTAAAGTTCCAGGTTGCCGAAAACATCCCTATCAAAGAGATGTGTTGCCAAAGATTGATAATTTATTCATGTCCTTACGTCTGACATCAGATCAGCTCAGTGGTTAAGATGTTATGCTGATCAGTAGACAGTGGGTTCAATTTCCAGCACAACCCCTGCTGGGCCTCTGTGCAAGACCCTTAACCCTCAAATAAAAAATGAGATAAATGTAAATCGTAAAGGTAAAGGTGTGACCACTGTGCCCTTAAATCATACAAACATACAGTACTCTTTCATAAGTTATTTAGAAGGTGAGGAGCAGAACATGGTGTATAGAAAAGACCCAGTAAAATGGAGCAAAGAGTTTAAGAGGTAATGTAGGGTTGTATGTGGAGCAAGGAAAGTTGGTGCAAGATTTGTTGGGAAGCCAATATAATACATGGAGGAACGTGTTGTTTAGATGGTGCCCGGGTTAAGATACGAGCAGCAGAATACTTAAATACCTGGTGTGAGTACAGTGTTTTAATATGTGTTTGTGTGTGTGTGCAGAGCCTCCTGTCCTGTGTGGCGTTTGGTTATGGCTGTGAGAATTTTGCAAGATTTGAGGAACAAGGCATTGGCATTCAATGGAAGAATGTCATGGTCAGCTCTCAGGATAACGACTCTTACACCTTCATCGTGTCTATCATCATGATGCTGATTGACGCGATCTTCTACTGGATACTCACCTGGTACATCGAGAACGTCTTCCCAGGTAAACGCACATTAAATTACTAGAGATAATTCTTTACAATGCGAGGTCACCAAACTGGACCTTATCACACTCTTATCCTAACATTCCAGGGCAGTATGGAATTCCCAGGCCTTGGTATTTCCCACTGACATCCTCATATTGGTGTGGGACACCAACTGGGGAAGACATAGACCAGGATCATCTTAATACACTGGAGGAGCAGAATGGTACACAGACACTGGACACACACACTATTATATGCATCATTTGAAAGTTGTGTTGAGACTAAGATGGTAAGTGGATTAACACTGATGTCTCTCCACATCCTTCCAACCGTGTGTGTGTGTGTGTGTGTGTGTGCATGTGGGTGTGTTAAAGCTTACCTGGAAAAACCTTCTGCTAACCTAAAAGCAGGTGTGTCTATAAGGAACCTAGTAAAGGTCTATAAGACTGGAAAGAAACTAGCTGTGGACAAACTCACTCTGGACTTCTACCAGGACCAGATCACATCATTCCTAGGACACAACGGCGCAGGGAAAACCACCACTATGTGAGTCATGAGACGGATATGTACACACAGGCTGTGCGTTTATGTCTAGCATGCTCTGGAGACAAAAAAAAAAAAGGCTGATGAAATTGGAGTACAGGGTTAAAGGGAGCTTGGGGTGTTAGGGACAGATACAAAGTTGAATAAAAAATGCTGGTCTGATACATGTAGTCATTTTCCTTAAAACACTTTGCTATTAAAGACCGATAATTCATGTGACGACATTGACAGAACTTTTGGTACGCAAAGGCTCCGGCAGCAGCGGCAGACTGTCAGGGTCAGCGATGTAAAATTTTCCAAATAAACGATGATAACTTAAACATGCAAACTTTGTTCCACAAAAATATTAAGAGTTACAAAAATTTGTAAATTTACAATCAAGGCATTTGGCAGATGTCCTTATCCAGAGCGACTTACATTTATTTCTTTTATACAGCTGAGTTATTAGGGGTTAAGGGCCTTGCTCAGAGTAATCAGATAATACATATAAAGTGCATGTATCGGTATTGCCAAGTACCTGGAAAAAAATATCAGTGCTCATAATTGTTTTTTAAAAAATTGTATCGGTGCATCCATACTAAAATCTGTTGTCTTTGATGGCTAGTTGGATTAATGGCCACTGTCATTTCCTCCATACTCTTTCCTGGAGTGTGACTTCTCACACGAGAACTGACAAACCCAGAACCAATAGGAGCAGCTAATGACGCATAGACTAATAAGCGAGCCAACTTTAGGAAAATGTGGACAAAACAGCAAGAAAAGACACTTAGTGAGACTCAGAGGGAGAAGGAGTGTTTGAATGATGCGTCACTGCTGTTTGTTTGCTGCCAGCTACTGTTAAGCAAGAGAATGCGGGTTACTGAACGTTTCCGGCTCGATGATGTAAAATACTTGCTTGCGTCTGTTTTTAAATAGGCTTGACTATCTTACAGTCTAAAATATTGACAGCGTAGATCCTACAGTATGACCTGGGAATCACATCCATACGGTCTGACTAGCAAACCGCCGAGGACTATTAAAAATTGCACAGTATGAGTCCGGCTTTACACAGACGCATTGCAGGAGACTGGATGTTTACAATGACTGGTGTCGCCTGGGGTTTTTACTCATTTGTTCATTTATTTATTCATCTTTAATAACTGCCTTATCTTGGTCAAGGATGCTGCGGTGGCTGTGGTTTGAATGGCTTTTATGTGAATTCACTTATAACTTTAATAAAGCTGTGGATAAAGTGGCTCCTGAGAATGAATGAATAAATAGTAAGGAAAATAAATGAGGACAAATAACAGCTTGAATAGCTCAGTCAGAATTTTATCAGAAGCGAGCCAGAGTTGGAATTGAAAATCAGTCCTGTGCGGATATCTTCACTAAATTCTTACAAAATATGAGAAGATTCTTAATCTTGTCAAAAATGTATCCTTGTACTAAGAAAGTGTTAGAATATTTGGTATATTTACTATAGGTACTGTATATTAATAGCTGCTTTATTTATTTTAAATTTATTTATTTGGAATTTTATCTTTTTCTCTGTCCCACCTATTGGAAACTGAATGATTGAAGATTCTGTTTTGAATCACTGACTAATATACAATAAACTAAAAATAAATAAAACATATTTAATTAACATGTAATTTATGTAGCATAGCTGTTAATTCAGTGTGTTTTCTTTTCACCTTCTAGGTCCATTCTGACTGGCCTTTTCACCCCCACTTCCGGGACAGCTTATATTAACGGTTTTGACATTCGTAAGGACATGGACAGTATACGTAAGACGCTTGGCATGTGTCCACAACATAACGTCTTATTTAACGAGTAAGTGCCAGCTGGCCCTCATACCTCACACTGATGTGTGGAATATATATTTATTAAAAAACATTTTACTATTATTATTGAGTATTTGTTTGTTCATATACAGCAGCAGTTTCCACCAGGGGGGTCCCGACCCACAACGGGGCCTCAGTGAGCTTGGTGGGGGGTCTGGTCATATTAGTCGCATTTACACTACACATATCAAGTGACCCAGTTCCATTTTTTCCTCCAATGTGGCACAGATCAGATTTGACTTATGCCAATATAAGCAGGAAAAAAGAACATGGATTCCGATATTTTTTTTAGATTGGATTTGGGCCTCATTCGTATGTGGTAATAAATCAGATACGTGCATGAGCGCGTGCAGTGTAAGCAGACAGATCAGATTTTCATCTGTCAATGCGGGTCGAACGTCACTCGTTGTGTTGTGTGACGTCAACTCAGGTGGACCCCAACAGCATTATATACGTAGAACTGTGTATTTTATTATTTATATTTTTTTATACTGTAACAATTAAGTTTCAGGTGGAGGCAGTTTTAACAATCCACAGTTAAAGTTATATTTTCAGTACCGCACACATCGGCTGTTTGAAAACATACACACACACTAGGCTCTCTCTTCCTCTCTCAGCAGTTCTCCGCCCAAAAAAAAGATGTTGTTTTGCCAACCTTTGAATATGATGCAGAAGTTACATAATAAATAATTGTTTCATCTTCGTCCATTATGTTTATTGATTATTGAGCCATTTTTACATCTTTCTCCAGTCAGTATATTCACCTTATATTCAGTATATTCAGACAATGACTGTATGTGTTAGGGACACATACAGGAGCAGAGGAGGACGTTGTTGGACACCTGCTGAGGGTTGTAAATACATATTAATTATAAATATAATTATAAATATGTATCAATTCCCTAGTCAAGATATTTATATAGTTAGAAATACTGAGATGAGCACAGGACAGATCTATTTGACTGTTGCAGCAGTTTCTAGGAGCAAGTTAATAACTAGATTATCTGCTAACACTACAAAACAAATCTTTAAGGGTATTCATATGGAACTAGAGTGCAAACGCTCCAAGCAACAGAAGAAGAACCGCATCAGGATACATTCTGCAAATTTTTTGATTATTATAAATGATACTGTAAACATGCACACAGATATTTTCAAGGTGATCTAATTTAAAATAGTGTTTGTATGTTCTAAATCCTAGATCAGTAGCATGGTGGAACCCTAGAGCAAACCCCCTTTGTGCGATTATCCCCAGTCGTTGAATCAGTTTATATAATCGTGTGCGGCAAATTTTCCAACTATCAATTGGCAGAAGCATCAATGATGCTTTCGTAAACATGTGTGCTGTGGGTCACTCAGCCCTTATTGAGATTACACGCTTGACATGCACCTCAGAGAAACTGCAGTTTAATGACCGTATTCATGAATGCTTATTGAATTCGCGGCTCATTTATTGCAGTCAGTGAGCGCTCACATTACACACCAGGCAGCCGTGATTTTGTTCAAAAACACACACCGAATGCTGTATAAGAATGGATCCTACCTAAAAAGCTTTGCATGACTGCATAATGCATGTGTGGTGTGTGTGTGTTTCCCAGCCTCACTGTGGAGGAGCACATTTATTTCTATGCCCGTCTGAAAGGGCGGAATTCTAAAGAGGTCAAACAGGAAATAGATCAAATGATCAAAGATGTCGGACTGCCGCATAAGCGCAAGGAACTCGCTAAAAACCTTTCAGGTAGAGCTAAATGTGTGGGTCCTGGTTGATGTTAATGTGTGAGTGTGTGTGTGTGTGTAAAAGGGTCATGAATATAGTTTATGCTGTGTTTACTCACAGGTGGGATGCAGAGAAAGCTGTCGGTTGCCATAGCGTTTGTGGGCGGGTCCAGTGTGGTGATTCTGGACGAACCGACAGCAGGAGTGGATCCGTACGCCCGCAGGGGAATCTGGGAACTGCTGCTAAAATATAAAACAGGTCAGAATAATGTTTATATTGTGGTTTGGTTTTAAACACAAAGTTCATTGTGAGATTTTCTTCCAATTTTTTCCATGGATGATTTTAGCTAAAAAAATACCACTTAACTGGCTAGCTTGTCGGAAGCACATACACTATATAAATAAAAAATACTAGTATACACAATCATTAAATCCATAAAGTTTTTTTCATTCTATTTCAGAATTAGTCTCATTCTTACTCTGATAAGAACCTCCACACTTTTGGAAAGGCTAAAGTTAGGCTAGAGATCAGACACTAATGTTATGGTGAGGAGGTCTGGGGTGCAGTCCAGTTCATCCCAAAGATGCTCAGTGTGGTTGCTCAAGTTCTTCCACTCCAACCAGAACACAGCATGTCTTCATAGAGCTCAGGGGCTTTTTGCACAATGGGCATTGTCATGCTGGAACAACAGTTTGTAGTTTCAGTAATAGGAAATTTTAATGCTACAGTAAATAGAGCCATTTACACTGCAGGCCTTGTTGCCCAATTCAGATTTTGTGAATATACCCTATTTTTGACAACCTGCTTAAATCTTCTTTTAAAACTGACCCGTGTCTGATATCTGAATCTACACTATAGACAGCAAAACAACCCAGTGTGGATGTACTGACCTGGAAATGACGTAAAAACAGTGCAATAATCAATGGACGTAATGGACGAAGATTAAATAATTTTTCAGTATTTTTGCTTCTGCATCAGAAAAAAAGAGAGTACAGCCTCTCCTGAGTAAATATAGCATTGGTGACCACATGAGTTAATGTCATGTACCACCGTTGCCTTTTCAGTGATGTATGACTCGCATTGGCAGGTGAGAATCCGATCTGTCTGCTTACATGGCACATATCCGATTCATATCTGATTTATTTCCACATATAAGTGAGCTTTAAAAATAAATATGGGATCTGAGAATAATATCGAAATCCATGTGCTTTTGTCCTGCTTACACAGTCATGGGGTCATATCCCATCAGTGTCACATTAGAGAAAAAAATCTGAATTGGGTCACTTGATACGTGCAGTGGAAATGCAGACTGAGTGCCTCCCAAATTTTTGACCAAAGTTTGGTACAGATACACCTAAAGTTTACTGGTAAAATTTAATGTAAGTATTTGCTAATCTTTGCCTGTTTATGCCAGTATTTATGACTTGTTTCTTTAGTGTTCACTGTAGAAGGCCTTCGTTATAAAGCACCGAAATAAGGTTTTTCTGCCAGTCAGAAAAACACATCATCACTTCATTGTTCTCACTCCATCAGAGCTGGAATTAAACACCAATGCTTTTCACACATTCACAATAAAAAGCCTGGTAAATTTATTCAATTTAAATGCCTACATCAGTTCCATGTGATTAAACCGGGTAACATTTAACACAATTACTTTCTTTTCAGCCGACATGATTTGAGTCTGGATTTGTCTAAAAGTGAAAACTGAGTTCATATTTAAGCTGAAAATTCAATTCATGAAGCTAGTTAGTTTTTTTAAACACATTATCGCTGTGTTGTTCTGCCTTTTATGCTTAAATTCCATAAATTTAACTCTCCTCTATAGTTTTCATAAGTGTTAACATTTGAAATTTTATAATGCATTTGATTAATGTTAATATAGAAATATATTTTAATTAAAGATTATTAAATATTACTAATATTTCGATAGGAAAATCCAAGGCACTTTTTCTAAAAAATCCATTCTGCACAAGTAGCTAAGCGATGTTGAGAAAATATGATATTTTGACATATACTCTACTATATGACCACAAGGTTTGTGGACACAAATTGTCTAGAACATTAGTGACTCATTTTCTGGAGGGCCACCACAGGGTAGTTTTTTCAACCTTCATTAATTGCACCTGATCCAGCTAATCATGTCTTTAAGGCTAGTTTAGAAAAATCCATGATTTGTGGTTCGGGATAAGGTTGAAACTAAACTCAGCAGGGCTGAGGACCTGCCATCTAGGAACTGAGTTTGACATCCTTAGTCTAGAATGTCTTTGTATGTTGTAGCTTTACAATATACACTGGAAAGACAATGTCCCTGTGCACAAAACCCCTGAGCTCCATGAAGACATGCTGTGTTCTGGTTGAAGTGGAAGAACTTTGGTGTCCTGCACCCCAACTTTATTTAACATACTCATCTGATCTAATTAATGCTATTGTAGCTAAACGGGAAAATTTCCCACAGTCACGTGCTAAAATAGGAAATAGAATATTGAAATGACACATATAGATGTAATGTCAACTCGGAAATTATGTCCATATATGGTGGGGTTTTTTTTAAATCTGACTAAATACATTTTTCTTTTTTTAACTGTATTAGTTGTAAAACGTTTCCAAGACAAAAATTAAGCAATTCAGCAGAAAAATAGTTCCATCAATATCTCTTAATTTAATTATATGACTGACTGACTGATGCTGCCTTTCAATAGTTAACCTCTTATTTAGAAACTTCGAAAAATGACCTCTCCCCTAAAAAACAAAAAAAACAATCAAGCAGCAGAACTGAAGAAAAAAAAACAGTGATCTCATGTAGCGATTACGGAATAGAGCTTTCTTTGTCTTGCTTTTTCTTTGTTTTCTTTTCCGCCAGATTTGATTTGTTTGGCAATCATGAACAATGATGTTACCCTGCGCTTGATGCTGTTGAAGAATTTTAATGTCTAAGAGTATTGTCCTTGGATGTGGAAGGTTGGCCAGACAGAATCAATTTGCCAATTATGTTTTAGTAATAAATTATTTTGGACGATTGCATTAGTTTACTTGACATAAAACATTTGATTGAAGTGTTTTATAAGACATCACAAGTTTTCAGGCTATTTTTTGGTTTTGGGGGACTAAAAGTAGTTTAATTAGCAACCTGCCAGCTCATTTTCTATAAAGCAGTGGAGGAATGTGTGGTATCTGAAAATATTTTTAAAAAAAAAAAACCCACATAAACATAAAATTTTCTCGTACTCATTTTCATTTATTTTTCAGTCGTTCTGTAAGTACTCTGGTTTCCTCCCAGAGTCCAAAAACATGTATGTTAGGTTAATTGGTGATTCTAAATTGCCCATAGGAGTGATGTGGCCCTGTGATGGACTGGCCACCTGTCCAGGGTGTCCCCCTCCTGCCTTTCATATTTTCAGAGACAGCTAGGATAGACTCCAGCAGATCCCTGTGACCCTGAATTAGGGAATAAGCAGGTATAGAAAATGAATGGAGTAATAGATGTTTTGTAAATCAAGTCAAGTCCCCTTTTTTATTTTTTAAATTAAAATAAAATTTAAAATTTTAATTTCTTTAAAATGTTATTTTTTCAAATAAAATTTCACAAGAGCCAATATTTTCGTTCACCAAAGATAGAGGTTTTTTTCATCACATAATATACTATAACAAATCTTGCTTAACTAACGCTTCTAAAAAATGTACAATTTGGATCCCCCACCCCTCAATTGATGGTTGACTCACCAATGAGCTCATTTCTAAGTTTGATGTCGGTCTTTTAGTTTTCATTTTAATCAAATAAAAAAAATAAATAAATAAATTTCCGGAATTCATTGTGATTCCAACAAAGATTTGTACATAATTCCAAACCTATTATCCTGCATGTAAACTCATGTTAAGGCAGTAGCAGCTCTGAGATATATTGTATAATTTATGTATTTAACACAACGTACACATTTCTACAAAGCATCTTATGGTAATATCAAAAGCCTTTATACTTCAAATTGCCCAAGGATGTAGCTAGGTAGCCTAGCGCTCTAAGCTAACCAGTGCTTTTCAAAAATTCCTTGAAGGGGAGTTATTTTGCTTGATTTTTAGTTTAGTAAAACCATCATAACTAATGAGTGAATGTTTCTTTAGTGTCTCAAATATTGCTTCTGGGTGCATAAAATGCGATTAAGATTTACGTGATTTTTTAATTATAAATTATACAAATTTATTGCAGTGATCCTACGCATGTGCTTTAGTAATTTAATTTAAAACTAGATTTCCCAGATTTTATTTAATTATTAATATAGAAAGTTTCCTTTTTAATGATATAATTAATTTATTAGACTAGTTTAAATAAGTGAAACAGGAAAGCCAGATTGACCTGTATATGCGGTATAGGTGGGTTTGAAAAATAAAGCACAAGTTTCAGAAAAAAACAAAACATTTTGGATGTATAACATTATAGTTAAAATTTATATCTTTGAACTTTTCCTGTTATGAAAATATTATAGTTTTCTTATTAAATAGAAGGGTTGGTGTTTCTCCTAAAGGGCATTGGGGTATTACCATAAAATAATGGCAGGCGATTTTTCTGAATATTTGCTTTTAGAAAGCGTAACATATTTCTCTAGAATGCTGCAAAAATCTGCAGATTTTCTTGCTATTGACCATCGGCACTCATGCGAGACAATACGCTGACTCGCTGCAGGCAACGACCTATCGGCTCGAGCCCATTAGTTCCAATTCACATTAAGGAGGTGGACTGCAATGCCCAGTGTGGCGACTGGGTTTAACAGTCAATAAGCAAATGAATTAATAGCAGGTCACATTTTCTTCAAACAGATTAAAGATAATTTCGTCGAGAAATGGTAATCTGCCACCGAAGGTCCTGCACAGGTCAGGGTCTGTGTGCCAAAAGTCAGGTATGAGGAACATGGAGGAAGAGAGTAATGTGCCCTATAATGAGAGAGGCAGTGTAGACTCAGCCTAATCACCCACAGCACAATACGTTACACTTCTCTAAATTAGTAATGTTCATGCTCACTGATAAGACAACCGTATAACTTGCTAATCGCACACATTCAAGCTAAATATAAAGTTTTACAAATACAGACACCAGGCCTTCTTTATTGGGACTGACAGATACAGATACCACGCCTTCTTTATTAAGACTGACAGATACAAATGCCACGCCTTTTTTATTGATACTGACAGGTACTGACACCACGCCTTCTTTATTGATACTGACAAGTACTGACACCACGCCTTCTTTATTAAGACTGACAGATACAAATGCCACGCCTTTTTTATTGATACTGACAGGTACTGACACCACGCCTTCTTTATTGAGACTTACGGATACAGATGCTACGCCTTCTTTATTGAGAGTGACAGATACAGACGCCATGATTTCTTTATTGAGACTGACAGATACAGACGCCATGACTTCTTATTGAGACTGACGGGTACAGACACCACGCCTTCTTTATTGAGACTGACGGATACAGATGCTACGCCTTCTTTATTGAGAGTGACAGAACAGACGCCATGACTTCTTTATTAAGACTGACAGATACAGACACCACGCCTTCTTTATTAAGACTGACAGATACAAATGCCACGCTTCTTTATTGAGAGTGACAGATACAGACACCACGCCTTCTTTATTAAGACTGACAGATACAGAGAACACGCCTTCTTTATTGAGACTGACGGATACAGATGCTACGCCTTCTTTATTGAGACTGACGGATACAGACGCCATGACTTCTTTATTGAGAGTGACAGATACAGACGCCATGACTTCTTTATTGAGAGTGACAGATACAGACACCATGACTTCTTTATTGAGACCGACAGATACAGACACCACCCCTTCTTTACTGGTACTGACAGATACAGATGCCACGCCTTCTTAATTTAGGGTGACAGATACAGACACCACGCCTTCTTTATTGAGACTCACAGATACAGACACCAAGCCTTCTTTACTGATACTGGCACCTCTTTTGAACACAGATTTTTGTTTGTTTTTTATTTAATGTTGCTATAATCTAAGTAACCCTAAATTAGTACTAACTCAACACTAAAATGTCACATAATGTGGTTGTCACAAACACTGACCAGCAGCAAATTGCCACTGCAGTGCAAGGGATCACTGCACCTTGACCAAAATGGGCCTAGATCAATACACACATCTCTCCAACTGAAAAATCTATTATTTTTCATGTCAGGACTATTTCAAAGAAAAAAGGAAAAGAAAAAAAGAAAAACATTCCGCCATTAATGGAACAGGTGTGCTTGTGAAGCCAGGGTCCAGTAAGACGGCATTTCGCCTGTCCGTGATCGATCACTGTGCGCCAGAGTACAACACATCATAAATCAAACCTGCTCAGCACACAGCCATCTTGCCATCTTTTTCTCCAGCTCTATCTCTATATCGTTCTCCCTCTGGCTTTGTATTCCCTGTGGATGTGCAGGTATGAATGTCACAACGGGGATCAGAACAGTGAGAATGACTTACTTGCTAAATGAGGCGAAAATGAAATCCTTTGTGAAATCTTTGTGTGTGACTCTAAAGATGACCTCGGGTTTATTTAACCTCTCCCAAAGCTTCTTTCGGAATGAAAGTTTTTTAATCATGTTTTTATTGCTCTCCATAACAAATAACTGTATAACATTATCCATAAGTTATTTGGTAATTTTTAATTTTTTTATGACCTGTTGATGTCATTGTTTTAGGCCGCACCATCATACTGTCCACACATCACATGGACGAGGCGGACATTTTGGGCGATCGCATTGCCATCATCTCCCATGGCCGAGTCTGTTGCTGCGGCTCCTCCCTCTTTCTAAAAAAAATCTATGGCAGCGGTTATTACCTTACACTTGCACGAGCCAACCAGGAGATGATGACATCACAACGCCACACAGGGGGCATGCAGGTATAGTGGCATAAATATTGTGCTTATTAACTTACTTCTAGGAACATAGTAAGCAATAATGTTCCATGATGCATTGTGGGAGTTTAACAGTATTAACCACACATCCAAGTGTTAGCTCAGTGCTAGAGATGTTGGACTGGGAATCTGAGTATCGGTTCAATTCCCAGTACTACCAACCTATCAATGTCAAGCCCCTGAGCAACAATTCCAATATCCAATCCGAATAAAAATGTGCCATGTGAACACCTTAATCGGAATAAAAATGCCTGAAATGATTACAATTTAAATTGAGTTGAGAGAGGACGGAGAAACATTTTCACAACCCGATCCATCAAAAAGAAATCTTTTTAAAGAACAGAAAATAATCTATGTAAAAAACCTTTTCCGCTTACCCTAAGTGATCCTTCTGCGTAAGCGTGATCTTAACGTTAATGTTATTCTTGGGAAATAACATCGATTTATCGGAAATGGCCTGTGTGGCGTGCGAAATTCTGTTTCCATAACCAAGTTGCTAAATTTCCATAGTAACTCTTACCAGTCCTTATTATGGACTTTCATTTACAGGCTTCTGCTCATAGAAAAGCTCGGCTTCTTGTGCTCCAATTTATTTATTTTTTTTAATAAATGCGCATATTTGCACATATTGCCAATAACTAGTGCAATTAACCGATGCCGCCCATCTTTACTGGACTGAAATCATAGGAAATAATGAAATTCATGGTGTGACAGACGAGCTGTGCACATGTAAACACCAGTTCAGAACAGATCATGTCTCATGTAACCACTCAATCAGAATATTTTTATTGGGCCAGTATCTAAACAAGTGTAGGTTTTTAAGAGTTACTCTACCAAGTTTTATCATAATCTACCAGATATGCAGTAGGAATGTCTTACGTTTTTCAAAGCTAAACACTGGATTTTCCAAGTGATCATAAATTCACGCTATAAACTCTTTCATTTGCATTTCAAGTTTTCTTAAATAACCAATCTATTATAAAAAATGTTTTTTGGGGGATATTGACTTTACATTTTTGGGCTCCTGAACATTATTAATCCAAACAAACTGTAATTGGTTGCTTTACATCGGTCAGTCAAGACAATATCTGCCAAATAAACCTCCTACGAAGTCCAGATCATCTGTGATTAGTCTCAAATTCTGGAAATACAAAAATACTTTGGTATTATTATTTTAAAAAAAAGTTTTGAATACATAGAACCCATAGAACAAGATATGATTAATCATCAGAGAAAGGCCAGGGATGTGGAGCTTCTTATTATCCGAGTGTAATTAAGCACTAGGAAAATAGATTTCTATTGGCATTTTGTTACTCCTACAGCATGACTAATGACTAGCTTCCTTATTGATCAGAAGATAGAGTTAAAGCCAATGATAAAAATAACGCAAGGAGCTCTGACACACAGGTGACCTCGTCCTTAAACAAAAAAAAAAGAAAGAATGTATATTTATCAGTGGTTCTAGATTAGAACTAACTCTTTTGTCTGTGTGTGTATTTGTGTGTGATGTAGTTCACTGATGCCTCCAGTATAGATGAAGGGATCGGTTCGGGAAGCATCAGCACACAGGAGCCAGCAGGTTAGAGCACACACCTCTCACAAACACACATACTAAGAAGAAGTACTTGTCGGTTCTAACTGTTTCACAATCGATGTTGTCAGATGTTGCAGATGTCACTTCTGTTATACGCGTGCACATCCCCGAGGCAGAGTTCCTAGAGGTGATCGGTCAGGAGCTGGTGTATCTACTGCCGTATGCCGGCTCGAAAGATGGCAGCTTTGCCTCGCTTTTCAAAGAGCTTGATTTGGAGAAAGAGAGGCTGGGGATTAGTAGCTATGGGATCTCAGACACCAGCTTAGAGGAGGTACATATACACAAAATCTTGCACATTTGTACACTTTTATGATACATTATTCCAAAGATACTTTTAAAATATTATAATTTTTTTAAGCATCCACTTGATCAAACTACACACAAGTATATAATATACAAGCAATGATGTCTTATAAACCTTTAAGAAGATGTTAGAATTAATAATGTATAATAAAAAAAAAACATTATAACCACTATATATGTGACAATATAGATATTTTACATTTTACATTTACAGCATTTACATTTGGCAGACAAACCTCATCCAGCGCGACTTACATTTATCTCTTTTATATAACTGAGGGGTTAAGGGCCTTGCTCAGGGGCCCAGCAGTGTTAACTTGGTGTTGCTGCGAATCGAACCCTGATCTTCCAATTAGCAGTCCAACACCTTAACCACTGCGCCAGCCACTTCCTCATATTATACCTGCTCTGTTTTGAGACAGGCCACTGCATCCAAATTGCACATAAATAAAGCTGGGAAAAGAATAGTACATATGATTTTATAAAGGTTTTATAATATGTACAATAATTGGTAGGCACTGTATCTAGAGCAACTTATTCAAACGGGGGTAAAGAGTTAAGTCGAGATAACGAATCCAAATCCATTTACGGATATGAATCCTCTTGAATTACTCAGTGAATTCATCCAGTTCTCATTTGAGTCAGTATTTCGATTCGATTCTCATTTGAGTCAGTATTCCGATTCGATTCTCATTTGAGTCATTATTCCGATCCGATTCTCATTTGAGTCAGTATTCCGATCCGATTCTCATTTGAGTCAGTATTCCGATCCGATTCTCATTTGAGTCAGTATTCCGATCCGATTCTCATTTGAGTCATTATTCCGATCCGATTCTCATTCGAGTCAGTATTCCGATCCGATTCTCATTTGAGTCAGTATTCCGATTCAATTCTTATTTGAGTCAGTATTTCAATCAGATTCCGCTTTTACATTTATATTTACAGCACGTTTTAGACACCTTTATTTAGAGCGACTTACATATATCTCTTTTTATACAATTGGGCCTTGCTCAGGGGCCCAGCAGTGGTAACTTGTTGGTGCTGGAAATCTAAGCCCAATCTTCCAATTAGCAGTCCAACACCTTAAACCACTGTTCTACCACTTCCCCTTTTGCTATGGTATTTCACTAATGGGCACCCACCAAATCATTTCGGGTTAGGTATGTAACCACATGATTAATAGCTGCGGTTACATATGTAACCTGAAAATTTTAGGGTTATGTATGTAACTGCAGCTCTGTAGCATAATCATAGA
This sequence comes from Bagarius yarrelli, assembly GCA_005784505.1. Lineage (NCBI taxonomy): Eukaryota > Metazoa > Chordata > Actinopteri > Siluriformes > Sisoridae > Bagarius > Bagarius yarrelli. The sequence goes on from VCAZ01000301.1 coordinate 124,930, forward strand.
ACCATGTACAGTCGTAGACTTGACCATGTTTGCACCATGGTGTTTCACCTGCTATAATATGGGATTTCGGACGGGGCCGAAACTTCAGCAGTGGAATCTCTTTCAGCAGTGGTCCAACACCTTAACCATTCAGATACCACATGTCGATAGGTATAATGTCTTAAAGAGCTAATTAAAAAGAAGTCATTAAAAATGGTAGGGTATCAGGGTATTTACAGCCACTAGTACTTTTGCCAGATTCGTTCTTTATTAAAGAAAAACTTTTGTTCTTTTGTTTTGTTAGCGATTAACTTGCTAATTTCTGTAAGTGCTGTTTAAGAATTGTCAATAAAGGTTTTCTGATTTATAATTAATTAAAAATAAATAAAATAAAATATGATATTATACATGATATTATAAAATTTTTAAAAGCTTTAATAAGTAATAAATAATCACATCATTTGATAAACATTTATGACAACCAGCAGTAATTAATATACAGTTTAAACAAATATAAAAACAATTTTCGAATACTTATATAGATATTATAACTGACACTGCTATTTTTTTACTGAATTACAGCTTTACTTAATAATCTTTCTATGAGCAGACATAATCTTCCTATGAGCAGACATAATGCATAATGTAGCCTGGCATATATAACGTGAATAATTGGTTTAAATACATTAGGAATAGTAAATAGAATGGTTTTGGTACCTTTAGACAGATTTATAAAATTACATACATTTTCTGCCAGATTTAATTTTGGATCACTGCTAGTCGAAATGTTTTTTGGTTTACATAAGGTGGAACATCTCTTAAGGCTTTTAATTGATTTCTTTCACTGTGTTCATGACTATGTTCAGATATTTCTGAAAGTGGCTGAAGACACCGGCGTTGATATGGAAACAAATGGTAATATAATAAATAATATATATAAATATATATGATAAATTTATTTGATTTATATATTTGCCATAACATGTAAACAAACATAGCAGTCGTTATTCAAGGACTAAAACACTTTGATTTGTTAATAATTACACTTTTTAAATGAAATGAAGTATGACACTTTCGATTAATTCTATTTGTACTTATTAATGTTGCGATTGTGTAACAACTAGGACATCACTAGAAAAACTTCCTCTGTTGCTATAGAAACTGTAACATGCATAACTGATTTGCTATAAAACTACATTTCTGAATGTTTCGATTGTTGAGCTGTCACTCAGAATAACCCTCTCCTAGTAATTATCTCCAAACCTCCATGATACAATAAATTACAAAAATTGTCACAACTATTAAATTTACAATATATCGGAAATGACTGTCTTCAGACTTCCAGAACCCTGCAAAAAAATAAAGATGACTGAGTTTATAAAGAACCCCTGTGTATTAAACTCGTGTGTTTGTGTAATCAGAGAAGGGAGAAATGTTTCAGAGAGACTGGAAAAGAAGCTCCAAAGTTTCCAGATCGCATAGCATGAGTTTAGCTGCTAAACAAGGTAAACACTCAGCTAAAAACTTACCACACACACACACACACACACGTTGCCTGTAACACATTTAACAGTACATCTACCACATGCACAGTAAGCTCTCTCTTTGGCTGTCTGTCCATCTGTCTCTTTGTCTGTCTCTCCCTCTCTCTCTTTGTCTGTGTCTCTCTCTCACTGTCTCTCTCTCTCTGTCTCTCTCCCACTTACTCTGTCTTGTTCTCTCCCCTTCTCTCTTTCTCTCTCTCTCTTTTCTCTCTCTCTCTGCAGAAGAAAAGAAAGGAAGGTTCCTGAATCGAGTTGAAGGTACATACTCTTAGTGTCCCTTCTTTTTACACATATAAAGGTGCTTGTTTAAATTTTATTTGACAGTTTATTGATTTTAATTCATTAAAAATGATAATTAAAAAAGAGTAAATATGATATTTGAAAATATTAACGGGGGATGTCTCCAGCAGCGTCTGGTGGGAGGGTTTGTGGGAGTTTTGTTTTATTAGCAGTAGCAGTACCGGCAGTAATGTAATAAACATTATTTTATAGCTTGCTAACAGCTAATTATTTCGAATTGATAACAGCCCCCACCCTGGATTTGACATGTAGCTGTCTGATGGGTAATATTAGTGAAATAATATAGTGAACCTTATATATCTATATACCATGGGGGAAGTGGTGGCTTAGTGGTTAAGTTGTTGAACTAATACCAGAAAGACCGGAGTTCGACTCCCAGCACCACCAAGCCACCACTGTGGGCCCCTGAGCAAGACCCTCAACCCCTAATTGCTTCGTTGTAAAAAAACAGATAAATGTAAGTCACTCTGAATAAGAGCGTCTGCCAAATGTATATAAATGTAGGTTTTTTGTGTATTTAGATGGTCAACGGTCTACATGTGTAAACGGCAAAGGTTCTCATTTCATCACCGGCTGGCCTTTGATCAGGCACCAGTTTTTGGCATTGTTTATAAAGCGCTTTCACCATGCAAGAAGAAGCAGAAAAGGAATCATTGCTCAGGTAGTATGCACAATGAATGCACAATACAACCAAATTAGCACATTTTGCTACATAAGGCTACGTGTCAGCGTTTGCAGGTCCCAGGAAAAAGATGCTCCCTTGTTATTCTCCCCCTTTACTACATTTGTTTTATTGCTTTTTTTTCAATAATGATTGCTGAATGGTGGATGTGACATCGACAGTGGCTGAAAGTGGATAATCAAGGCTTTTTTTTTCAGCAAAGCCAAAACAAACAACCCTGCCACATGACGCAAGACAAAGAGGGGGAGAAGCAGAGGAATAGTAGGAGAAAGAGACAGAGAGAGTGAGAGAGAGACAGAAAGAGAGCATTAGAATGCATCAGAGACAAACAAAGAGAGGCAGAGAAAGATGACCACACTTGTGCGTTTCCATACCCAAGGCCATTCACACTGAGAGTTTAGTACATTTGCCCAAATGTTAAAGCTGCTTTCTAAGATAGATGTGGTCCTAAGAAACACACTGATCAAGTTAAAATGGAAATAGAACATCCCATAATCTATCCCCCCCAAAAAAAAGATTGCAAAATGAGAAACCAAAAGCAAGCAAATAGTTGTGTAAATGTAATGACTACTCACACGGGACTGATTTGCTGCACAGTAATTATTCCTGCCTTTGTGCCCATATAGAAAAATGCTATAGTATTGTAACGTATAGAAAATTTAATCAAATGGTTACTCAGTCAAAGATCCAAACAATTAAATCCAGTAAAGTATGTAGTCCAGACACATCTTACCAAAAACAGTTGCCTTGTAAGTGCAAACCTACTTGACAATAAAGTTTTTTTTAATTCTTATTCCGATTTATACGTCGATAAACATCCATGTGTGTTGCAAAAGCTGAGGTCAGACATGAGGCAAATGCTACACAAAACAAACAAAAAGGCCACTACAGTTAACTAGTGTGTCATGTCCTTTTAAACATGGCTGTTTTTAAAATATAAGTACTAATTCATTACACCAAATCTTTTTGTTTTTGTTCATAAACTATATATGTTTTGTCACTATTGTTAAATAAACTGCACCTTGAGTTCTACACTTGATAAATACTCTAATATGCTACACTATACTACAATTTTCTAAAATATACTCTATTATTTTTCATGTGGGCATTTTTCCTAGGTAAAGATCTGGATTTCTCTGCAACCCCAACCAGAAAAAGTGGTTAAATTAATAAATTAATGAATTACAAAATCATACATTCCTTTCACAAGTTAATTATATCAAATGATTAACATTTTTAATAATATGTTTCAAGAAAGGATACCGGGGGGAGAAAGAGACACATTCAAGTGTGTGTTCTCAGCCGACGATCTGTATGGCATCATTAATGAAACGCTGACACAATGAAACACACAAACAGTTCTGTACAGGCTGCCCGTTTGCTGTGTTCCCACTCATTAAAGGACACACGTCTGAACTCCGTGTGTGTTTGTTTGGGTGTGGGTGTTTCCATTAGGTGGTCCTTCCAGCGTTGTTTGTGTGCCTGTCTCTGATTTTCTCTCTAATTCTTCCACCGTTTGTTGAGTACCCCAGTCTGGAACTGCAACCATGGATGTATGGAAAACCACAAAACACTTTCTACAGGTACACACACACAAAGACACACACACATACATACAGACACAACAGGCACAACAGGGACTAATTTAACTTAACGGAGACATTGTATAACAAAACTTCCTTTGTCTAGGTTCGTAATTGCTTTATGAGTCTACATAACTAACCCTATCCACTTGTGAAATATTTACTCAATCTGGCCTCTTTAGCTAGTCCGTTAGTCAGAGAAAGTTGTGAGTAGGGATTTTATTGCAATATTTATCAAGTCTGTTTCTCCATCTGTAAGCTAAGAGCGTCTGTGTGTGCAAAAAAAAAAAGCAGCAAGAGAGAGAGAGCAGCAGGCACCACTGAGATTATAAGTATAGAACTGTGATTAGTTTGACTCTGATGGGAGCCCTGATTCAGCTGTGTGTGTATGTGTGTGTGTTATAGTGCTGACAGGAAGGATGTGGACCAGGCAGTAAAGGTAACACGTGCCCTCCTGTCTGAACCAGGCTTTGGCACCCGATGCATGGATGGCGACCCTATACCGTAAGTTCTGCCACATCATCTGTATAATTAGATTTAGTTTGGATGCAACTGAGAATGTATAAATGTGTCTATGTGCAGGATTTAAGACCATGTGACACAAAATGTTCATGGGATATAAGCTATAATCCTTTATTTGTTGGTGCCTCAGAGCTCCAGGTGTAATTTTGAGTACTGGTTAAATCCCAGTCACGTTTTAAACAGACTCGTTACTCTAAATTGCACTTGGTTGGCATCTGTCTATGCCCTAACGCCACCTCGTGCCTGGTGCTTTCAAGATGTGCCCAGGATCCACTACAATCCATTAGGTGCCTTATTTAGACCAGATGTTTATACTTTTAACTTTAGTATGAGGCTTTAGCATGCTACATACTAAGCAAGTGGTAGCTCACTGGTTATGGTGTTGACCTAAAGGTTGTGAGGCAATTTTCCAGGACCACCAAGCTGCCACCGCTGGGCCCGAGCAAACCGCCTAACCCTGAACTGCCCAGTTGTATGAATGAGATAAATGTAAGTCACCCACTAAAAGGCCACCAAATGCCATAAATGTACACTTGCCTGATGGTTTGTGCCTAAAATGATAGCTAGCAATGCTTTTCAGCATGAGTGCTTTATTTTTTTTATCCTGGCAGACCAAAATGTGGCCAAATACTCATTTTAATTTTAGTTAAAAACACTTTTAAAACAGTTGATACATAACCTATGACCTTAAGCTACCTTAATCGGTATCTATTTCTTCACATTAAGACAACAATTGAAACAATTGTTCTGGTTTATTAAAGTGCCTGTAGATGGTAGCTTACAACCCTATTTTTTTTTTTTTACAACATGCAACCTTAGTAGCGTTAACTACTATATAACATCAATCCTTTTGACTCTGCTTCTAGCATTCACTCAGGACATTGAATAAATCCTTATGCTTGTACCAACTGTTTAGGTAGCTAATATATTTGATGCTTGTACCATCGATTCAGTCCCCTGACTAACACTTTATGCTTTCAGCTTGTAGCTTCCACTGAAGGACCTTACTTAGTCTTTATGCTTGTACCATCCATTCAGGTACCAGCTACACATGATGACTATACAATTCATGTTATGCCTTTGGTTTTTCTCATCCACTCTGTTACCTGACTAAGCCTTAAGGAATGTTCTATCCATTCAGCTACCCTACACGTTTGCCTCACATTCTTCACTCGAGTTCTGTACTTGTGTTTTGAACTCATGTATCTGATTCAGATCTCATGTAGACACACCTGAATCTTTTTATGAAGTATCCATTAAAACTCTGTTGCTTGCATTATTTATACAGGTACCTGACTTTTCTATAAACATAGATATTTGTTATATACTTATGGCATCCACCACGAGGACCTGACACATATTGATGCTTGTACCAATTCTTCGGTCTTTTTTACCAATTCTTTTTTTCCGTATTGCCCATCTTATTAAGTTGGGGTCAGAGCGCAGGGTCAGCTATGATACAGTGCCCCTAAAGCAGGAAGGGTTAATGGTCTTGTTTAAGGACCCAACAGTGGTTGGGTTGCCGGTCGTGGGGCTTAAACTCAGGTGATTCTGGTCTTCAGCTCAACAGCTGGAGGTGGTGGGGCTTAAACTCAGGTGATTCTGGTCTTCAGCTCAGCAACTTGGCGCCTTAACCATTAAACGTTTGGTCTAAACGCAGGGCTTGCAAAATTTTTAAATTCCAGGTGGCCCTTTGGACAGGCACTTTTCAGTTTTTGGTGGCTCGAAATGAGACAAAACAACAATTATTAACATTTAAAAAAAAAAAACAATAGTCATCTAATGTAATTAATTTACAATCATCTATTCAGATTTTTTAAATTCTAAATTAACATCCTATTACAGATGTCAGCAATTTTTTCACAATTTTTTTCCACTGAGAATAGTTAATACAAACAGGATGTTGTTGGTGGGATCGGTGTGTAAAATATTTGGAGCGAATAAGTACTGCTGTTTGCTATAGTTTGCGCAGTCGTAGCCTGACTGGAGGACACAACAGCCCTAAAACGTCAGCCTAGTGATTTTGAGAGTCCTAAAACAAAATGATAGGCTTTACTACCCATCTACGACTTCAACTACAGGATAGTAAAGCTATTTTCTCACCAGTAAATGGCACATGATGTATTATAGTAATGTTATCGCTGGTTGTCTAGTCTTTTGCGTTCATGCGATCAGAAGGGGTGCGTTTGGACTTTACAAGATTTCCTACTGCACCTCTAAATTATTCACTGTTGTATGTTATTGTTTCTCCTGGCAAACTCACTTGATTTTCCAGCACACATTCAAGCACATGACTTAACACATGACCTGACACATTTTTGATGATTCCTATGTCTCTGCTTTGTTGTTGATGCTTGTATCACTCACTCATTTTGCATTCAGTCTTCTGACATACGCCTAAGCTTGCAAACCTTCATACAGATTGCTGAATCTGACCTAAATCTTCTACCACTTATTCAAGAACCTGACTCCTACTTGATCCTTGCACCAGCCTTACAGTGTTGATATTTATACTACTTACACATCATCTATTATAAGACATAGGCATGATGTTTGCACAAGCTACACAATCTGATTTGATGTTTTTACTCCCATTTAGGGCCCTGACTGAAACTTGATACTTGCACATAAGTAATAGTGTCTGAATCAGACTTGTTGCTTCTACCACCCATTTGGGGGACCCTAATGCTGGTACAATCTAGTCTGATCCCTGGTTCGATCTTGTACCACTTAATTATCTAATACTTGTACCACTTATTCAGTATTGCCATCACAGCAATCACCTGAGCCTAAAGCGCAGTGAGACACAATTTTTTGTCATTTTAGACACAGCAGGGGTGAGGGGTGGTTGGGGGTTCTTCTGCACTCTTATTCCTGTAATCAGACTGTCCCTTGGTCTATTTAATTATATACAGCACTATGCATCCTTCTGTCACAAGCTGCCTATCAGCTGGTGAGCAGTTATCTCACTGGACCCCAAAATGTTACTCAATGGGGAATTAACGATCAGGGATGTAAGAGAAAGTTAATTAAAATATTCTGCTTTCCCTCGGCCCTAGTCTGTATCTCCAACAACAGTGTTTTATAATAAATTTTATAGGATGATAATGTTGTTTGTGCATATCAATAAGAATGACCTTCTTCCAAATGTAAATTACTAATAAAATTAATATTCCATGTGTTTATAACTAGGAATAAAGATGCTTTCAATACAAAAAAGCACACAATAATGAACAACATGTCTTATTAATTTTAAGAATTACATTTATGGCATTTGGCAGACGACATTAACCAGAGCGACTTACATTTATCTCATTTATACAACTGAGCAATTGGGGGTTAAGAGCCTTGCTCAGGGACCCAGCAGTGGCAAGTTGGACGTTCTGGGAATCAAACACTGCTCTTCCAATTAGCAATCCAACTTCTTAACCACTGTGCTACAACTAAGATCAATTTCTAATATTTAATTTATTGGCAATTTAATTAAGAAGTAAATGAAAAGAAACATGTATTGACCCATGTACCATCTATCCATCTTTTGTCTCCCTGACAACTGTTTATTAAGCTTTATTACCCGATTCTAAGTCACCCCATATTACTTTTTTGAGTTAAGTAATTACATAAAAAATGAAAACATGACTATAGTAGAATAACAGGTCAAATTTGACATGAAGACAACAAAATGGTCAATACAAACTTGAAATATCTTTTTGGAGCACCGGTATTGATGTTATTGATGTAAATTTGTTATTGATGTGCCATTTTCAGTAGTTGTTCACGATTGTTGCTTGTCAGGTGGTCTTAACTTGATCTCCATGTCATGATTAATGGCTGCTGTGATCAGTTTTTACCTACAGCAAGACAACAAACTTTAGATCTGGATCATAGGAATCTTTTAGGATTCCAAAATTAGTCTCTGACGATCAAATTATAACCGAAATCGGCAAAAGATTTTACCTTAAAACAGTTTTTTGGGACCATCTAAGATGAAAAGTTACAGTTTGTTCATATTTGATTTTTCTCTCAATATACGATACCGCTGTCAGGTTGGGAGATTAAAACTTTTCCACAGAGTGTATTCACACTTTCCTTACAGTGTTACAGTTTCTCCATAGATTTTGGCAACTTTAAGTTTTCAGTCCATTGTTGGAGATATTTTTCATGTTCACAAATCCTCTGAGTGTGTTAAGTTATCACCTGGGTAGCAGATGCGCCTACCGGCGGTTATATAAAATGATTCATTTTCCAGCTTAGCAGGAATTTACACCAGCACAGGAATGAAGCATAACATTATACTAGAGCTTAAATCCCTTCATTAACAGTTGCAGTGTTTGGATTTGGTATTAAAACTATATAATACTAGATCTAAACTATAAATAGTGCTGTTAAATATTAGTCGATGGATATTCAGATGTGTGTTTTTCTTGAGAGCTAAAACGTTGGACATTTAAAGCCATTGCTTTTGTTTACTTTATTTATTATTTTTTTTAATTGTTCTAAAGTCTGTTTTTTTTTTTTTTTTTTGTTACTTTCTCAGTAAATACCCATGCGCTCCTTCGGAAGCGACAAACTGGTTCACTCCTTCGGTTGACCCTTCCATCCTTGAGATCTTTAAGAACGGAAACTGGAGCATGCAGAATCCGTCTCCGGATTGCCAGTGCAGTACTCCGCAACGCAACATCATGCTGCCAGACTGCCCTCCTGGTGCTGGGGGATTGCCACCACCCCAGGTTAGTCACAGTCTACCACAACCTTCTTTTATAATTAACATGATTGAATATGATGTTCTAACTGCCTCCAGTTAATGGATGTTAGTGTGTGTGGGTGTTATTTGTGTGCCTTATTTCCTTTTAAGTTTTTATGCTGTGTGTTCTGTTTTAATTTATTTATTGTGCCTTAAAATGAAACTGATCAAATTAGCCAGAAGGTGTTGATTAGTTCCCCTTCAGGAATTTGAGCTGCCTTTGGTCTTTAGTCTAAAGCACGCGTGAAATCTGTCCAGTTGAAGGCATTACGTCATGGGTGGGTGACTTCATTGATGCAGATGCTTCTCCTCCAAAGAGGGGCCCAAGCATAGGGTTCTACCCATAGGGGTTCCAACAGCAGCAGTCACCCGGAAATGGTATGACCTGCCGGTTGGCCCCATCTTTCACTACCATGAGTTGGTTTGCTTTCTAGAAGGAATTTACTCAGAACACCAGGCTGCTCAAGAGGCAGGTCCCCCTAGTGGAATTCCGGACAGTGTAGAAGCTGTTGCCAAACGTCTCACAGTGGGTCCTGCACAACAGAATCCGATTCTGTTCTCATTCGCCACGGTTCAGCATAGTGCTTAAAACAAACGTGACCCCCAAGCTGGTTCTGTTAATAGAACGCGTAATAAACACACAACGTAAAACATACATAACCCAGAGACGTTTTCTGTAGTTGCACAGCTTCAACACCTTCACAGTGAATGTTGGTTTGCTTACTCGGGTTGCTCACTGAGTATCATTCTCACCAGTCTGTCTAAAATGACACGAAGAATTAGAACAAACTGAGACAGACTAAATTCAGAAGAACTGTGGCAACAAAGAAAACAGTGTTCAGGTGTGAATTCTGTATCACATTGCGGCTGTCGAAGCAAAACTAGAACTCAGGGCTGAAATGAGGAAGCCCCCCAAGAAGTAACTGAACGGGACATGACAGTGGTGTTTAACTCTTTAGCAATGTATGAATTTGTTCATGCCTTATGCAGTTGCATTATGGGCTGTTAACATGAGTTGAGCTCGTCGCTGCTCTGCTCCCACACCACTTTCCACCAGTCAGTAGGTTCTACTTCTAATCAATTTAAAACAAAGCACAGCAATGCTTCTGTAAGCGCACTATGATGTTCATGACGTCGTCTGTGATAACATCATCACCAAACATCACAGGGTCTTTTTTACAGGGTTCAAGTCAGCGACAGAGCATCAGGATTCTGTCTGGATTTTAAAAAGTCACAGTGACCCATCTGCCAGCGAAGGCGGATGCTAAGCAGCCTGTAAACGTTTAGCTGCATTAGAATTGCTATGCTAATGACGTCAAGTGTAGCTGTAGTGAAGTTCAGTCTTTCACTCCAAATCGATTTATTTTTTGCGTTGGTGCTTTGGCACATTTTTGGAAGAATATATGGATGTCTGGGTATGCACACACACATACACAGAGATATATATATATATATATACACACACACACACACACACAGAATTAACCCAGTTGCAAGCCTAGACTTAACTCAGCTCATTGCAGTATGACGAAAGATTCTCATACCAAAACGGTAGTGAATTAAACGCTTAGCAGTTTGGGTTCTGCACAAGTGCTTGAGTTATGAATCCAAATCTCAGGAGTGACAGAGCACCAATGTTGGGTTCTCTAACAAAACCCCTTTACCATTAACTGCTCAATTCTGCTCTTGTGTAAGTTGCTGTTGTTTACTGCAGCATAAAAAATGTCATACTTCTCCATCACCATCTGGCCGGAACTCAATAAGTTATCTCTCTTATGCATCATGAGCATTACTGCGGATTTAATTAAGCCACACACACACACACACACACACATGCAGAAAAAAAAAAACCCTGTTGATTATGGTTTGATTGCTGGGCACATGCTCATGCTAATTCAAAAGATCTTGTGCTCAATAAATAATAGCTGCTAGATTTATCAGCATTTGCTTACTTTGATTACAGTTAATTGTCAGAAAGTGGTAGGACTCCAATTATGCTGCTCGTTTAGAGAAGCCGCTTGGGTCATTTTACAATGTTAGGCTTCCAAATAATGTTTCTTTTTTCCTGGTGAAAGGAGGATGTGTGAACAATAAACGAGAATAGTCATGTGGAAATGTAAAAAAGATACACATGGTTGGTCGGTAGACCTAGTCACGGAACAGCATTGGATAGTTTCGGGGCTATATAGATAACTGTAAGGGCTACATACAGAAAAAATATGTTATTTATATGACAATAGATTTTAAATGTGTGTGATGCTTAATAAAAATATATTCCTAAAATGTAAACATATTTATTTAAAGTAAAATATATTGTAAAATATATTTTAGAGTAAAAAAAATACATTTTTGATCTTACAAACTAATTTAGCCTTATTTAGCGAACATGAACTGAAGCTCGATGTGAGATGTACTTGCTTGATGTGAGAGCAAATTGAATTGTTTTTTTTGATGATGTGTAAACACCAAGAATGAATTCAATTGGTATATATATATATATATATGTATATATATTTATAATATTATATATATATATATTTTACAAATACAATTTATACACCTATATTTTGAATTGAAATGTATATATATATATATATATATATATATATATATATATATATATATATATATATACACATATATACACATATATACACATATACCTCTTACATTTACTGCAGACGTCCTTATCCAGAGCAACTTACATTTATCTCTTTTATACAACTTTTATCTAACCAGGGGTTAAAGGGCCTTGCTCAGGGGCCCAACAGCTTGTTGGTGCTGAAAATCGTACCCCAATCTTCAAACGCTTTAACCACCACTTCACCCATGTGCTATGTATCTATAGCTATGTATGCAAATAAAATCCCCTTTAATTATTATCTGCGTTCATTCATTTTTCAAATAAATAACTAATAGTTTAAATGTCGCTCGAAAACATATATCTATAACTACATAAATGTCTTTATTTATCACATATACACTACAGCACAGTGAAATTTGTTTCTTTGCATATCCCATCTTAGAAAGTTGGGGTCATAGAGCAGGATCAGCTATGATATAGAGTCCCAGGAGCAGAAAAAATAATAAGTCTTGCTCCAGGATCCAACAGTGTCAAATTGGCAGTGGTGAGGCTTGAATCCAGGTCTTCCTAGTAGTCCAATCAACAACTTGTTTGGGGTAGTGGTGGCCATAACCCTTTGTGTGGGGCCATATACCTTCTCTGCCCCACAAATTACTTGCTGCACGCACATATCCATGTTTGCATGAACCACTGATATACAAAAAATAAACATCATCAAAACATACATCTTACCACAGGCCCTGGATGCAGTATAGATGGATTGACACAGAACGAATATTGCACCATAATGAGTGAATTGAGAGAAGATCAAAACACTGAGGCAATATTCTTTTTCTCCAGCGTGTCTATTTACAGAGAATCAGAGCCAAATTTCCAATCTCACGCTATTAACGTTACTCCAGGGTGACGGCATGTGCTCATGTTTGCTCAAGAGTGTGGCAGGATAACAGCCGTGATGCATGGGAACACAAGGATGCTTTTAATTACAACAACACAGAACCAATCAACACCTCATGCTCATATGCATATATGAATCTCATTAATCAACTCGAAGGACAAGCGAGTCAACAAAGTTTTAAGCTGCTTACAGAATAAAGGTGTGTGTCTGTGCAATGCACGAAAGGGTGATGAGCTCCTTACTGATCTGTTAATTGCCAATTATGACCCTAGCTCCATCACCCTCTGTGCAAATTAGCAATTAAATGATGAGACAACGTATGTGTCGTCTCCTGGGTGTAACGTCTGCTTTTGTATTTGTCTCAGATGTAAAGCGGGGTTGGGGGTTGAAAGTGTGTTGGGGGGCGGTTATGGGCTTAATGTACAATTAGCATGTCAAGTGTACAATTAGCATGTCAAATGAAAATTTATCGCCTGTCTTATTTTTATCTCTCATAGAAAACGCAAAGTACAACAGACACCCTGCAGGACCTCATAGGCCATAACATGACCGACTTCTTGATCAAAACTTATGCAAAGTCTGGAAAAATAAGGTATTTGCATATTATGACCTCCTAACCAAGGTTTAAAATACATTAATTTATGTCAAAATTTCATTCCTAGGCCATAGATCCTATTACGAAATTGTCCTAATTGGCAGCATGTTTACTTTTTAACCATTCGAGACACATATTTGTTTTTTTACACCCCAATCAGATTGTTCCCTATAGAAGCAGAGCCCATCTCTGTCCTTGTCCCATATGTACACTTACAATTCTGATTCCCAAACCGTCAACTTAAGGTTCCTCTTTCTGTCCAGTCTGACCTAATCTTGCATAGATGCCGAGATCAACCCATCTAGTCTCCACGCATTACATTCACTGTCCATCCGATTTTCTTCCTTTTTCAGCAGAAACCCTATTTTACATTACATCATGCTAAAAATTCTGATCTCCATTTTCATCACATTGCTGGAGGCACCATTTTGGGAAAGGTTCTGCTGCAACATATGTAGCACTGAAAGACAAAACACGAGCAGGAACAAAAACATACAACATTAGGAATATAAAGACAATAGCTAGCAAATCACCTCTGCATTTAAATTTCTATACAATAGAGGTAGTTGAGAAAACGTTGATGGGTAGACCACTTTTGCCATTATGTACTAGAACAGCACCTTTACTATCTAACTATTCTTATTAGTCTGGACATCATATCAGATAATAATAGTATTTGTCTATTAACTTTTCTTTTTAGGTATGGAGGGATCTCTGTTGGAGCTACAAACTCCCAGGTTAAACTTAATGAATCCGAGATCACCAAACTTGTGTCAGACCTTAAGACAATCTTCAACTCCTCACAGGTATGTATTAGACCCACACATTAGACCAAGTGGCCCGTCACCAGGTTTAGGCCAGGACCCTGTCCAGCAGCATTAATCAGAGACAAAATACATTCAAAGGGTAGCAAGAATAAATGAATGAGAAATTAGTAGCTTAGTGGTTAAGGTGTTGGACTGCTAACCAGTAGATTGTGTGTCTGATTCCTAGCAATAACAAGTTAGCACTGCTGGGCCCCTGAGCAAGGCCCTTAACCTCTAATTTCTCAGTTGTATAAATAAGATACATGTAAGCCACTCTAAATAAGGGTGTCTGCCAAATGCTGTAAATCAAAGCGTAAATAAAAATTTAGTATACAGAATTAGGAAAAATAAGTGCTTCGGAATGCTAGGCTACAAAAGTATAATCAGTCTGGCGTGAGATTAGGTCCAGGTGATGACAAAATAGTTAAGGGTTATAACATCTTCGCAAAATCCGTAAGTTTAAATTCCTGTCCACACCTCCTGCCTTTCGCCCTTTAGAGACGGCTGGGATAGTCTCCAGCGGATCCCTGTGACCCCGAATTAGGGACCAAACAGGTATAGAGGATAAATAAACGAATAAATGAATGAATGTCCACAGCGGAGTTTTACTCTTATTATGTCCGGTACTAAAGATTGACTTTCACTAATAACAGAACTATATATGGTGGAAGTATTAGCACAGTGGTTAATGTGTTGAACTGCTAATTGAAAATTAGGCCCCTGAGCAAGGCCCTTAACCCCCGATTACTCAGTTGTATAAATTACTTAAATGTAAGTTACTTTAAATAAGGGTGTCTGCCAAATCCCATAAATGTATTTCCATAGTGATGATCAGGTGCTACTGAACACCAACCAGCAAGAAAATTTAATGAAACAACAAAATAAACCCAGGATTTTTGTAATATCTGCAAAGAATTTTGGTTTCATTATCCTTTTTTTCTTTCTGTAGGCAAATAAGTTCAAATCCGAGTACTATTATGTAGGCAAATGAGTAAAATATTCACCTGTACTGTAAAAAAAATTAATTAATTAATCCAGTCCATGTATCTTCCTGCCTCCATGTATCTTCCTGCCTCCATTTCTCCCATCTTTTCTTCCTCGCTGTAACAGAGCTTGTTAAGGAGGCAAAACACATAACAATACCCTGTTGTTTCCCCCAATAGCATTTCCGCGTACTTTACAAACTGCAATCATCGTGTGGCAGAAATTAGAGACAAATGCGTTTTGACACTAATCGAATCTTCAGTCTGAGTCTTGAGGTTTTTTCAGCCAGAGGTTACAGAATATGTTTGAGTTATGTTTTATTCATAAGCATGTAAAAGTAATAGCACCCTGATTTCACTGATTTGTGATGTCCAGTCACACACTGCCCCAGCTCATGTCCCTGCACCTCACTTAGCTCCCAGTGTTCTTAGCATTAGCATTTAAATCACAGTGTTCCTGTGTGTGTGTGTGTGTGTGTTCAGAGAACTAATGATATTAACCTTTTTCTTTATGTGTATGTGTATCGCCAGTATAACTTAACGGAGCAGTTCTTCCAGGACTTGGAGATGTTACTGATTAATTTGGGAACGAAGGACAATGTAAAAGTAAGGCACATCTTATAAGCCTTCTTAACGGAGACAGTTAAGCCTTCTTATTATTATTTATTATTATATTTAACCTTTATTATTAACCTTTTCTGTGCCATTTGTTATGTTCCTTTCTGGAGACTGATATTGTTATATGTTCTGGATATCAGTAAAGAGAGTTAACACACACTCACCGTGGGTGTGTAATGTAGCATTAGAGCAAAGCGGGAGGTCGTGCTGAACAGACAGAGCAGCACTAATTAGAGCTGTAATGCCAGTGGGGGCTGTGTTTCTCTCTCCCTCCATCTCTTAGTTTGTCTGGTCAATTAGACGCTCGTTCCTTTTCCTATTCTCTCACACTGACTGCCGATAATGACTGAGACACTGAGCAATTTAGTCGTAATGATGAGTAAAGAAGCTTGGAATATTAATTAGTATTGATTGTCTTCTTCCACTGTGTATGTGTTTGTATGTGTTAGGTGTGGTTCTATAACCAGGGGTGGCATGCAATAGCAGCGTTTTTAAACGTAGCCACAAATGCTATCCTGCGAGGGAATCTTCCGGCTGAGGTGCAGCCCAGATTGTACGGCATCTCGGCCTTTAATCATCCGCTCAACCTCACCAAACAGCAGCTCACAGCTACCTTGTGAGTATTAAGTCAATGTGGAGCTTTCTTATCGTGAATTGTTATATAACTGTAATTATACCGTGATAATTAGCTAATTGATACAGAAAGTGAGTAAAGTGATTACTCAGTTAATTATGGATGCAAATATGTCACGTCTGTACTGGTTTTCCGTTATCTATTATTATACACATTGATGACAGGACAGTCAGACTACTGCGCAAATTCTTTCCCAACACATCTCACAGATTCTCAATGGGGTTCAGGTCTGTGGCCAATCCATGTGTGAAAATGATGTCTCATGCTCCCTGAACCACTCTTTCACAATTTGAGCCTGATGAATCCTGGAATTGTCATCTTGAAAGATGTCCATGCCATCACGGAAGAAAAAAATCCATTGATGGAATAACCTGATTGTTTAATATATTCAGGTAGTCAGCTGACCTCATTCTTTGGGCACATTAAGTTGCTAAACCTGACCAATGCCAGATCATAGCACTGCCCCCACAGGCTTATTCGGTAGGCACTAGGCATGATGGGTTCATCACCTCATCAATGTCTCTTCTTACCCTGATGCGCCTATCACTGAAACAGGGTAAATCTAGACTCACCAGGCCACATGACCGTCTTCCATTGCTCCCGAGTCCAATCTTTATGCTCCCAAGCAAATTGAAGCCTTATTTTCCAATTAGCCTCACTGATAAGTGGCTTTCTTAAGGCTTTACAGCTTATAATTATTCATGCAGTAATTATTCAATGGGGAATGCTTACCTATTTGCTTATGTAAATCCAGGTGGTGACTTTTTATTGGGAGACGTCCACAGGCCAGAATCAAATCCAGGAGCACAAAAGTGCCACATAGGTTAACGTGCTACCCACTAATCCACAGTGCCACTGATATGCAATATTTTAAGTAAAATTTTGTTTCATGCCTAAAACATTTCACATATCAGGCAAAGAACATACTTTAAAAGTTGTATATACAGTAAATATGGATAAGTATGGGCAAGTTGAGAAAGCTGCTGTTTATGTTCCCTGATCAAAGGTTATTTGTAGATCCATTCATCTATTCATTTTCTTAACCCGCTTATTTCCTAATTTGGGGTCCATCCCAGCCATCTCTGAAAGGGAGAAAGGCAGCTAGGGGTACACCCTGGACAGGTCGCCAGTCCTTCACAGGGCCACACACACTCACTCACACTTACTCCTATGGGCAAATTAGCATCATATACAACCTAATATATGTTTTTGGACTGGTGGGGGAGTCCACCCACACAAGCACGGGGAGAAGATGCTAACTTCACACAGAAAAGCCGCTGCCCGGAAAATCGAACACAGGCCTTTTTGCTGTGATGCAACTTTGCTAACTAAGGTGGCCTCTAAGCGGTGGCCACCAAGCCACTGTGCTGCTCTTGTTATTTGTATTTGTAGATAAAAACCTAAATAAAATTTTGAACCATCACATAAAGTGATTGATTTCCTAAAAAAAATGATTTCCTCTGAAATATAGATTTTTTTGTATAGGTTTTAAATAGTACTTAAATTGTAGTCTGAAATGGAAGCTCTGCCCACTGACATCATAGCTTCCCATGATAGAAGATCAGTTCTGATTTGGTGACTATACTAGGCTTTTTTGATAACCCGCCTAGTAATTGACCCTTATCTGATATCTATATTTACACTACATGGAAAAACAAACCAAGATGGACATACTGACTGGAAAAAGGAGGTAAAAATGGTGCAATAATCAATGGACGCAATGGACCAAGACGAAACGATAATTCAGTTTGTTGCTTCTGCATCATATTTAAAAGTTGTTAAAACAATGATCTGCCTCTGATCTACAGTGTTGTAGATTAGTAAGTTAATATATATCTAAATAAACAGTTTCGCTATGTTAATATATATACCGCTGTTGGTGTTTTTTGGTGTTGCTTATTCAAGGATGTTCATTGAGAGGTAAAAATCCAATCTGTCCCCTTACATGGCAGACGCTATTGCACGTAACCGTGGGTCAAATCCCATCTGTGTCACAATGGAGGAAAATTAAAAATTAGGTCACCATGCAGTGGAAATGCAGCTTGACAGGTCAGCCTGTTAGGAATGTTTAGGCATTCAAGAGATTCTTTATATTAGTGTGATATTGTTAAGCCAGTTGGAATTTTACCATTCAATCATGCAGACTCTGACATATAAGCAATCAGCCAGTCACTATTACCGAATTATTCAAAATGTTTGGATGGTTTTTTTTTCTTTCTCTGAAGGTTTTTACACAATCATGCCATTGTATGCACTGCAAGGTGAATATTTATTAAATCAAAAGCTCCTGGAACTCTTACTGTGCCCTACAGACGCTCCTGATTATGAGCATTTAGTCAGTGTTCACTAACCTCTTGTTCCTTGCTTTCAAACATGACATTGTGTATGATAAAGTGTGTGTGTTTCGCACTGGTTATTAGTAAATTAATGCCTCCTGTTCTTTGCCCGATGTTCAAGGTTACCTCATTGGTGCCCAAATAAAGATATCTTGCTGCAGAGCATATTAAAGTGTATTAAAGCATAACGCTGTCTCGTGGCCTGATTGCGTCCGACCTTTATGATAAATGCAGTTCCACATTAGTACAGGGAGCTTATTTAATATAGTTATACCCCTCTAGGTAGTGTCCGTGCGGTGGTGTGTGTGTGTGTGTGAGTGTGTGAGTGCTTGGGCATACTTTCATGCTTAATTGCACCCACCTTGCAAGGGTGTGTTGAAGCCGTGTGTGTTGTGAATGAAGATGGATCATTAGGAATCAGGGGGTCAGTGTCGGAGACAAAGATGGAGTACTGACTCGTTGCATAACCACAGGGAATGCACACACACTTACACACACACATACACAGTTTTCTGGTTAAGGCTGTATTTGATCATTGTCGCTAATAGGAGCTTGGGTAACACTTTCACTATGTACTGACTAATGATGACTAAACCAGCATGGCGCCATTTTGACATTCCTTTATCTATATGTGGAGGTGTGAATTTAGCTCTATACAATGACCGAATACATAACAGTTTGGACCTTGTTTTGAAATATTCTCATATGCAGCACTTAACAAGCATCAAATTTATGGTTAGGAAGAAATAATAGAACTATTCAAAGAATGCTTTGATATAAAGTGGCCATTTGTGAGTCAGAAAGCAAGAAATCTCTTTTAGAGCTCCAGCAGTGGGAGGGAGTGTAAAAGCAGAGGAAGTCAGGCTGCATCCTAGAGTAGCTCATTTCCTCTGAAGCTAAGAGATGTTTCCATATTCATGAAAGTCTCATGATGGATTAAATATGCTTCAAAAAATTCAGTCATATTAACAGAAAAGTATATAACACAAGAAAAGTACTAAATGAGGTCAAATGTTATTCCAGGGTCTCAATGTTACTTCGATCTCACATAAAACCCACCCTGAAGTGGCTGTTACAGGAATATAGATTTAGATCAAGCAAATCAGTGGGATGGAGAGAAAACCAGACTTAAAAGTAACAGAAGACGAAGTTTGTATTTGTCAAATATACATTATAGGACAGTAAAAAATACAGTCTTTATACATTACAGCATAAGAAGTTGTAGTCAGATCATGAGGTCAGCAATGAAACAGCACCCTTGGAGTGGACAAGGTTAGGGATCTTGCTCAAGGACCCAATATTGGTCTCTGACCTTCCAACTAACATATCAGAGCCATAACCCTTAAATCACCTCTGCTCCCACTCTCTTGCAGGTTTAGTTTTAGATCAGAGGTTACCAGACTTGGTCCTGGAGAGTCTGTAATCTGCAGAGTTTTGCTACAACTTGCCTCGACATGCCTGCCTGTAGATTTGACATATAACTAGAAAGGGCTTGTGTTGCTAGTTCAGGTGTGTTTGATTAGGGTTGAAGATGAACTCTGCAGGACACCAGCCCCTCAGGACCGAGTTTGGTGACCCCTGTTTTAGATGGTGTGAAAAACATTTCACCTTTACATCTGTAACATCTGTATACTGGACTTTATTATAATAATAATAAAGTGCTTATTTTGCTGAAAAGATGTATGTATAATCGTTATAGTTTTAAATACAGCAGTAGTTTTTAGAAGAAATCCCACAGTATTCTGCTGGAGCACTTATTGGGAAGTGTAGATGATTTGGTCATAAGTTTGGGGGCAAAATGTGGCCAGTACTTGTTATACTGTTTATTCAAATAAAGTCAACAGTCTGATTTCAGTTACAATACAAAAAATAACAGTACAATGGTTAAAAGGTGATTGTCTTCAGAAACATTTTTGGTCTTCTAAAAGTCTCTATTGGAGTTGACTATAGGACTCCAAGGGCCTGACAGATGATGCCATGGATGCAGTATTTCTTTTGGACAGGAATGAATGTGGTGTGATTGGATTTTGGTGTATTTTGATAGTAACTCAAAGCTTATGTAGTGTGTGTATCTCTACGAATTAGCTTAACTAGAGCAGCAGCGTGTAGGTACTATTTTTGTGTTTGTTATTTTAGTACTGTTACTAACTGGACTGTAAAGTTTTCTTACTGGCAAATGGCACATGATGTATTGTAGTAATGTTGTCTCTGGTGCTCTGGTCTGTATTCAGGAGACATGGGTTTGGACGGTGATTTGCAAGGAGGCTACAATTACAATTTTTCAAGATGTCCTACTGTATGGTTAATTACAAAATGATGCATATATATATATATATATATATATATATATATATATATATATATATATATATATATATATATGGCTTTGTCTCATAAATATGGTGCATCTGCCGCTGAAACTAAGTATGTTTCCAAATTGTTTTCCGAAAGCATCTTACATTTGTTTGTATTTCCTACATTGTTAAGGTACTTCTGTGATAAGGTACTTCTTATTCTTATTCTGCCCAGGAAAACCCCAGAGTAGAAATCTTATGCATATATACAATTCACACACTTGTAAGCATTATGGCTTAAATCTTAGGTCAACCTAAAAGTAATAGTATCTCAGTCGGAAGCAAGGTCAATTTTATTCTTTTTAAAAATGTCTTTATGATGAATGAAACTATTTGGGAAGTAGGTGAACTTACATCGGACACATCTGGGACATGCCCTGAGGTTTGCACTTTGACTTCTTTGTTCAAAATGAAGAGCAGAGTCAAAGGTCACAACAAGGTCTGGATGGAGGTCAGGGTCATGTGTGGAATCTTTAAGAGGTCCCGGTCTTTGCTGTTGATGTTGGATTGTGTCCATGTGTATGTCAGTCAGAGTGTGTTTTTCCATGCAGGATGTCGAGCTCTACAGATGTGGTGGTGGCGATCTGTGTGATCTTTGCCATGTCCTTCATCCCTGCCAGCTTTGTCCTCTTTCTCATTCAAGAGCGTGTCAGCAAAGCTAAACACCTGCAGTTTGTCAGTGGAGTCAATCCTGCTGCATACTGGGTGGCCAACTTTACCTGGGACATGGTAAACTCACATACACAATCACACACAACCACAAAAATGCCTTTTTATTTCGCTGTGCAATGTTCACTCACAGTATTTATTTCGGCTCATTTTTATACATGAAGTGAAAAAATGCCCAATTTTTTAAAATAAGTATATTATTCAGGGGTCAGACTTGATTTATTTTTGGCTTATTCTGACCTGATACTGTATGGTATGTTTGTGTTTAGCACCCTTTTGTTGATTTTCTATTTAAAGAACTGGTTATATTTTCTAACTATGATAGTCTAAGAAACCCAGGGTATAAATAATCAATCTAGGGTGCATTTATTTTAGATGAATACTGGCAGGTAGACCTTTTTTCTACCATCATACTATCTTTGTAGGGGTATATTTAATTTTAAAAAGCAGGCTCAAGCTTTTATGGGGGCCCTAAGCAGAATTTCCCTCGGTGCCGCTAATATAGCTAATAATTGTCAATTCATGATTATTTACACACTATAAATCCAACACACTCATTAACAATTTTTTGTGTTGCTTATATCATGTTTTTACCCTTCTAATTTTTACCGTTTTTTCTATTTTTAATCTTTTTTTTTTGATGTTGAATTTTTATTAATCATAGCATACATAAAAGAAAAAAAAACTATTTAATGTACTCTTGGGGGCCCCCAAGCAGTCAGTTAGTTCGCTTAAGCATTTGGCAGACGTCCTTATCCAGAGCGACATACATTTTTCTATACAACTAAGCAATTAGGGTTAAAGGGCATTTTTCTATACAACGGGCCATTAGGGTTAAAGGGCAGGGCCTTGTTCAGGGAACCAGCAGTGGCAACTTGGTGGTGCTGGGATTCAAACCCCAATCCTCAAATTAGCAGTCGAACATCTTAACCACTGCACTACCGCTTTCCCCACTTTCCCACTTTAATTGCTTTTGGTTGGAACAATTAAAAACCTGCAAAAAAGGAAATTAAATATCTACAAATTAATACATTTTAAATAAATATCTTTTATTTTTTTTCATTTTTATTTCATTTTATATAATCACTATTGTCTGTGGACAATATATAAACCAAAATAAAAGTCATTTCGTGTACTTTTGGGGGACATCCGGTGGCTCTGTTTGGAAGTCAGGATAAACTGAAAACGGAAAAATAATAATAATGGTATTAATTTATTAATTGATTTATTTCTTTTTACTTAAAAACAATCTGATATTTTATGGTTTATTGCGTCTTTAAAATAGGCTTCAATGTACTGTATACCGCAGAGGCATCCTGTTCTAGATTCTGATTGGTCGAGATGTGTTTTGATTAATTTTTTTAATTTTATAGCATTTTGACTGACAGTATTTTGGGCTGTAATGCAAATTGCATATTCCGTCAGCCGTAATACCAAAACCACTGACGAATTAAGTCTATAATATTAATAGATAAGACAGTACATTTTTTGAAGTTGTTGTGTAGCTGCCATGTAATGTTAACACCACATAACATTCTTTAGTACAAAAAAGGCTTTTTGCCTAATAATTTTGACACTAGACTTAGCTTTAGTATGATCATTGTCCACACTATAGATTAGCATTTGGCTAATCTATAATCTCATTCACTGTGCTTTCTCCCTGAAATAATGTGGACCAAAAACTTGGGTTATGAATTATATTCCATTAACCCCTTGTCCATGTGAGGGCTCTTTTGCGTGCTCAGGCAAAATTAAGGAGAAGGACTGAGAAGGCTAATTAAAAGCACATCGATTCAGCCTGGAATCCTTTTCAGGAGACTTCACATTCATTACGCTGAGACGACCATTAGCATTTTCCAAATTGTACTGTTGGTCCTCATCCTTTAATATAACCTGAATAATGGATGATGGAGTTTTTCTTTTCGCTGTACTTTTTTGTAACTAAATGGGTCACGATATGTCTGTCTGCTTCTGTTTTGTTTTCTTCCAGTGTAATTATGTCGTCCCATGTCTCATCGTCATTGTCATCTTCCTTTGCTTCCAACAAAAAGCCTACGTTTCTCCTCAAAACCTGCCTGCACTTATCTTGCTGCTGGTCCTCTATGGGTGAGTCTTTTCTATTTGGACATCTACATCAGCAGTGTAATACGCTGGAACATTAATGCAAAAAATTATAAGGCTAAATAAACTCTACATAATATTTTGGAGAAACCAAGAGGTTTATCAGCCAATTTATTTATTCTCTACTTTTCTACCTTAAGAAATAATATACTAAAAGTTAAAAATGTAATAATTCTGTTCATTTTTTACCCTGTATAACCCCAGTGAGAACATTTACTGCCACAGAATTCCTAGACACTTCCTCTACCTCAGCTATATCAAGTCTCTATATTTAGTCTGAATAATATGGATTAATCCAAGGTACAGTTTTGTACTTGTTTGTACTTATAGTCCTTATAACCTAGTAATAAAAAAACCAAATACTGATTTAAATCCTGCTGAATCACTTTTTGAACTGATTCGAGTCTCATGAGTCTTTTGAGTTTCTCGATTCTGACTGCTTTTGCCATAGATTTGCCAGGTCACTCACTGAATCCTTACATTCCACCGAATCATGAATGTCACACACACACACACACACACACACTGATTTAGATGGAGTTTGACAGATCTGCTAAATACAATGCTTCAGATGTATCAAATAAATCAATACCTGCGATTTATAGTCTTTGATATTTCAGACCATGCAGAAAGTTTCCTAAACACCTCAGTCAGCTACTTGTTCCTGCAGCTACAAGCTGACTGATGTAATTAAAAAACTTTTTGTTCTTGTTAGCAACAAGATAACCTAGATGACTCAACTGATCCGAGTAACTTAAGAGATCTATATCACAAAAAGAGCTTTCAAGGATGCTTAAAATACACAAATACTAATAATTGTTCATGTTAATGTTTTTTCTTCACCAACATCAAAAAGGTCCCTTACTAATATTTACATTTACAGACTTTTTAGACAACTGAGCAGTTGGGGGTTGAGGGCCTTGCTCAGGGGCATGGCGGTGGCAGCTTGGTGGTTCTGGGAGTCAAACCCAAATCTTCCAGTTAGCAGTCCAACACCTACCACTTGATCAGTTTATTGCAGTTTATTTACTGTAGTCAGTTACATTCCTGATGAATATTTTTACCTAAGCTATTTAATTGCAATAATCATGCTGGGTGAGGTTTAACAAAAGCATGAATAATAACAGTCTCCCCAAAAGTTTTTACTAATAATAATAAATGTTATATCCTGAAGTTGCATGTTTCCATGAAGCTGTTTTTTGTTAATGTTTATTATGTCTAACACATTATACAAGTCCAATTAAGTTACAGACTTGTTATGTAAAGTACTATTTATACAAATGTTCCTTTTCTGACTGTGTTCCATTTGTTCTAATATTTTTCTGGATGCGCCATCACACTCCTCACTCATGGCATTATCTGTTTTGTAGGTGGGCAATCACCCCGATGATGTACCCTGCTTCGTTTGTATTCAGTATTCCCAGCACGGCGTATGTGGTTCTCACCTGCATCAATCTCTTTATCGGCATTAACGGCAGCATCGCTACTTTCGTCATGGAGCTGTTTAATGACCCGGTAAGATGCAAATCCATAGAAACCTACATCACTCAGAAAGGGAGACAGATAGAGTGAGCGAGAGAGAAAGAGAGAGAGAGAGAGAGAGAAAGAGAGAGAGGTACATTTTTTCCATAAAGACATGGTTCGAAGATGGTTTGCTGTTTGGGAAAAAGAAGCAATGGTAAAGGGCTGTTTAGTGGTTAGTTCCACAGGATTTTGCTTTAGCTTGCTTTGAGATAAGCAACAGCGCCACCTGTCTTGTCGTGTTCGGTGCAATATGCTCTGGTTTGGCTACTCCGTGGTTTTTTTTTGCCCCATATTTATACACTTTACTGGCATGATTTTGAACCAAAGTCCAATAAGCATCAGCATTTGATTACCTGCATTGGGATGGAGATTAATGCAAGAGGCTCTGACCTGTGTATGATTCCTGATTAAAATTTGGGTAGCTTTGCATTATATTTGCATTTTTTGGTGTTGATTCCATTAAGTCCAAAAAGTAGAACCCGAGCATGTTTGATATAGCGTAGTGTTTAGTGCGCTGGGCTTTGTTGTGGAAGGTCCTTAGTTCAAATCATAATAATAATTAATTTAATTATTTTTTATAGCATGGGTAAAAGCCAACCTAAAAATTGATTTTAAAGAAAGATTTAAAAGCACTAAAAAATCTGCTCAGCTTATCTCGGCAGGCAAAGTTTTGGAGCAGTTGAAAAAAAAACCCATCACCTATAGATTTTATCCGAGTCAATGGAATTATTAAAAGGTCAGCTTCAAAAGGGAGTGAAGAGCATGTGCTGGGGTGTAAAGGGTTAAAAGCTCAGAGAGATAATGAGGAGCCAAACCATGAAAAGCTTTAGAATTTTAAACTTAACACAGAATTTGACAGGAAGCCAGTGTAATTCCAAGAGAGGGGTGATGTGAGCTTCCAGAAAGATTTCAAACAGCTGCATTTTAAGGTAGCTTTCATAACCACGGTTACCAAATCTTTGTAATAATCAATGTAACAAAGTGCATAGATGTTAATTATCTTCTTAGTCATAGAGGATGACAATATAGGACTGTAATCTGGCAATATTTCTGAGATGACGGAATATTTAGTCAAATATTGTCCCAAATTTTTTTTATTTATTTTAGTGTAAAATTATCTACAAATTTCTAAACTTACATTTTTTGGTCTCCAAAATACATTGAGAAAGAAAAACCACAGCCACACTATTGTCTGGTTTTGAATTAATATAAACAAAGGTGGCGTCTGCATAAAAATAAAAATTGAAACCAAGTAATCTTAAAAGTTGACCCAGAGAATAAATGTAAATAATTAATAGTATAAGGACCAAGAATTTATCCTTGAGGAACTCCAACAAGCTGTCTTTTTATCTAAAAGATCAGCTTAGTGCAGAATCAGAATCTTAGTGAGTAAGTAAAATTGAGTGATCAAAAGCGGCAGTAAGATCAAGAAGGATCAAAACAGTGAGGCAGCCAGAATCAGAAGAAATTAACAAGTAATAACTAACGCTGTTTCAGTACTGAGGATCACCTCATTGTTTTATGAGCCAATTATTAATATAAAAGTGTAACAAACAGCAGTCTACTTGTTGTCCATGGTTTTGTTTCATTTATTGGGACAAAAGTATAATGAGCAACAGCACCACCTATCCTGTGGTACTGTGATGGTTAGTGTATACAAGGTAGCTTGATCATGGCTAGTTATTTTTGCTTGGGTATGTGGGGTCCTTGGTTAGAATCCAGGGTTGTTCCTATAAGCTTTAAATAAGTAAGTATCTCACCGAAACATTTATTGCGACTAAAGTCCAGTAATCAACAGCACCTGCTGTGGTGTAGTGGTTAGGGCCACAGGTTCAGGTTCTTTAAATGTCACTGGCTCGCTTTGAATCCTTTTGTATGACCAAAGTCCAACAACCAGCATGCCTAGCTGTTGTGTAGGGGTGTAGGGGTTAGTGCCACTCGCTTTGGTGTGATAGGTACCTGGGTCAATACTGAAAGTCTTTGCTTCAAAGATTTCGCCAGGTCTCTTTGTGCCAGTGATTCTAGCCAAAGGGAACATCATTAAGCATGCTGTGGTAGTCTAACAGATTCTGGTGTGTTAGCTCCCAGACTCCCTGACCTGTGTGCATTTGCTTAAAAAAACTTCCCTGACTTTAGTTAAGACTTTGAGTCTAGTACACACAAGTACAAACTGTCTTGCAGTAAAGAGCTGCAAGATGTTCATTCAAACAAAAGTCCAATAATCAAATGCATCCAGATTGAAAATCATGTAATGGGCAGTACAGTAGGCTTTGTTGTAGGAGGTAGCCTGGATCGGTAGCTGAGATCGGTAAACATTTTGCCATGGCTTTTTATTAGTATTTTGAAAATAAATTTAATTAATTTAAAGGAAGTCTAATAAATGCCACCTTCAGTCTGTCACTAATGTAGTGTTTAATGCAACTGGCTTTGATTGAAGGCACACATGGTGTAGTGGTTAACATAATGACCTCTGGGCAATCTGGGCAGCTTATATGTTGAACCTGCTCAAGCAGTATGTGATTTTGGATGCATCACATTTATTACTCATTAGTTATACATTTATTACACATTTATTACAATTGATTTTTATTAACTAAGCCCCCCCAAAAAAATACAAATGTTCATAGCTGTGCTTGAATATCCCTATACTAGAAACTACACTTAAAGCAGTACACCTGAGCAGTAGCATGCCTGAATTTATAGTAGACAGGAAATGCCCAGAAGCCTTTTTTTAATGTAAGTGTAATAGGTTTTAAGTGCTGTTCTGCAGGTTTTGTGAACAATAATTTGTGGTTATTCTGAATTATCACATCATTTACTAAGCCCCTTAACAAACGATTCTTGCTGAAGTCCACTTGGAATGCTATAAGAACGAAAATCTAAGAAAAAAAAAAAACACGTAATGACTAGCATTCCACTTGTTTTATCTGATCAGATAGATAAGAGGGGAAATGTCTGACTGGGTTACGTTGGTAAATCGCTGCACTTTTTTGCAACAGTATTGTATGAAAAATGCATTCCAAAGCATCGAGTTGTGAGGAGGATGGCAATCCTTGAACAGGCTCAACTTTACTATAAACTGCACAGATAAAGACTTTTCTTTTTTTCTCATTTTTATCGGTCTGATTTTTTGAGTCTATTTTGAGATTTTGTTTTATTTTTTCACTAGTAACACTAATAGCGTCAGTCACTGTTAAAAAGACTGTTATTTAGGCTAGTTTAATATAAGTATTTTATGTAAAGCATCCTGCTTACTAACCCAAGTTTATTGAATCTTTACTGTATATCGTTTATATGGATTTAAGCTTTTCATCCTGTCCCTCTGAATGACTTTACTCCAGCATCACTCTTCACACGTCTTAGTGGCCTTTACAGATAAAAATCGAGATTAAAAACTGCTCCTTGTCTTTCATTCTCATTTGCATTTTCTCTCTGAGGGATAAAGAAAAGTGGAGAAGAACGATTGAGGGAACAGAGCTTAGTAGGAGATTTCTATGTATGTTTGAGGGCATAATTCCCTCAGCCTTCTGGTAAATCCATTAGGCATTTTTTTAAGAACTTAGTGATACTGATTTTGTATACTTGTTAATATATGTGTGTGTGTGTATGTTAGCTTTAATATGTATAAAGTCTGATACACATGATACAGTATGTGTGCCCCATTTCTGCATGTCTTATCAAGCATTGTGGGACAAGTTGAACCCCCATCATTTCATAAATCTATAGAGAGGACATATAGACATATAGATATATAGATATATGAAAGAGCAAGCCATTCATAAATATTTACATTAGCATAAGTTCCTATTTGCCACTTAAAAATAGAGTAGGATTCATAAGTAGGTCAGTAACAGCATTATATTACAAAGAATCTTCTGTGATGGCATCAGTCGAAAGTTTATATCCTTTGAGCAACTTTGCCTGCGAATCGAAACAAAACAAATAAAAGCTTATGCTGGATCGACTGCAGATAAATCAGAGGTGATATTATTTTTTATGTTGTAGGGCTTCACAGGTAATAAATATATCCAATGTTGAACATAACTACATTTAACTTACATGTACGTTTAACTACATTTCTCAGTAGTGTGGTGGTGGTAGCGTCGTGTTTTCAAAAAATCAACAAAAGTAGTGCAGTAGCGTCCACACAAGCTATGTTTACCGATCCTTGATCTTTAAGTGACGCCAACTCCATTCACAAAGCTTTGTGGCCGACAAAAGTACTTCCGCATGACTGTGACTTTCTTTTATGGCGCGATTTTTGGTGCATAACTGCCATCTTTGCAATCACTGGGCAGCTCATGGAGCTGTAGCTTAACTTGCTACATAGCCCAAAATGCATAGTGTTTGAACTAGAAAAGTAATAAATATATAAACTCCGCCCATTGTATTAAACAGCAGCCCAAATTTTAAAAACCAGCCCAATGCATATGTTTTGGTCTTACGTGATCAAAGGAAGCAAAAGTGGCGGAAACCCACCCAGTCTACTTGGGGCAGATCTATGCTAAAACAGCAGCGTCAATTAACAATCGTGGGAGTGGCCTGGATCAGTGTGACATCACAAAAACAGGCATGTGATAACGGCTTGCAAGAATTAAGAAGCAAGAATTAAAAAAAACACTGGGTGGATCTTTACCATTAAAGAATGATTGTGTGAACACACTGCCAACACACATTTAAGTTCAAACAACTTGTAAAAGTGTGTCGCATCCGATTAGCCCTTTAAATATATTTTTATGGATATTGCATAGTGAAAACATGGATGCTTTACCACTGTGCTATACAACCAATTAACTTTAAAACATAAAAGTAAATAGACACTATAAAAAACAAAATACACAATGAAGACATTAAACTACTGATCCGAAGGTAAATTTACAGCATTTGGCAGACACCCTTATCCAAAGCGATTTACATCTATCCCTCTTATACAACTGAGCAAGTGGGGGTTAAGGGCCTTGATCAAGGGCCCACAGTGGTGACTTAGTGGTGCTGGGAATCAAACCCAGGTATTTCTGGTATTAGTCCGAAACCTTAACCACTAAGCCACCAAATAGCCAGATTCTGATAAAACCAATTAGGAGAAATCAAAAGACACAGTTTACAGTTTATTCCCAAAAAAGAAAGAAAAAGCATGATCATATCTTAGTTTTAGAAGAAGAATAAACAATTTTTTCCTTATGTGACCTCAGAAATCGATTACATATAATAATATGTAGGGAGTCAGAGAGATGTTAAGCTGTTGATCTGATGACAGCTTTAAACAGATACAATTTTTAAATGATATCTGTAACAGACCAGCAAGCGGTGTAAAGTTTATAATCTAAGGCTGATATAATCAAATTCCTGGGAATCTGTCAGAAACCTGGCTGGTACCTTTGGAACAAAGTAAAAATGTTTACTTATAAATTGAATATCTGAAGATAATTACAGTATTTAATTTATGATTTAGAATAGTACTAGTAAGATAAGACTCTATAGTTGAGGTGAGAAGGTCTCGGATCTAGACGTTGTTCCAGTTCATCCTAAAGATGTTCCTTGGGGTTGAGTCAGAGTCAGGACCAACCACAACACACCATGTCTTCATAGAAACATTGTCATGCTTCGATCGATGTTCAGGCATCTCAGTTCTAGTTGAGGAATAATGTTCTAAGGAAATGTAGTGGTTAAGGTGTTGGACAGCTAACAAAAGATTATAGGTTCGATTCCCAGCACCATCAAATGACCACTGCTGAGTCCTTGAGCAAGGCTTTTAAACCCTAATTGTTGTGTTTTATAAATGAGATAAATGTAAGTCACCCCGAATAAAGCCAGAAATATAAATGTAATTCAACATAGCAAAACTTTCCAGCTAACTGCTGCCAATTGTTTCCATATAATACACATTCCTAACCATGTTTCTTTAAAGAACCTCGTACTAATGTACGCTTGTGTTAAAATGCTGACTTAAGATAAAGTGTGCGAGTGTTGGCAGGTCTGAAAAGCGTTTTCTACCATTTACTTTAACGTGTGAACACGATGCTTCATCACCAGGGACATAAATAAATTAATTAATATATAAATAAATACAAATTTCTCTCCGTTAAAGGATTCCGTATTGGTTTATATTACATACTTTGTGTTTATATATGTATAAAAATTGATGCTTTAGAATTAATTAGGATAGCAGGACGAGCATGACAGGAAATTGCACATTTTGTTAGCTATTTACTAGTATTTTTTAAAAGTAATATTATGTAAAAACATTTTAGCTTTAGTAATATTATCACTATATTATTTTCAGTAATATCATACACACTGTCTGATTCAGGGACAACTGTCAAACCAGATATAACTAGATCTATAATAAAATGTCTGCCACTGTCTTAGGAATGTGTACTTTACACTTGCACAAAAAAAGAAATTCCTCTGTTGTATTTTCTTACCCAGTCCTTATATTTTCCAAATCCCTTGCGGTAAGATGTCTCAGTGGGGACGCAGACACTGTGTGTGTGTGTGTGTTTGTGTGTGTGTGTAAGTGCGAGCAAAGACAAAGTATCGTAGGAAGTGCTAGAGGAAATATGGATCACCTGAGTGCCTGAGAGAATTGTGCGCTGGAAATGATTTATGAGTTTAGGACAGGACTTTGAGGGAAGTGGCCTGGGTTGCTCGGCGGAGTCTGATGCCCCTCTGCACGCTTGGCCCGATGAGGAAGAGGAGTGTGGATGGGATTTGATGTTTCTGGCATTTGTGTTGACTTCTGTATCCATTCGCATCTTAATCCTTTACACAGTGAAAGAATAACCTGCCTAGATTCTATAAGACATGTCAATTGTGTTGTTTTTTTGTGTGTGTGTGTGTGTGTGTGTGTGTGTGTGTGTGTTATTTATGCTTGCAACTCAATCAGTTTATGCAAATGAGGTTTCAGGCAATGCAGTTACAGCATTTGGCAGACGTCCTTAATTATAGTTTTTATGAAAATAAGCAATTGAGGGGTCCACAGTGGTGGCTTGGTGATGCTGGGAATCAAACTCCGGTCTTTCTGCTATCAGTCTTACACTTTAACAACTAAGCCACCACTTCCCAATGCATTGACTGCTAATAAGAATTACAGGCAGTGGAATTAAAAAGGGTTTTTTTGCATGGATAAATTCTGGTTCACGATTTATTAAATAATTATTATAATTTATTTAATTAATATTTTCCTTAATTAAAGAAAATAAAAGTTACTCTCTTGAGTTTTTATTACAACATACTAATCTAACAAATATATTATGTAACAATGATTTAATTCAATTTTATTTGTGTAACGATTTTTACAATGATCAATGTCTCAAAGCAGCTTTACACAATCAAAGATAGTTATACAATGCAAATAAAACAGAAATCAGTTTGTCCCTGATTGTCCCTGATGCGCAAGCCGAGGGTGACGGTGGCATTGAAAAACTTCCTGAGATGATAACCTTGACCCTAACCTGGAGAGGAACCAGACTCAACAGAGAACCCATCCTCATTTGGGTCATCTGTTTATCAGATAGCAGGAATTATGCAGTCACACTGTGTGTGTAAGCAACTGTGGTAACAGGTTCTTAGAAAACAGATGGAGTGTCTTCATGGTAGAGTGGAATTGTCCTCAGTCACCATGGTGATGTGATGTGATCATCAACCGAAGGCGGGTCACCAGGAGGGGGTTAGACAGGTCTAGAGTGAGAAGGGGGCTTGATCACTGGAAGCTCAGGAGTGGCATATGTAGCTAAAATATGACATCAACTAGTTTAGAGTCCAAAACTAAAAATTATTATATGTGCAAAGTGTTCATTTATAAGTATATTATTATTACATAAGTATATTATAAGTATAATGAGTCATTTTGTAATAAAAAATTATATTGTTGGCAAATTTTACTAGTATAAAAAGGGGCCTACATCCTAAATATGTACAGTGATACCCATTTATATGAATCAATTTCAGAAAAATAACTATAAACTAACGATTCAAGTAAAATAAGATACTTCAAATATTAAAAACTAAAAATCAAACCTGACCTTTAGCTGGAAAACTAAAATGTTATTTACAGGTCACTTAATATGTAACTAAAATATGGCTGAAGATAAACATCTAACCTAACGTTTAAGATGGCTCAGTTTCCTCAAATTGTCTAGAAGAAAATTGCGATTTTTAGGTCATGAAAAGGTTAAAGATATTTATAAAGTTGCAATCAAGTTTTTATTACAACACTGACTGTTTTAATAAAATAATTCAAAGACATATTAAAAGTGTTATATAAAACCTTGTGCCTCCGCATTGCTAATAATAGTGTGCTTTCAAAGGACCTTGTCCTTAGCGGTCAATATAGACGATGCAATCGGTCACCAATGCAAAAGTTGAACAAAGTTGAAAGTTTCTTTCTCTTTCTCTCACTCACACACTCTCAGCCTTTCTGTGTCTGTCTCCCTAATGACAAGAACGCTGCCACCATGTTATTCACAACATTCATTGTAGCAATTAAGCATAACAGAAACAGACTAATGGCTTAGGAAGGATTTATTGATCTCTATCCTTCCCCAGCTCTCTCTCTCACACACACAGTGTGCTCTGAAATGCAGAATATCGGCAGGCTAATCGAGCGAATTAACTAGTCCACCAACTGCTTTTTTTAAATGGTTTTATTTTATTATTTTATTTAATTAGCAATCTGGCCTATATAAAGTAGCTAAAAGATCTGTACTGCTTGACAACAGGAAAATACTGGCGGTCAGAGGAAAAAGGCTTGGTAGGTGTAGGAATATATTTGTTCCTGGGAAGTTTGTATTTATGATTTATAAATTGGTACTTCGCTGTAAGAAAAACTAAAGCAAAGTTTTACGTTATTTTTAGATTATTCATTCGTTTATCTTCTGTACCCACTTATTCCTTAAACCGGGGTCACAGGGATCTGCTGAAGTCTATCTCAGTTGTCTCTGAAAGGGCGAAAGGCAGGAAGGGGTACATCCTGGACAGGTCACCAGTCCATCACAGGGCCACACACACTTACACTCACTCCTATGGGCAATTCAGAATCACCAATCAATCTAACATACATGTTTTTTGGACTGTGGGAGGAAACTGGAGAACCCAGAGTAAACCCACGCAAGCACAGGGAGAACATGCAAACGCCACACAAAAAGACCCCCGCCCAGGAATCGAACCCGGGACCTTCTTGCAGTTAGGCAACTGTGCTAACCACTAAGCCACCGTGCCGCCCACTTTTAGATCATTAAAAGTAAAAAGATCACAGAAAGCAAAAAAAAAAAAAACGGGTGCGTTTCTTTTGTCATGTTTTTAATCAATTTATGAATAAACTGTCCTAGTTTAAGTAAAGCAATTAGCTTGTTATACTGTAAAGCACAGTGTCGTTTAACAGGGGTTAGCACTTTTGCCACACATCAAGAAGGTCCCAGGTTCGTATCCCCAGCAGAGGGTCTTTCTGTGTGGAGTTTGTATGTTTTCCTCATGCTTGTGTGGGTTTACACTGGGTTCTCCGGTTTTCTCCCACAGTCCAAAAACATGTATGATAGATTAATTGGTGATTCTAAAATGCCCATAGGAGTGAGTGTGAGTATGTGTGGTTGTTTGCCTGAATGTGGCACTGTAATGGACTGGTAATCTGTCCAGTGTGACCTCTGCCTTTCACCCAATTACAGCTGGGATAGACTACAGAAGATCCCCGTGACCTTGATTAAGAATAAGTGGTATAGACAATGGATGAATGGATGGATGGATGGATGGATGGATGGAATATTGTAAAGGCAAAAAAGCCTGAAAACCTTCATCTATAATGAGTGAGCATTCTATTTTAATAAATTTGCTGTTATTTTTAAACTCCAGAGAAAATCCAACTCATAAGTACAATAAAATATGGACTAATGGACTTGAGATACCATATATTATGAGTTGGATGTCGAGTTTTGTAGTAAACTAGTGTGGATGTGCTAGTGGTGATTAGAAGCTTTTTGGCCAAAATGGCCCTGCATTATTTCCTATACTTTTGGTTTCTTATAGAAGAAGCGGTAAATGTTGAGAAAACACAAGATTTAAGAACATAGACAAAGAATTAAGGTGCTTCAGGAAACAAAAGAAAAGAAATGGAAAGGAAAGGAAAGGAAAGGAAAGGAAAGGAAAGGAAAGGGGAAATCATTAGAATATGTAAAAGAAGATAAAGTTTAAGGAAGTAAAATAGCATATTCGTGTATAAAGTGTGCGTATGCCTGTTTGTGCATGTGTGTGTGCGCATGTGTGTTTTTATTGACCTGGAAAGCCACTGTTTCCCACCTAATGACAGGTGTTTATGTACTGTCTTGCTACTGTGCAGCTCAGTCTGTGTTCCCCCAGTAGGTGGGGCAGTTTTTAAGAGGCCAAGAGGGCGTTAACACACCACACCTCTGTGTACCACTGTGTTTCTGTCTGCCTTTATCAAGAAAATCAGATTAAAGCTTTCAATTACTGTGAATGTTTGTCAGTTTTCCATGTGTGTGTTTGTGTGTGCGTTCATGAAGGTGTTGCCAAAAAATCCTGGTCCTTATAATGTAGCAAAATTAAGTGTACACTTTAATTAGCTCTGTGAGTGTATGTGTGTGTGTGTGCATGTGTGTGTGTGTGTGTGATACGGATTTCACACAGCATACAGATGCAGTGATATCCGTCTTTCTTGATTATAGGGATGAATACAGTT
This sequence comes from Bagarius yarrelli, assembly GCA_005784505.1. Taxonomy (NCBI): domain Eukaryota; kingdom Metazoa; phylum Chordata; class Actinopteri; order Siluriformes; family Sisoridae; genus Bagarius; species Bagarius yarrelli. The sequence continues at coordinate 161,096 of VCAZ01000301.1, forward strand.
GCTTTGTTCCTGCTACACTCACAGCACAAACACATACTGACTCACACATCCACATACACCGACTAATGTTTGACACTTTTAATGCCACACCATATGATGTGCCATGTTTTTTTTTACCCTCAACCAATCTTTCTCTCTCTCTCACTTTCTTTTTTTTCCTCAGAGCATTACTGACATCAATAACATAGTAAAGCAAGTGTTGTTGATCTTCCCTCACTTCTGTCTGGGTCGTGGTCTTATCGACATGGCCAAGAACCAGGCCATGGCAACAATCTTCAGCAGTTTGGGTAAGAAATATAAACACACACACACACACACCAACCAATCAGCAGCATTTCTAAAAAAAACATCATCAACGGCAGGTGCAGAACACGACAGTTTTTTAAAAACATCAGGTATTTATTTTGAATTATAAGCCTAATTGTTTTGTCTGGCTCCATTTTAGAGATGCCTCTAAAGAAACATTTAGGCTAATCCACTCTCCCTTTCTCTGTTTTATCATCTAATGCAATTTTTAATCCAGCCCCTCTTCCATTACGTATTTTATCCCCTGGTAAATCTACTGCCACATGTTCTAATCCACTTTGTGCCAGTCCGTTAAATCCATAGTCAATTCTTTAGCCATACCCTAGCTAATCCTCTACCTCATTTCATCTCTTAGCCTATATATTAGATTAGCATAGATTCAACTTTATTTTCATTGCCTTTTGTTACAACAGAACGAAATGGAGTTGGCATCTAACCAGAAGTGCGGAATAGCAGTGCAGTATAAATATATGTGCAGTAGAGTTGTGATGATGTGGAAATTTTTCCACTTCGCTTTTCATTAGCTTATAAACGCCAGTGCGCTGTTTTAAATTAGCGGCATTTGGCAATTCGGCGTCAATTGCTTAAATAGACAGTAACAAAAGATGGAGGAAAGAGACAAACCTTTTATTAAACAAACCACTTTTATTGTTATAATGAATATATCGCGTAATAAATGAAATCTGACTCCTGCTGCTGATATGTTATGATGTGACTGTCGCTCGGCACTAAACTGTCAGTTTTTAATTGTTATTCACAACTTAATGCTTTTTACTTTAAATAAATATTTATAAAAAAAACTAAAACACAATCAACAGCGACTACCGTAGAATATATAGGTATGTACTATGTATGTATATATACACACATACACATAAATATACATATATAACCATCTTTGCTAACTCAAGCCAAACGCTACACAAAAAAAAAAAAAAATGGCCACTGCACTTGAGTCATGTAACATGCCCTTCCAAACAGGGCCTTTAGATGCTGTTTTTAAATTAAAAGCACAGATTTATTATCCCCCAACAGACAGCTGAAAATATTGCGTTGTGTTTATTTTGGAAAGTCGGTTTAAGGCCAAAAGTGTAATCTATTTTTGTTAATAAAATATACTTCGAAACATAGTGAATAAACCCTCTAATTTTAGTGCCTTTAAAATCGATATATTATTGATCACTATAAAAGAAAAAATTATCGAGATTACATTATACAGGTTTAAATAACGCAGCTCTACAAAATCCTTATTGCTTGACTAAATGTTTGTGACAAAGCAGGAAATATCCAGGCATACACCTATAAAGAGCAAAAGAAGAAGATAACGAAATGAACGTGAAGATGTATTCTTTAACGTAGTGGGTGGATTTACAAAGGGACCTGGGAAAATTCAATCCTTTTTTAATTTTTTATTTTTAATTATCATTTTCATTGTTTATTTTTTCCTCCATCTTGAACTGTCAAAACAAATCTGATAAATCTGCAAAGTCTCTGAAAAATGTTGCCAGCTGGCAAATGATGTGTTTAGTAACAAATCATGAAACTCGACGATATAGTAAAAGTTCTGAAAATAACTAAATTTTATATATATATTTTAACATTCGTAATGATTTTTTAAAAAAAAACACCAGTGGAAAGTTAACATTGTAACGCTAAAGAGTCGAAACTATTGTTGGTGCATTTATCCATATTGAGGAAAGATGATAATCTAATAGCTGTAGGCAATAATCTATCTGATGAGGGCCAGGTAGGGAAAAAAATGTCTTGTGTCATCTCGACTGTACGATAGGCTAGAAACCCAGACACACCTAGCAGAGAGAGAAGGTTAGTTTTAACAAAAAAAAAAAGTGTACTTTATTGACGTGCTTGTGAGTTGTGTGTGTGTGCTCTTCTGAGTGCGGGGGCGGTGTCTGAGATGCAGCGGGAATCGATACCCAAGGCGCTGGCTTGTGGGCTACAAGGTTAGGGTGCGTTTTCCTCCGTGTCTGGTTCTGTGAAGCAAAAGTGAAACATTCAGCAGTAACCGAACAGACATGAAGAAAGTGAAGAGAAGATGTGCGCTCTGATTGGCCGCACGTGTTGGTCCGAAACATCTGTGCTGAGCCGGCGCTGTCCTGTCAGCACCCGGGGCAACGAAAGTGCGAAGAGCAAAATTTGCGGCGGCAGTGTTGGCTTCGTTGTTATAGTTCTTAAAATTCTCCTTCTGTTTTTTTCTGAATAATTATTCGATTTACAAGGCCCTTTGAAACACAGTTTTGACATACCAACGATCTGCGCTCTGTATGTCAGGTCAAATTGTTCAAGGTGTTGTGTTTTTTAAACCAAAGTGTTTTGATGCTAAGCTTCCTTTGCTGACCTCCAGGGAAGGTATCGGATGTAGACAGCGTAGAAAAGGAAGCTGAGAACAAATCGATATTTAGTAGAGAGGAGGAATGCAAAATACGATTTGGTGGATTAGAATAAGCAAGTATTTCAGAACAGCACATTAAAGCAACCAAAGAGGTCGAATTTAACTAATAGCAGCGCTAGATAAACTGAGTTATTTGGTGTAGGCAGTGTTCGAGTTTATTGTTCACAGCGTTTAAAGGAAAGCTGTCAAGATTGATGTGTGTCACTAAGACCCGTTTGTAAAAATATGTATTGTCTCCACTCCTGTGTTGTGATTGGGTTTTTTTTCCTACATAAACACTGCTGTGTCTATTTAAAGACCATGTGGTCGAGAAATCCTTTCTTTCCTAAATTCCTTGCTTTCTAGCTTAATGTACTTCCTGGTTTGGACCACTGCATATTTTCTACTGTAACATTTATAGATTATTGTATCTTATTGTCGTGTCTGTATTTTCCACAATTGGATGCTGCTGTAAGGAACACTAACTAAGAAAATGGTAAGATTTTTACAAGTAAGAGAGAAAACTTTAGTACTCAAAAATCCCATGGGATGACAGATCCCACAGGATCAAACCTCAAAACGCTAGAACTCGGGGCTGCAAAGCTTCCCACTGCAGGAATAGCTGAGGAAACAACTTTCACCTTATTAAAACACTCTACCTACTTTTTTTAAAAGCTGACACTTTTTTTATTTTAGGAAGGTTTTTTGTAGGACTAAAAATTTATACAGGTTTTAATGTCAAACCTAAATCTGTACTTCTTGACACACCACGTTCAGGACTTCTTTAGTTCCTTTACTTGCTCTCCACTTAGTCTGAACTGTGTATAGTATATCAGCCAACATCAGCTACTTTAATCTGCAATAATGTTTAGGTAGGCAGTGTGTGTCAAAGTAACATCCACATGAATGCAAGGACCCGATGCTTAAAACATTTCCCACAGTATCACACTGCATTCCTAGGCTTGCCTTCTGTCCATAGTGTATCCTGGTACCATATTTTCTCCATGTAAGTGGCACACAAAAAATTGCCCATTTCCATGATTTAAAAAAGGTGACTATTGGTACTTATCAGGTCCAGCCATCTGAATTAGTCTGGAGATCAGGAGACCTGGTGTGCACTGAAACCAGTTTCATAGCCAGCATCACCATTTTTGGTAGTTTGTAGTACAGTAGCTCTTTTATTGGATAACAGCAGAGCTAGCATTTACCCCCTACATGCACCAATGAGCATTGGTCATCCTGGACCAATTGTCCCTTCTTTGGAGCACGTCATGAACACCCCACAAGACCTAATGCTCTGACCGAGACATCTATCCTTTAAAAGTTGGCCTTAAGTCGATTAAATTCATACCTTTGCACATTTTCCAGCTTTTAACAAGCTATTTGGGAATCTGTATTAATTTATTCACTTGTGTTCCAAATTTTCCACTTGAGAAATGTTAGTTAAACACATTAAAGACATATTACACAAACAGATAAATAATATAAATGATGTCCCTTCCCCAGTACCCAGTACGACCAATTTTGGGAGTGCACACTTTAGTTGATAAGTGCACAACGGAACAAGTGCACTGTCGTGTATTATTGGGACGGTGTAATTAACAACACCTATCTGTGTCAAACGCCATTGCTATATCATCGTCGCAATACCTCTCAGTCAAGAGTGGCAGTGACTGTAGTCGCATGTTATGCAGTATTTATGCTAAAAATTATGATTAGATGGACATTTACTTATACTTAACTTTCATATTCTTGTTCAATTTGTCCCACTATTCCTAAAAGGACCCACGCTTACAGAAAGTGTTTATAAAGGGCACAAGTAGGCTGGGTGGGACAGCCTATGTATTTGCACCCCTCAGCAAAAATGCACAAATGAGGGGCATATAGATGCAAGGGTGGGTATTGGGACAGGGTCAATAAGTTATTTATTTATGTGTAAATAAACAATAGAAAGTACACAATTGATCCATAAAAAGAAATTTGTTTTTAGATGTGTTTAAATTCATGAATGCACAAATAAACCCAATTTTAAAATTGATTAAGAAAATTGCTGTAATTAACCTAATTGTCTTTCTTAATTATTCGTTAAAAGCTCATTAGCTCCTAACCAGCTGTTCCAGTGTAATACTTGTAAAAGAAGATAAAACAACCTATTTATGCTAATTATCTAATTACTAAATGGTTTCAAAATTAAGGATCAAACTGTTCTCAACTGCCTTCAAGCAGTCATGGCAACATTTTTATCTTTACCCACTCAGCGTGATGACATTTTGCACACAATACTTTTTGTAAAGCAATTAAAGTAAAGTGAGATGATTTTGTTAGGTAATAGTGCATCTAATGATATTAGCTACATATTTCATACTGTACTGTATACTGATAGACACATACCTACTTGCGTATACTCTGTCTATTTGTTTATCTCAGGAGAGGACAGGTTTGAGGAGCCCCTGAGCTGGAACATGGTAGGAAAGAATCTGTGTGCATTGGCAATACAAGGTGTAGTCATGTTCACCTTCACCCTCCTAATCCAGTACAAGTTCTTCTGCAAACCCCGGTAAGTTCGGACACACAGCCACAAAACAGAAAGATATTTAGCGGGTTTAAATACCACTAAAATCCATAACACAACAACTAAACAATATGGTGCAGGTTAGTCACTGGGTTGCCAAGATCCACAGAAGAAGAGGATGAAGATGTGGCTCGAGAGCGTGAGCGCGTGCAGCGAGGCAATGCCCAGAATGACCTACTCAGAATTTTTGACCTCACCAAGGTACTTGTTTGTCTTTTTTTTTTATTTATTTATTCATGTATATTTATTCATTTGGTCAATGGGTTTTTCTTGAAAAAAAGAGGATTATCGGCTTTTTTCAGCAGTACTGGGATTTGAACTTAAAAGATGTAGTAGTTATAAATGAATAGGAGCAAACAAACTCTTTAACCTCCAAGTTGAGAGACCTAGGCCCTGTCCTAATACCCACACTATGCCCTAACAAACTTCTGCCACAAAATGTGTAAGTTTAGAAGTGAAGACTTTCAAGGGAACAAGTGAGCTGACATGCAGACTTAGAACAGCTTAGGGCACGCTACCCATCTTGTCCAGCGCCATTGCACGTCATGGTTTCGACACCTCATATACAAAAAATTGCGGTGCCATTTGTCTTGCTTTATGCAGTATTAATGTTAAAAAATATATAATTAAATGGAAAAACTTTTAATTACACGTAATATTCCTATTCTTCTATTCCTCTATTTTGTTGTGCTCTTTTTTTTTTTGTATTAGTTTAAACGTCATTCTGGGTATCCTTAAGCGAAGAATGCTTAAACCCACATACTCGGGTGTCCAGCGAATTGGGACACCCTACGCACTTGCGTGCCTAAGAGGAATGCGCAGATGAGTGGCACAGGGGTGCAAGTGCGGGTATTAAGACTCTTTTTGAAACCTTTAATAAAAAGCAAAATGCTGTTGAAGTGTTTTTTATATAACGTTTAATGGTTCGCCCAGAGAGGAGACCAAACTAAATAATATTTTAGAGATAAATATAATAGATTTTCTTTTCTTGGATATGTATTGGACACTGTCAGGTCAATGCTGCCTTTAAGGAACCTTTAGAGACCTGAAAATTCTGTCTCAACCAAGACACGAAAATATAGTGTTAGGTTAAGGTTTTTTTTATGTTTTTTGTGGTATGATTAACCGATTTTTTTTACAGTTTGATGCCACTGCACCTTATTAACTAGTTTTCATGCTGTTGTGACAGAAGACTTTAAGTAAAGAACCTGCAGCTCAGACCGGGACCTTCATTTTCATTGTTTCAGTCACTGTTACAAACAGTAGGAACAACCGAGGCGAGTCTAATGGCTCACCTTTAATTTGCAGTAAAAGTCTATTGGCAGGAAAATACACCAGTAGCTACTTCTCAAAACAAATCTCAAGGGCTCCACTTTCCAGCACTGGTTTGAGTGTTTGCTTAAGAAGCAGGTTTCTGCTGGTTTAATATGGGTTGCTGGGCTACTGCTCTGTGATCAGCCCATCATGCTGAGAGCAGAGCAAGATTAGCTTCAGCAACCAGCCTGGAGCTGCATCATTCTAACAGCTGCATCTCCTTAGCAATGCACATCAGTGTGTATGTGTGTGTGTGTGTGTGTGTGTGTGTGTGCACCCAGCTGTAACTGCTCTGCTAAGATGGAGAGTAAAAGGCTGAGGACATTTTATCTTGCAAACTGCACACACTCACTTTGATCATTAACACAAAGGCTGTGAGCAGATGTCACACGCAGAGGGCGTTTGTAGTGAGAAGTGTCACCCCATATGTCTCCCACAGACTTGTCTCTGGTCCCTGATAGTTTCATAAGGGCAGCTAGCCTTTAACTATGAAATAAGTTGTGCTGTAATCGAAACAATCTGTTTCCCATATGTCTTAATGATATGAACTTCACAGCTACTTTTAGGTTAGTATAAATGGAAACTACAGGACGCTTGTAGCATCGTGTTTTGGCCCTTAACATTAGAAACCACAGCAAATTACCAAAACAGCATGAATGTAGCTGTACACTTGAGATAAACATTGTTTTTTTAAAAGATATTAAATCGAAATATTTCCTAACATATTAGTCCAGAATCTCCCCCAGGTGTTCAATTTGGTGCTCATCAGACGTAAAGATAATTAACCACAATTTTATAAATGGTTTTCACCCAGTTTAAAATAGTATTTAAAAATGCACTTTTGCAAATTGTTGGAACTAAAATATGTGCTTGCAGCGTGTGTACACAACCAGCCTATAATGATAAACATTTTTTTTGTTTTTTTAAATCGTTAGCTTTTGCTCGAATTAAGCCGTTTTAGCAGTGGCAGGCAATCTAAAATCTGATTGGATAAAAAAAGTCTAACATCTACATACACGTACTGGAAGCAGTGCAGTGGCAAAAACGTTATGAAATGAAGAGAATAAACTGTTGGGAATAAATTAATACAATTTAATGGACCGAATATTAGAATTTATCAATAATTCTATCTATCTCAATATCAGTCTGTCTTTCTGTCTGTCTTTCTATCTATTTATTTATACATCAGTCTATCTATCTATCTATCTATCTATCTATCTATCTATCTATCTATCTGTCTGTCTGTCTCTCTGGAGATCAGTACTAGTACAAGTAATACTAAAAAAAATGCAATAATTAATAATACTAAATAAAGTAGCCGTCTTATTATCAGACTGCATGTAGTGCACTGAAAAATTCTCTTTCTCTCTGTTTCGCTCTCTCTTTCTCTCGCTCTCTATCGTTAAATGTGGCTAGACTGTCAGAGAACATTGTAATGTTGTCATGAGGAGCCAGACAGGCACCAGAGATAATGAAAAAACCCAGCGGGACGCTTTATTTACGAGTATGGAAGGCAGGCAAGAGTGAAGTGGGAAGTTTTTACATTACAAACGAGAAAATATATATAATCAAAGTTCATTCTAGACTTTTCATTAAGACTCAAGTTTTATATCAACTTGTTGGGCATCCGATGAGCACTTTAACAATAAGCCAGCTTTCTGCTGCATCAAAGATATAAACAACATTTACTAACTAAAGAAATTGGGTTTGATCATAAAAGAGAAAGTGATGCGTCATTAAATTAATAGAAAACATTAGATTTAAGAAGCAACATTAATAACTGAACTGCCTCCTACATTTCTGAGTGTAAACTAAATAGTGACAATCAGTAGCCCGTGTAGGTCATATGAAACACATCAGTTACTCAAATAACACATTCCCAAATTCCTCAGCCAACCACTTTACTGGAAATAAATTTTGGTTCGTACCAAAAGATTTTTTTACCAGAGTATGTGCACTTTTAAAGTTCGGATTTGTTTTTCTTTTATAACCACATATTCAGTTTCAAAATTAGCATCATGGTATTAAAAAGACAAGCGCAAACATACAGGGTGTCAGTGTGTTAATTACAGTCAGACCTAATTCAGGGTTTTTGGAATGAATGATAATAAAAAAAGGCTCACCGATCCTGTGACAAATTGCACAAGTAAATCTTTTACAAAATTACAAGACAATAGCGAATAAATAATGAGTGAATCATGAACTACAGACAACAGGACCGGCATCTAGTACTGTACTTTTTCAAATAAAAGACAAAAACCTTATCTCTCTATCCATCCATCCAGCCATCCATCCATCTATCTAGTTTGTCTGTCTACATAAATTTATCTATCTATCTATCTATCTATCTATCTATCTATCTATCTATCTATCTATCTATCTATCTGTCTGTCTGTCTGTCTGCCTGTGTATATCTTTCTTTCTGTTTGTATAGATATAAGTCTGTCTTTCAGTCTGTATATATAGATATTTATCTGTCTATCTATCTGGATATCAGTCTATCTATCTATCTATCTATCTATCTATCTATCTATCTATCTGTCTGTCTGTCTGTTTCTATCTATCTATCTATCTATCTATCTATCTATCTATCTATCTATCTATCTATCTATCTATCTATCTATCTATCTATCTATCTGTCTGTCTGTCTGTCTGTCTGTCTGTCTGTCTGCCTGTGTATATCTTTCTTTCTGTTTGTATAGATATAAGTCTGTCTTTCAGTCTGTATATATAGATATTTATCTGTCTATCTATCTGGATATCAGTCTATCTATCTATCTATCTATCTATCTATCTATCTATCTATCTGTCTGTCTGTCTGTCTGTCTGTCTGTTTCTATCTATCTATCTATCTATCTATCTATCTATCTATCTATCTATCTATCTATCTATCTATCTATCTATCTGTCTGTCTGTCTGTCTGTCTGTTTCTATCTATCTATCTATCTATCTATCTATCTGTCTGGAGATCAGTACTAGTGCAAATGATAGACAAAAACGCAATTATTAATAATACTTAATAATGTAGTCGTCTTATTATCAGACTGCATGTAGTGCACTGAAAAACTCTCTCTCTCTCTCTCTCTCTCTCTCTCTCTCTCTCTCTCTCTCTCTCTCTCTCTCTCTCTCTCTCTCTCTCTCTCTCTCTCTCTCTCTCTGCAGGTGTACTCTGGTAAGAAGATTCCAGCGGTAGACAGGATAACTGTGGGTGTTCCGGCTGCTGAGGTCAGTTGAAATTTCCAGCAGTGTTAATGAATCCTCCATCAGTGTGTGTCTGTTACAATAATAGCCACTGGCTCCTGTGTTGGTGTGTACATGTTTGTGCTTGTGATAGTGCTTCGGCCTGCTGGGAATAAACGGGGCAGGAAAAACCACAACTTTTAAAATGCTGACTGGAGACATTCGACCCTCGGGTGGAGAAGCCTTCCTCGGTGAATACAGGTGAACATAATTAACTACACACAGAACTACCTGAGCGACTCTTATTACCACCTACCTATTCTACAAAATAACAGTAACCCTAAGAAAAACCATGACAATCCTAACACAAACTACTAAAACTCAAATACAAACCTTTGGAACTAATAAAAAATAATAAAAGTCCTCCTGCTTTTAATATCTACTATGAATGAATTAATTTATAATTGTCTGTCTATATAAATGTAACTGTAAATCTGTAAATGTAACTGTAAATACCTTTCTATCTATCTTTCTCTCTCTCCTCTCTCTCTCCCTCTCTCTCTCTCTCTATATATATATATATATATATATATATATATATATATATATATATATATATATAACTGTCCATCTGTCTGTCTATCATTTATATATTTAACCTGTCTGTCTATCTGTCTATATATATATATATATTCAATTGTCTATCTGTCTGCCTATCTGTTTATCTGCTTATCTGTTTGTCTATCTATCTGCTTACAAATATATTTAAATTCCTGTATGTGTTTACCTATCTGTCTGTCTTGCTGTCTGTCTGTCTGTATGAATTTTAATTAACTGTGAGCTTTATTAGTTGGGGAAGTGATAGCACTGTGGTTAAGGGCTTGGACTGCTAAACCAAAGATTGTGGGTTCGATTCCCAGCACCATCAAGCTACTGCTGGACCCCTTGGTGAGGCCTTTAACCCCCAACTGCTTAGTTGTATAAATAAACGAATGTATAAATGTAAGTCGCACTGGATAAAAGCATCTGCCCAATGCCATAAATGTAAGAGTTTTAAGACGAGTTTTTAATTTCTAGCAGCATCAAGCTGCCACCTCCGAGTTCCTAAATAAGGCCCTTAACTCCCGAATGCCTGTAAATGGGTGTAGATTTAGGTGTATGAGCCTGTTTACACCTGGTCAATTCATGCGGTTTTTTTTTCAGATTGTATAGCTATCTGATTTGTCAAGACGATTCCATTTACACATAGCTGTGTCTTATAGATACGCATACGAATCCAATCTTCTATACCAGCGCAAAATGCTAACATGTCCGCTGACCTGGAATGGCAGCCACCGTTATTTTTGCTCTGTTTAGGTTTGCAAAATGCAGTCGAAAAGAAAACGAGAAAACTTTCAAAACAAATCTTACGCTCCAAAAAGCAGGGATTATTAAGGTTTAGGCAACTTTAAGACTTTAAGTGATTTGTGAAACACTGGTGGAAAAATATAGTGCTGGGTTCTTTTACAGAACAAAACTGGCTAATGGGGCACCAGATCTTTGAATACCTCTTTGTTACCCTGCAAATCAATTTAATAGTTAAATTAAGGCACACTCACCTCCGTCAGGATATATCGGTCAATAAGTGTGTTGAAGTGAGCGACAGATGCATTTCGGAGGGTCTTTACATGTGGTCTTACATTTACAGCATTTGGTGGACACCCTTATCCATTTATCTCTTCTATACAACTGAGCAATTGGGGTTAAAGGCCTTGTTCAGGGGCCCAGTAGTGGTGGCTTGGTGGAGCTGGGAATCAAACCCACAATCTCCAGGTTGGTAGTCCAACACCTTAACCATGAGCCACCACTTCCACCACTTTTAGCATCGGATAACTATCCAATCAGAAAAAGCACAATAAGTGACCGGTTGAAATTGACCAATCACAAAGCTGTTTTTTTTTTCCATTCACAATGCTTTGCGCTGCGACGGTCGCCTTTAGCTTTGCATTTCAGATGCAGCAACTCCACCCCTCCAGCCCCACCCTGCCCCGCTCTGCTTTTATGTTCTGATAAATAATATATTGTGCTATTAAACATGTTTTGTTCGTGGGTTTATAAAATATTGAATAATGAATTGTGTAATAATAGATGCATCTCTGTGTAGGAGATTAGCACAAAACTTGTTTAAGGCTAATATTACTCCTCCACACAGACATCGCAACTGTGCTAGAATAAATAAACAGAATACAGTAGTTGTGGCAGGAAAAGAGACACATATAGGACGGAGAGAAGAGATAGTTCTAATGTTGGCTTTTGGTGCAAAGGGAAAAAAAAGATTAGACACACAAAGGAGAACATTTGTTTGAGGTTAATTAGCAATGCATTTCTGCTGCTACTTTCAAACGAACATACTACAAAAGAAGATTGGAAATTAACCTGCCAGGTCACAGCCAATCAGAACAAACGATTCTGGCACAGTCAACCATATGATCTATTTCTGAAAGTATAGAGATATGCGGTCCAAGAAAATTTTTATATTTACACACAGAAACACACACACACACCTCTGTAAAATGGCTGTGTGCCTACATCAAACTATCACAGGAAAGGGAAGGGAAGGGAAGGGAAGGGAAGGGAAGGAAAGGAAAGGAAAGGAAAAGAAAGCGAGAGGAAGGAAGCAAGGAAGGAAAATAACGGATAGACAGACGAACAGGCGGAAGGAAGGAAGGAAAAGAGAAAGGAAAGATGGAAGGAATGATAAAAGACAGGATAAAAAGGTAAAATTGATGAAGAGGTGAAAAAATTTAAGTAGACGATGTGTAAGTAGATAGAAAATAATAAATACACAGGTTTACTCAATGGATGAGTGAATAAATAGATGGATGGAGTATATAATTAAATTTTTTTCCTACTTTATTTGTCTCTCTCTCACTCTTTCTATCTCCCTTGCTTTAATTCTCTCTCCCTTTCTTTCTCCCTCCCTCTCTGCAGCATTCGGACAGAGATGAACCAGGTCCATCAGAACATGGGATATTGTCCTCAGTTTGATGCCATTGATGACCTCCTAACAGGACGAGAGCATCTAGAGTTCTATGCGCGCCTCAGGGGGGTTCCAGAGAGAGAGGTCACCACGGTAACCATACACACACACACCCACACACACACACACATTTGCTTTCCCTGTCCACCTTTTCAGTGGACAAAGGTGTATGCATTCATCTTTAATGCATAAACCCGTGGAATAGGAGGCTGCTGAATATTTCAAAGCAAAATGTGTGTGTGTGTGTGTGTGTGTGAGAGAGAGAGAGAGATTTTGTGCTCCCAGTATGGCAGCCTTTGATCCTGCAGCCAGTCTTGCCTGGGCATAATGCCTGCTGGCACTTATACACTCTCTAACATTCTTCCTCACATACACACACACATATACACACACACAGTGGGGTGTCTTTATATGCCTGGCTTCTCTTTTTGACCCTTTGTCCCTTCCAAGGACTTAACATTCACTAAAGTCTTTACTGCCCTGTGGCAGAACAGAGATAAAAGAGCACACACACACTCACACACACACACACGTTTCACGAAATATAAAGACAACGCACATTTTCTCCAGATTTAGGGTATGTACTGTATATAGAACATAGCATGAATGTGATAACATTACACGTATTACAGTATGAAGCATACGTAGCTACTGATGTATAATCAAACTGGCGAAAAAGATGTGCTGTAGGTCAAAAATAAATAAATAACATCTTTTAATAATTAACTGTTTTTGGTTTTTTTTATTACCTAATAAGTGACTATATACTATACTATAGGAAAATTTTAAAAATATGTCGAACCTATCAATAAATATCACTGCTCTTATAAAGTAATGGCATTCATTTCTTTCTTTATTTATTTATTCATTCATTTATTTATACAGTTTATTTATTTATGCAGTTATTTATTCATTCATTCATTCATTTATTCATTGATTTATTTACTCAAACATTAAGAGCTCTCATGCTGGAATGTTATCTTAAACATTAACTTAACCTAAAACCTTTAATTTTAATAAAATAGACGGTGGCTCAGTGTTTAAGGTGTTCGTGTACTGATCGCAACACAATGGGTCCAATTCCCAGGATCACCAATGCTGCCACTGCTGGGCCCCTAAAGCAAGGCCCTTAACCCCTTTACTACTAGGTTAAATAGAAAAATGAAATAAATAAATAAATGAAATAAATAAACATCGTTGTGGATAAAAACATCTGACAAATGCTAGAAAAATAAATGTAGAAATAAAACATAAAAAGTTGGTCTGCTATGAAATTATGATATTAGTAATATCAATATGTCGCTTATTTTTAATAGCATTATGGTAAATGTTTTTATTTCTCTAAAACGCAGCAAATCATTATAAACTATTAGAATTTGTCAATAAACTTTATATTGTAAATTGACATACATTTACAGTGGGAAGTGGTGGCTTAATGGTTAAGGTCTTGGATTCGATTCCCAGCACCACCAAACCACCACTGGGCCCTTTAACCCCCAATTGCTCAGCTGGATATATAAAAAAAAAAAGTAAATGTAAGTCGCTGTGGATATGAGCGTTTGCCGAATGCTGTAAATGTAAATGTTTAGTCAAATTCATTGCTATGGAATGACCTTTGATAGGAAATTTTCTCTTACTGACCAATCAGAATGAAGAATTTGGTTTAAGCTATAATTCAAAATGCCCCACTAACTTTCATGACTGAATGTATATAAAAAGCTGCTTTGAAAATTACCATTGTGTATAAGATGTATAAGATGAACTCTTTTCGTGTCGCAGGTAGCGGAGTGGGGGATACAGAAACTGGGTCTCGTGAAATACTCCAATAAATCTGCAGGTACCTACAGTGGTGGGAACAAGCGCAAGCTGTCTACTGCCATGGCTCTGATTGGCTGCCCTCCTCTCGTCTTCCTGGTAAGACACACCACCACTATTTGCTTTTACTATGTACTACAGTATGTCCTTGTAAAAGTGTATGCTATATAGCAGGAATTAATGGCATCCTGTATTAGTGTAATCCTGTCATCGAACCCACATACACGCACGGAATTAAGATTGAACTTGAAGGACGTTATGTACTAAATAGCAGTCTAATTTATGTTAATATCAATTTAAAGCTCACTGCATTGTTTGCATCGATTTAAATCGCATTCGTCGACAAAATCCACTCACATTTGCAGAAATTCACAGCAGTGTTTTGTAAAAGATCGTTTCTGGATGATTATAAGCTTGGACAAGGTGAAATATGCTTAAGTAAGCATTTATAGCCTAGAAGTTTTCTGCAGTAGACCTTTGAGCTTACAAACTTTTTTATGAGCTTGGAATCGGCTTCTCTCACCATTTGCTTGTCTGAACTGCTTTATTTTAACTCATTAACAATAATGTCAGAAGAGGCTGTTTGCACATGATGTTATTGATGGATAATGTGGATAATTCTGGAAATTGTGTATTTCCCTCTGGGATAAATATAGTATCTATCTATCTATCTATCTATCTATCTATCTATCTGTCTGTCTGTCTGTCTGTCTGTCTGTCTGTCTGTCTGTCTGAAATGCTGCTGGCGGCATATATAATTTTTCTATATAGGAATTACTAACAGAAATGCCTATGTTTCTTGTTGTTTACGGATTTACAGACACAGAAAAATTTTTGTCATTGCTCATAAAGAGAAAGTTTCGAGAAATTAATCAAATAAACAAAAGAAAAAGTAGGTTGGAAACCCACGTCTGTGGTCGGGAAGCTCAGAGTCAGATAATGCTCATTCAAATTCTAAATTCCAATTTTATTTGTCACATCCATGATTATACACAGTGCAACATATAGTGAAATGTTTTTTTGTCACATATCAGACCTTGGAAGGTTTGGGTCAGAGCACAAGGTCAGCTATGATACAGATCTCCTGGAGCAGGAAGGGTTAAGGGTCTTGCTCAAGGACCCAACAGTGGCGGCGGTAAGGCTTGAACCCAGGTCTTCCTAGTCATCCAATTAACAACTCTGCGCCTTAACCATTTGAGGCAGCACTGCTTATGTTTAGCATTTCTGTTTTGCCAGACAACCAGCATTTAACGCTGCGGTGCATCTCTACTTTAGCGTTACGATTGTTTCAAATGATTCGAGTGGGTTAACCACTTAAAGATCCGCCGTAACGCCACTGAAAGCAGGAATTATCGCAAAACTAAACAGAGACATCATTATAGCTCAGTGTACATGGCAGGGTATCTTATCTACGCTCACCTGTATTTTGCGAAGTGTTTAGTGTAGTGGTGGTTGTACAGTAATATTTATTGTAATAAATATAATAATACACAAACATATAATATAGTGGTAGCTATAGATAGAGAAATGTCGTAAATGTAAAGTCGCGCATGTGTGAAAGGAACTGCAGCCCTGTGTCTCCTGCAACAAAGATAATAGGTCAGAACTGGTACTGTGAAGATAATCACATCTGTGTGTGCGCATGTGTGTGTGTGTGTGTGTGCGCGCATGCGCATGTTTGTGTGAGGATGAATGTGTGATGTGTGTATGGGTAATCTTGCCCTTCACAAATTTTGGCTCGCCCCTGCTTCTAATTGCCTACAGAGAACCTGCTTGTGGCCTAAGTATCTTCGGTCTCTAGTCCTTTAAAGCCTGTAGAACATCAAATGTGTTATATTTTTATGTCTTTAATGTCTGAACTGAACTTATCATTAGGAATTTTCGGCATAAACGTCATATTTTTGTTTTGGTTAGGAGTTAGGAGGCGTGAGTTCTCCTAAGCTCTGGAAGTTACTATGGGTCTAGTCTGGCGTAGCCACACCTTCAGAATGATGGCTGAAAGTCTTTGAACGTTGGTCAATTTAAATAACTAAGGATGAGGATGTTTGACTGACAGGTAAACCAACCAATGACGTTTTGTTTTGTGCCGCGTCATGTTCATTGGCATAGTTAGGTACCCCAATCGAACGTCTCAAACGATCTTTAGCGTCAACCTTGCATACTTTTAAGAATTTAGCATTTAATGGATTTGGGTTGTTTTCAGGTGGTCTGTTAAACGAGACATATGCGAGTATCCTGAATATCCTGTACAATTTAATTAATCAGGGAAGACTTCGAAACTCCTGAATAGTTTCCAGCTAAGTGTGCCATATGCATCAGATGTACAGCCAGTGGTCCATAAGCAGCATAAGCTGAGGCTGAGACTAACTCTGTGTCCTTTTAAACCCTTTTATCTATATTTGTGTGAAGGATGAGCCGACCACAGGGATGGATCCCAAAGCTCGCCGTTTCTTGTGGGACTGCATCCTCAGTGTGATCAAGGAGGGGCGTTCAGTCATCCTGACCTCACACAGGTGCTTTTCATAACACCTCACACACACACGCACACACACACACACACACACGCACAGACACACCTTGCACAGGTGTCTCTCATTATGCACTGTCCACATGTGATAAAATATTAGTCGCCCATTCTTTATTGCAGGTAATTTTCCCTAGTGTTTTCTGTTTTTGTTCACTGATGTGTGTGTGTGTGTGTGTGTGTGTGCGCACCCCTGGTTGTAATCTGGTTGTAATGAATCCCAAAGGAGGTACAGGGCAGACATAATCACTTTTCTCTTCCATATGTGTAACCAGGACCTAATCACCCATAACACAACCAGGTGTCCAGCACACACACAAACACACACACACACACACACACACACATAAATGGTGTCATTAGTTATTGTCTGTCTGGGCAGTTGCACACGTTAAATACCAGCTAACAAATAAATCCCCACATCATAAAGAACGATGTGTGTGTATGTGTGTGTGTGAGTGTTTGTTACACACAATAATAATACATGCATATATCTCTTTTTGCAGCATGGAGGAGTGTGAGGCTCTTTGCACACGGATGGCTATTATGGTAAACGGGCAGTTCAAATGTCTGGGCAGCATTCAACATCTGAAAAGCAGGTATGTGTGTGTGTGTGTGTGTGTGTGTGTGAGAGAGACCTTAGTTGCGATCTATACAACACTAAATGTCACAGGATATAGTGGAGGAAAAGGACGGGGGGGTTGTGTGTGTGTGTGTGTGTGTGTGTGTGTGTTGTGTGTGTGTGTGTGGCAAAAATGCAGATTTTTCTCTTTGGCTTATCTATTTCTGCTTTTCTTTTTATCTGATCTGGTAATTTTTCACCCACCAGTCTTTTACAGTCACATTCGGTATTTAGTCTGTTTTGTTTAAGGGAAATCTGTTCCTCAGTTTCTTGTTCCTGGATGACAGAAGAAGAACCTGATCTGATCATATGCCTTTGTAGCGCATTCATTTTCCGGTATGATGTTTTGTGTGTCCTTAAATGCCTGTGCTACTCATCACAATTGGAAAAAATGAACATTTGAGTCACTATAGACTTTCTGCTTATTCAACTAGATGTTTTAACCTGCAGAACTTCTGCTGATAGGTTGGTTTTTCGTTGTTTTTAGCACCATTCTGTGTCAACCATAGATAAGGATGTGTGATAATCCCAGTAGATCCGAGCCCATTTGAGATAAATGACCATGAGGAGACACTCTTTTCCACTGTTCTGATGTTTAATGGGAAGGTTAACCAAAGATCTAGACCTCTGTCTGTCTGATATTGCGCATTGCAGTACTCTTAGATGATTGGTAGATTCGTAACTGTAAGAATATGCAAGTGTACATGTGTTTCTAATAAAATACAAGTAATCGGCGGCTTGCTCGGAACGTACCATCTTCCAATTGGCAGTCCTGCACCCTAATAAGTAAGGCTATGTTCACACTGTGAGGCTTAGTGCTCAATTCAGCTTTTTTTGTATAGCTGTTCACATTGTTGTTTTAAACACGGAAGACAGCGCAGACAGCGTTTACGCATTAGGTGTTTACATTTATAAGGCGATGTGCAGGAGACGACAGCAAATGAATGTCAGTCATTGAGGAGGAAGAGGATGACGAGGAAAAGGGACAAATTTTTAATAATAGCATGTTGTGGTACAGTGGCTGCTACTTCATAATGGAGGTGTGTGTGTGGATGTGGAGCCGGAGTTCGAATTTGTGGGACCGTGAGGTGATCATCTCAAGCAAATCAATTATATATCAACTGGTTGTAGTTACGTGCCAGTGCAGAATGATGACGCATGTCAATCAAAAATAATGCAAACGCACAATGAATTCTGACGTAATCGTTCACACTGCGGTCGTATTGCAAAACATCTGACCTGTGTCGCATTTAATAGCCTATTTGGACGTGGAACAAATTGGAATTGAAAAGACCTAATTCCATGTGCTGTTCACACTGTCACACTTGTGGGGCAAAAAAAGATCTGATTGGGGCCACATTTTGCCTACAGTGTGAACTTTCATTGAGCTACCAGTTTGAATAGTTCCTACGGTTTTATTTTCCTGTTGCTTTGCTCCATCTGTCCCTTCTCTCTCTGTCTCTCTCTCTCTGTCTCTCTCTCTTTTTCTTTTCCCTGGCTGTTGTAATTAATGATTCAGGAGGCGTGGGTGTGCTTAATGAGTGAAGAAGTGATTAGGTCTCTCTTTTTCTTCCTCACTCATGGTTCTCCCTGATTGAGAGGATGCTGTGTGGTGCAGTATCATACTGAGACAAAAGCTACATCCATCCTTTTCTGTTTTTTTCATTCCTTCATCTCTTGTCTCTTTTGTTTCCACACTTACTAACCTGGTTGTATGTGGGGGTTTGTAAGGTATCCTTATTGAGCTCGGATGTTTGCAGTAGTATTAAAGAGGATATCATAGTTCTGATTGGGTTAGAGGTTTGAAAAAATAAAATATGGTAGAGGAGGAAGCAGGGATAAATTTGTTGCATGATATTTCTCATTACCCTTGCTGTCATAAAGCGGTTGGAGAGGTTTTTTTTTTTTTTTTTTTTTTTTTTGCGTTCGGCTGTGAGCAATAATGTGTGTCTGACAACAGAGGCTGCCGGAACATTCCATCACCTTACCACCTAGCAGCGCCACTCTCCCTCCTCCCCTCGTTACATCACCTCTCACGGTCCATTGCTTTATCTCTTCCTTTCCTTTTGCTGCCACCTTTAGGACAGCAGCCTTTTTGAGTCACTAACATTGTACAATTTACATCGCAGAGAAAAGGCGCGCAGTCATGCGCCATCATACTCGTTCTGGTATTAAAGTTATGACCAAGCCTTTGAAATGAAATAAAGGATACTAACACCTTTGCACAACTTTCTCTTGGTAGCACTACTTATCTTGTCCTCTGCTTGATATATCACTTTTACTATTTTTTTTGCTCATTTGTGGGTCAATTTGGAATTAGTTTCATGTTTATTTCCATTCAGCAGGCGTCTTTTATACAACTAAGCAATTGGGGGTTAAGTGCCGACTTGGTGGTGCTGGGAATCGAATCTGATCTTTCAATTAGCAGTCCAACACCCTTACCACTGAGCCACCAGTTCCCTCTGCATAAAAAGCACTTAGAGAGCTATATTTAATCTATGTTCCTTGAGTTCCTTTGTCCTGCATCCAGAAGCTGGAAGATACCAGGTTAAGTGGGGGAATTCCAAATGAATTAGTATTTTGAAGCTTCTAGATGAACAGCAATGTCAGATCATCGATTCTGCAACAAAACCAAACAATACAGTTAAGATTTTGGTTGGTTTTCATCCTTTAAAGGATCATTGCATTGATCCACTTTTTGCTCTGAGTTTAAGGTAATGTAAATGTCTTTATTTAACACACAGACTCTACAGCACAGTGAAATTTGTTTCTTCGCGTATCCAATCTTAGATAGTCGGGGTCAGAGCGCAGGGTCAGCTATGATACAGAGCCCCTGGAGTGGGAGGTTTAAAGGTTTTGCTCAAGGACCCAACAGTGGCAGATTGGCAGCAGTGGGGCTTGAACCCAGGTCTTCCTTGTCTTCCCACCAACAACTCAACTACCTAACCATTTGAGCCACTTTTGCCCTTTTAGCAGAAAATGTACTATTAATGTAGTCATTTGTTTATTTTGCTATAGTAGAGTTACTAAAACAGGTGTAGTAGAATTACCACAACGAATTAGCACATGATAAGACATTTGTCCCAGTATTTACCCCAGGAAATTTTACTATATGTTCTATAGTAAAGTTACTCTAAAATACTGTAGTACTGTAGTTGCTTCACCGACTGATATTTGTTAATATTATGGCGACCAGTATTGAAAAACCGCCACTGTTGATCAGTACAGAGATAAATTTCTTGTATGTCTAAATATAGCTTACATGAAACATTCCAAGATTTCGAGAATTCTTGGTTAAAAACACTACCCATTCGTCTACATTAAAGGCACAATCTGTTAAAGTGAAGAGGAAGCACATCATTGCTTTAAAGTGAAGTTGAAAGGTTCTCACATGTTTTTGCCTCAGACGTTTCTCCGAATTAATCGTTAGGGTAGCCAACCGCGGGATAACATCTAAAGAGTTTGTAGTGTACTTCAAAGAATTTATAAAGATCAGAGCAACAGTTTTTCTGGCTTGTTTCCGGATATAAAAATGATGTCCGTCAAACCGCTCGTCTGGCAGCTTTGGCAGAATGGTAGCCTTTTCAGTAATCTTTTTTTTTTCAGTATCAGATCAAAGCATTTGTATTCCTCAGCAAATATTTATTAAGTGTAATTATGTTGGGATGAGATATGCTCTTTGAACCACACCTTCAAGATAAAGAGCTTTGGGGAGGGGGTAAAGTATAGATTGAAAAACAAGTCAGGAAGAAGTCTGTAGCCTGGATGTCGTCCAGGGCCTTTAGATTCCTTACGATTTAATTCGTTTCCAAAAGTTTGGAGTTTTAATCGGCTGTTTGCTTTGTGGTTGGACTTCACTTACATCTTTCGAGGGAAAGAAAAATAAAAGGAAAAAGGCAACTTTTTTGACACAAGAAAACTTGGTAGCGAATTAGTTAAGGTGTTGTACTGCTAATTTGAAGATCGGCGGTCGTTGCCACTGAAGGGCCCCTGAGCGAGGCCCTAAAACCCCTAATTGCTTAGTTGTATAAAGAAGATGAATGTAAGCTGCTCTGGATAAGGGCGTCTGCCAAATGCTGTAAATGCAAATGTAAGACTTTATTTTGCAAATAGTTCGGTTTTATTTTCAGTTCAGGCTTTTATTTATTTGCTTAAGTTTTTATTCCACTTTTAAAGTCTTGCTTACACACATATACACACCCTTTTTCTTGTTCGGAAAAAGACTTGTGACTCATCTTAATCAATCACTCTATAACCATAAAGCGTTTTTTATAGCTCCGCCTCCATCAGCCTCTAAGTAAACACAAATACAGCGGCGGCCAATAAAAACTCCCCATAAGCCTGTCCTTCACCAGTCGCAGCTCTCTTTTAACACTCTCTTGTCACTTGTCACAGACATTAGAGCGTCTTGCTGTCACTTCCCACAGCCGCTGTTTTTCAGGACATAAAGCAACAAAGCGACTTAATGCGGTGCAGTAATGCTGAGTACAGAGGAAGCGTTTTATAAGATTGTCTGAAGTTTGGACCTGCCTACAGACAGCCACTTTGGAAAAGGCAATAAATCAGAACCGGATCTGATGTGCGGACAGGGGAACATAACAGAACCCACGACTTTGTGCTTGTAAAATGTACATGTTCTGTAATTGGTCTGCCAGACTGCAGTCTTTTACCATGACCCATTAGCTCTGAAGTTGCTTTCTGGAGTATGTCACATGTAACCTTCACTACACTACACTTGTAACTACGTGGAAGGTGATGGCTAGCATGTGTTTTAAGAGCATGAGACGGCAGTATGTAAATTTTGAATACTACCAGTATGACTTAAATCCAAGTGAGATTTGTTTTTTCACATATCCTATCTTAGAAAGTTGGGGTCAGAGCGCAGGGTCAGCTACAGAGCCCCTGAAGCAGGAAGGTTAAGGGTCTTGCTAAAGAATCCAACAGTGGCTGACTGGCAGTGGTGGCTTTGTTTTGTTTAGCCTAGCCTAGCATTACTGAGCAAAGATTTTGCCATGTTTCTAATTCCCAGCTTAAAAGATAAAGCTCTTTCCCTGTACTATATGCTACTGAAAATTGATCCCAGGCCGGAAGCTTCTGACTCTGGCATTGATCAAAGTGCCGGTCAAAATGTTACAGCAGTCTGGTTGCAGCCTACAAGCTGTAGTTGGGGGGACGGCTTGTATATTACATGAATGCAGTCTCCATCCAACATCCAGTGAGGTATTTGGCAGTCTATTGAGATCTGAGCCGGTGTTCCAGTCTCTCTCACGGTAACTGCAAGCTATACTTTTACTCCGATTGGAAGCAAAATCTTTGTTCCTGTTACTACCACTGATGAAAGCAAGGGTTGCCTCCCAAAACTCAAAGGCTTCTTGATTGTTCAAACTTCTGTCCTTCATCCTGTGACCCAGAAATCAATCGGCTTTTTGAAAATGAAGCGTTTCTTGTAAAAAGTCCTTGCTGGAATAAAAGTAGCAGAAGACAGAAGTGGTTTTGAATCAGGGTTACTTCAGTAATTGGGGTAAAAGGGTTTGATTTTTTATAGTATGATGTACACCTGTAGAATAAACGATTGACCTTCATAATAAAATAGTCAATAAACCCGAAATATAAAAATGATCATCTTGAATAAATTTTAATTTTCTATTTTAATTGTCACATGCAAAATCATAATTACTAAAACGCCTCAAATTAGAATTACTGGAATAAAGAATAGATAAATTATTTTATTACTGTAATAAATTATAGTAACAATATGAAAGATATTAAAAGATAGAGTGGCAATGAAATGTCAGTATGGTGGCAAATGTAAAGAAATAAGGCAATAGACATTACAAATAAACCGATAAAAATAAAGCAACGAACATTTACATATATAAGAAATAACAAAACAAGTGATTGGATCAGGGATCACCAGACTCTAGCTTGATTAGCTAGTTCAAGTGTGTTTAATGACCCCTGAATTATATAAGTAAGAGTTTGCTTTAAAATAGACTAAAATGTCTAATATAAGTACGCAATAAATTATTTAACCAAGGTGAATTTGATATTTACATTTACAGCATTTGGCAGACGCCGTTATCCAGAGTGACTTACATTTATCTCATTTATACAACTGAGCAATTGGGGGTTAAAGGTCTTGCTCAGGGACCCACAGTAGTGGCTTGGTGGTGCTGGAAATCGATCCCTGGGCTTTCTGGTATCAGTCCAACACCTTAACCACTAAGCCACCCACATATTAATTCATTACATAAATCTGTTCTAATTCAAACCCCTGTTTTTCCTTGTTGGGTTTCTCCAGACTTGCACGAAAATATTCCAGATTCTCAATTGGCTACTTCAAGTTGCCATATATCCTAGATATGTGTAGGAAAACGATGGCATTCAATGAACAGGCAACCATCCAGGGTGCATCGCTGCCTCCCTAGTGTCTTGT
Organism: Bagarius yarrelli; assembly: GCA_005784505.1. NCBI lineage: Eukaryota > Metazoa > Chordata > Actinopteri > Siluriformes > Sisoridae > Bagarius > Bagarius yarrelli. Next base: position 185,273 of record VCAZ01000301.1, read on the forward strand.
GATATCATCCAGATCCATGTGACTCCTTTAAGTTTCATGCTATTTCAAGATAAAACAGCTTTTGAACATGAATAAATAATTGATCATCTGACCAATATGTGAACTGATGTGATATTGATAATAGAGTAAGCAAGTACATTTAAGGGGCCATTTACACATTTTTCTGGTGAGGTTACAACATAACAGAGAAGATGGTTGGTTAGTTCCTGTCACATGACACCATCGCATTTGTGGCATTCTGGAAAAATACAACTGAGCTCTTGTCGCGTGCAAAAAATCATAATAAATAAAAAGAAAAGATGCGATATGTGAACGACCCCTAAATTAGCAAATATAGTTCTTAATTTTACTTTCCTTGTTTCTTCTTTTTTAACTTTCATAATTAAAGCAGCTAGTAAAGTAGGGAAAAAAACAAAGGTCTGTTGTTTTAGAAAGTACTAATGAAATCCACATGGCCTAGTTACCCTGGTCTAGTGTAAAAAGCATGACCTGTGTAGCCCCTAGACAGACAGGGGGTGTGGCTACTGTTACAGTTACTGATAAGGACATCAGTAATATTTTATTACCGCATACCATCTAATATAGTAGCCACCATTTAATTATAAACTCTTAACGCATTGCTTTTCACTGAGAAACTGTCTCTCTCTTATGCTTTTTCTCTCTCTCTTTCGCTTTCTCTTTCTTACTTTCTTTCAAACACACACACACACACACACACAAACACACTAAATGATCTGTAATAAGTCCTGCTTCCCTGTGCATGACTTACGAATTGTTCCTAACACATACCACAATGAGTAAATAAAACATTAGGGGATTAATTAAGCAGAAAACAGCAGGTTGTGAAAGCTCTAATGACAAACTAACAAGAGGAGCACTGTTCCACAAACACACACACACACACACACACACACACACAGGAACACAAGTAGACGCAGCAGGATCTATTGATAAATGCAGGCTAACATTAACTAGAAGATCAGTATTTAAGCATGTGTGAATCCAGACACAGTGAGAGGAGAATTGTAAAAAAAAAAATGTGTGTATTTGGCGTGGAAACTGATGAGCCCATTGAGAGATGGATAATATTAACCAGATGCTCGTTGTGCCATCTTTACGGCATGTGTTTACACACAGATGTTTTAATGTAATGTGGCTTCATTCATCTGATGTGTAATATTAGTTTGGTGTGTGTGTGTGTTTTTAAATAACTGTTACCTGTAGATAATAGGTTTTTTTTGTTCGCATGCGGTCGAATTCTCCAGTCTGATTGGTTAAGAGATGTCTATAAAAGTGTTGTCAAAATATCGATATTAATAAAAATCGATGAAAATGTATTAATACTCAAGATAGCGAGTGTGGAGCCTCTGTGACTGGTAAAGAACACAGCAGGAGTTCTGTCTGGAACTCATTTGTATTAGAGGCAAATAAACATGGCATTGTTACAGTGCTATGCTAACAAAATGCTAACACTGCTAACTAAGCAAAGCACCTGAAAGACAGACACCCAGGCCTATATAAAGAATTCAGAGAGAATAATATAACTGCTCTCATTTTAATATTACTGAAGCATTAACCAAGATTGCCAAGTATTAATACTGATATAAGTGTTTTTGCTCAGAAATTCTAAACGTTAGCAGTAATATCATTTGATTTGATTGCAGAAAGACAGACAGCAAGACACTCATGTAAGGTTGGATGGATGGATGGATGGATGGATGGATGGATTGATGAGTGATGGTAGATAGGTAGATAGATAGATAGATAGATAGATAGATAGATAGATAGATAGATAGATAGATAGATAGATGGTGGGTGGGTGGGTGGGTGGGAATTGTGGGGTAGGTAGGTGGATGGATGGATGGATGGATGGATGGATGGATGGATGGATGGATGGATAATTAGAGATAGACAGACAGAGAAATAGATTCTCTTTATTTCTTCTAAATGTTCCCATTTAAGGAGGTGGTTTAAAATCATTTAATATTCATCACTAAAGAAATTACTGCTATATCTGTGATGATATACATGTTATATCTGTGATATTAGCTATATAAATATAATATGATGTTACATTTAAGCAGAAGATTTATTGGTTAGTAGTTTATATTAATAAACAAACGGAATATTACATATTTAAGTTGATGATGATGTGCAGGAGGGTGTGTATTGATCTTTTGAATAAATACACTCGAGCTGGCAACATTTGAACGTGTATGATTTCGTAAAAGGTCAGCTTTAATGTATGTACCAGACTTTTGCGGAAGTAACACATCATTTAATTAAAATACCTAGTAAAGCTACTAAAACGTGTGTGTGTGTGTTTGCAGGTTTGGCGACGGATACACAGTGATAGTGCGTGTGAAAGGTGGTATGGCGGATCTGAGCTCGGTTGAGGAGTTTGTGACCCGGACTTTCCCGGGTAGCGTGCTGAAAGAGAGACATCACAACACGCTACAGTACCAGATGCCTCAGAAAGAGGGTGCTCTTTCACACATTTTTAACGAGTTCAGCAGAAACCAACACACACTGGGGGTGGAGGACTACTCAGTGTCTCAAACCACGCTGGATCAGGTAACACACTCAACACACACACACGTACTTGATTCATGGCAAATATCTACAATTTGAAACCACATGTTGGATAATAGGTCACATGGTCATCTTTTGTCACATATAAATTACAATTAAACTCTTCTTGTTAGTTTGCTCAATCGATGAGGTCAGAGCGTTGGGTTAGCCATGATAGAGCGTCCCTGTAGCAGAAAAAGGGGTTAACAACAGAAAGTGGCAGGTGGCATTTGGTATCTGGGGCTTCAGTGGGGATTTACCGGACTGATACACCTCTTAATACCACCACTATCACGTCACGATCAAAGAAACCATCAATACTATACAAACACAAAATATAACACGGCATGGAATTACAGACAGAGAGACATTTCACGTATTAAGAGAAGAAACAAGAAACCGTTAACACAACTCCAAACCTCTACACTACAACCGCAACTGTACCACCTACATCATCTGAAGCAGTTCAGAATTAATATTTATCTTAATATTAATATAACATCACAAAAACATAAAAAATTAAATAAAATATATAAGATTTAAAGGCTGTAGGTCAGTGTTACCGGTCGGTGGCACTGGTCTGGAACCGGTGAACAAACTTTTTACCGGGCTAAGACAAGCTAGTTATCTTCGGGGTTAGCCGACCTCTCCTCACAATCTGGAAAAATCAACTTTAAAACGTATTTTTAAGTATGTCTGAGATAAAGTTAATTTCTCCTCCTCCGTCAGCCATTGTGGGCGTAAAAATTCTAATTCAACTGTAAAGACGAGTTTTGCTAACCAAATTGGGCTAAAACGGTTTTTTACTCTGAACCAATCAGAGGACGAAAAAATGCTGTCAACAGCTTGCAGGCTTCGGGAGGCGGGTTAAAAATCTGATTGGTTAAAGAAACAGTCTTTAATAATATTAACCAATTAGCAATCTGCCACTACTAATATATAGTTTAAGTTACCTGGGCAGCACTACTGATTCTGAAGACTTTGGCAGATTATATTAACATGGCAGCACATAGAAACTGAAATCTGATTGGACAAAACATCCACATACACATACTGGAAGCAGTGCAGCAAGAGAAACGCTACGGAATGAAGAGAATAAACTATTGGGAATAAATTAATACAATTTTAATGGACCAAATATTAAACTTTAGGTGGTAAATGTAGGTCAGCTTCTGATAGTGTTCAGGCAGCAGAGAGGGACTTACTGACTGATAACAAACAGCCTGGCAGTGCTGGGACTTGAACCCCCAGTCATCTAATTTAACAAACCAAAGCTTTATCTGTTTGAGCTAGCACTGCCTTCAGAATCTTTTACAACCCAAAAAAAGATGCTTAGCAACCCAATTAAAAAAACTGCACGGGATGTATTTATATATAACATACAAACCAGCAGGTAGCAAAAAAACAGCTCGGTGCTGACGGAACATCACAAAAGGATGAAAAGCAAATAGTACATGGTGTGACAATGTGTCTCTTTCAATTATTTCTTGTCCCTGTTAGTTGTTAATAATACAAATAAAAGTTTGTCGCTAAGGAAACCACTACAGGCAGCAACGATCACAGCATAGAAATGGAAACTGAGATAATCAGGACATACAAGAAAAGTCAGAAAACAAATAATGAAAAATAAAAAAAATAATTTGTAAAAAAATTAATTTAATTTACTTTCGCTGACACCAGAAAAAGATTTTGTTGTAATGTTTATAATTCAAACTAAATTGTTATTGTATTTTTTATCTGTACTGTCACTTGTTCTTTTTCAACACTGTACCTTTTTATATGTAAAGCACTTTGAGAGTTAAAGGCTCTTTATAAAATACGTTTATCATTATTATTATTATTATTATTATTATTATCAATTAATATCAAATTCTAAATGAAAAAATGCACCAAAAAGAATAGAAAGCTGAAATATCATTGTATAGAATACAGACACTGTGGGAAGTGGTGGCGAAGTGATTAAGCTGTTGGACTAATACCAGAAAGACTGAGGTTCGATTTCCAGCACCACCAAGCCACCACTGTTGCTCCCCTGAGCAAAGCCAATTAACCCTTAATTCCTCAGTTGTATAAATGAGATAAATGTAAGTCACTCTGGATAAGGCCGTCTGCCAAATGCTGTAAATGTATGATACACACACAGCTTATAATGCAACAATTATAATAAACAAATCAGTCAATAATTTTATAATTTAACAAACCAAAAAATATTGAGATTAAGGTTGTCAAAGACGAAAACAATTTCCTTACACTTTCCATGAGACAGTTGTGGTTGTAGTGTAGACGTTTGGAGTCTTAACGGGGTTTCTTGCTTTAGTAAAAATGGTTGTCATCCTTAATATGTGAAATGTCTCCCTGTCTGTAATTCCACGGCGTGTTATATTGTGTTTTTGTATAATATTGATGGTTTCTATAATTGCGATGTGATAGTGGTGGTATTAAGAGGTGTATCAGTTGGATAAGTCCCCACTGAAGCCCCAGCTACCAATTGCACCGCCTGCCACTGGGTAGCACAATGATTAAAGCGTTGACCTGCTAACCGTAATATTTGGTAGGCCCCTGAGCCCCTTAACCCCTAAATGTTTAGTTGTATAAATGCGTCGCTCTGGATAAGGGGGTTTGTGCTAAATGTCAGAAATGAAAATGTAAATGTGTGACGAGCAAATATTTCTGATCAGATGATAATTAAAAAAAGCTAATCGGTGGTTTTCCCCCAGATTTCTGAATTATTCCTAAGACATTTAAGATGTTTTAGGGGTTAAACTCCTCTCAGACCTCCGGGGGTTAATTGTTAACGTAAAACAAGATAATACTTGGTTAACTTACTTTACTGCAGTGTAAAAGGGTTAATGAAATGTTACTAATAATATTTAAGTTCAGGAAATCCAGACGTCTTTTTGGCAGAATTTTATTAGCGTGAAAATGGCGATTGACTGAGTAAATAATCGCACAAATTGTATCAATTTTTTTTTTTTTATTGTAACCAGACAGTAAAAATGGTTTTGCCCCAGTGGCTTCCTACATGTTTGTTGTATGTAGATTTGAAGAGTGTTTCAGTAACACAGTCGAGTGCATGTGTGAGTGGCAGACAAAATGGCGCATCAGTGTTTGTGTTCAATGAGGCAGTTTATCCTAACTGATCATCAGCGAATGATTTGTTTATCTGGGAGAGACCAGTGATGAGGAAGCGTCGGGTACAGATTTTTTAACAATCAACTGAGCAACCCGTGTGTGTGTGTGTGTGTGAGAGAGAGAGAAAGGAAAAATAAAAACTGAAAGGTCGGTTTTCGATTTTCAAAATTAATACGATAAAAATTACAGGGCAAAACACAAATCGGTGTGGATGTGTGTGTGGGTGTGTGTCTGTGTGTGGATGTGATTGCAAAAAGGTTAATCGTCTGTTTTACCTCAGTGATCATCCAATAGTTGCACAAAGTCCACACACAATAATCTGAGCATCTCGCACTCTCTTTCTATCCCCTTTTCTCTCTTTCTCACTCTCGGTCTATTTCTCTCTCGCTCTCTACCTTGCACACTTTCTTTCTCGCTCTCACTCTATATCTATCTCTTGCTCGCTCTCACTCTCTCTTTGTCTCTCTCTCTCTTTCGCTTTCTCTCTTTTTTTCACTCTTCTCTCTCTCTCGCACTCTCTATCTCTCCTTTGCTCACTCTCTCTCGCGCACGCGCTCTTCCTGTCTTTCTCTCTCTCGCACTCACATGCTCTCTTCCTTGCGCTTTCTCTCTATCTCTCTCTCTCTCTCTCCTTCTCTCCTACTCTTTCTTTCTCTCTTTCTCTCTCTCTCTTTATTCTTCCTTTTCTGTTTCTCACTCTTTCTCTCTCTCTCGTTCTTATTCTGGTATCATTGTTTTTAAATGACTGATGCAGTATCAATCTGATTTATTGTCATTTCTTTCTCAGGTGTTTGTGAATTTCGCTCGCCAGCAGCACAACGCCGACGACGCCGTCTACGACAATCCTGTAGATCTGAGCGACGAAATACCGATGCAGTCCCACAAAAACACCCCGTGAATAAAACCTGAGGGAGCCGTAACAGCCTCAGACGCATAGAGAAGAAGTCTACTTTTTTTCACTGTAGCTTTAGATTCTTTACAGGGGCTCTCAGGAATTTGATAGAATGAATCTATATCTATTTTCTTAAATATAATCTGTTTAGACGGTAACTAAAAACGAGCCAAAGATTTTAATGACGATTTTCATAGTTTATAAATTAGCTTGTTTTTAATACTTTTCTTCTTGTTAATTCAGTCTTAGCTACCGCTATTGTAGTTTATGTAGTTTATGTTGTAGGTTCATCATTATAGATATCATTATCATCATTATTCGCACCTTTCACACTGTACACCAAAGTGCAATATTTGTAACTTGTTTACTGTTAGACTACTACCATCACTACTACATATAAACAAAGGTCAGTTTTAAGCGTAACTTTTTGTTGTTGTTTTTGTTGTTAAACTCACCGCTGTGGGACAGTGGACGCACATTGGATCAAATAGTTCATCGTGAATAGTCATTTTTTGCTTATTTTATCGCTTACAAAAAAAGAATTTTAATAAACATTATTACTACATCATGGTTGTATAAAAGACTGGGGTTTTTTTTTACTGTTAACTCAAACTAAAAAAATCAAACAGCTAAAAATACACCCTGTTTTTATACATTTTTTTCTAAAAGACAAGCAAACAAACAAAAACAATTATAAAATTATTAAATAACAACCCGAATTCTGAAAAAAAATGTTAAAATTCGAATAAATTACAAAGGAAAAGACTTTTTTCCTCACATGAGCCAATATTTTGTCAAAAAAAACTAAAATTTAAGTTAGCGAGTTTAAACCAACGTTGTACAAATAATTTCCTGGGATTTTTAATACTTTGTGGGCTTCTGTGGTTTTTTGAGAGATTTTTCAGGGCCATTTTCCTTTATTGAGCAGATAGGACAATAAGTGGATTGGAAGAGAGAGAGAGAGAGAGAGAGAGAGAGAGAGAGAGAGAGAGAGAGAGAGATCAAGAGTTAGTTAGTTTGTGTATATATATATATATATATATATACAGTATATATACCCCTGCGTTCCAGTCGATCTTTGTCTTGCGTTAACATCATAAATTTCTCCCGTAATGCTAATGCTTATTGTCGGTTCCTGAGTTTCCTTTTATTGTTCTTTACTTTCTGTTAGTAAAGTTTTCGGCATTATATCTCCTGAACCCGTGCGTACCTCCATTCCTAGACTCATTTTATCGCTTCCAAAAAAGAATTTTAATAAACATTATTACTACATTATTGTTATATAAAAGACTGGTTTTTTTTACTGTTAACTCAAACTAAAAAAATCAAACAGCTAAAAAAAAACCTTAAATAATTGTTTTCTAGAAGACAAGCAAGCAAACAAAAACAATTATTAAATTATTAAATAACAACCCGAATACTGAAAAAAAAATGTTAAAATTCGAATAAACTGAAAACGAAAAAACTTTTACCTCACATGAGCCAATATTTTGTTCACAACATTGGCTTATGTTTCCTATACCAAGCTCAGTGTCGCCACCAGATCCAGTCTGTAGCCAGTCCAGTTGGTGGATCAGCACTTGGAGACAATAAGCCCCAGTCAGTTTTCCAGTGATGACCTAAAATAAATAAATATAATAAAAAAAATTAATAATAATAATACACTTTAACCATAGAATACAGCTCGATACTTTAAATAAACATGTCAAATAAAAATATTTCAAGCAAATCATATTTTAGATGAATTCATTCTAAATTTAGACGAGAGGCAGGCTGGTGGCTTAGTGGTTAGCGCTGTTGCCTCACAGCAATAAGGTCCCAGGTTTGATTCCCGGACACCGGCCTTACTGCGTGGATTTTGTATGTTATTGTGTGGGTTTACTCCGGGTTCTCCAGTTTCCTCCCACAGTCCAAAAACATGTATGTTCGGTTGATTGGTGATTCTAAATTGCCCATAGGAGTGTGTGTGTGGTCCTGTGATGGACTGGCAGCCTTTCCAGGGTGTACCCCTTCTGCCTTTTGCCTTTTCAGCGGGGGCTGGGATAGACTCCAGCAGATCCCTGTGACCCCGAATTAGGGAATAAGCGAAGTATAAAAGATTAAAGAATGAATAAATTAATTACTTGGTGCATTTTAATACTGATAACAGAAATGCTTTCGTCATCTCATTGTTATTTTATTTATTCAAACATTTTAAGCTTTTTATTTATAATATTTGAAAAAGCTTTTAAAGGTGTAAGACAAACTTTTTCTTCTTATTTTTAAAATTAGATTAGATTAGATTCAACTTTATTGTCATTGTGCAAGGTACATGTGCAGAGCCAATGAAATGCAGTTAGCATCTAACCAGAAGTGTATAAGTGGCTTATTTACAATAAATAACAGTGTAATAAATAAGGGAATGAGGTTGATAATTGTACAGAAGGTGCAGTAGTGTGTATATATGGTATATATGGTATCTATAAGTATAATACGGTTATAGCAGGCAAAGAATGACATATATATATATATATATATATATATATATATATATATATATATATATATATATATATATATATATACAAATGGGCAGAGTCAAGATTTCGCTACAGAAATGATGACGGGTACTGCTTATAATGATTTATAAATAAAAAGACAAATACATTTAAACCTCATAGTTCATGTTATTAACTTGCCTTTCACATTTAAACACACAAACACCCACACACACCACCTACAAAGGAAGAATACATGCATTGCATTAGTACATAGCTGCATCTCACACTAGCACTTTTCCACAACACGCACAGACACACACACACACCTGATCGGATCCGGTGGTGCGGGTGTTCTTGACAAAGCCCTGATGTGTTTGTACGACAGATTGCTCTGTGCACGAACAGCCGATTAAACATTTGTGCACACGTCGTCTGAGCCGTAGGGAGTTTCATTTCACACATCTCACCTTTAGTTTGCTCAGAGAGGAAGACAGCGTGTCGCTCATTTCTTTCTCTCGCCCTTTCTCCCTCTTTCCTCGCATCTTTTTTTTCCTCGTTTGCAGTTTTAACTCTTTCTCTCTCTTTCCATCTTCTCTAATTTCATTACAATGAGATATTTTATTCATTTCTTTTGCATTGATTTTAAAAATTTTTGGAAAGTTCTGTTGGGACTTAATTTTACTGAGATTTTTAATACTTTTTGTGGGCTACTGTGGTTTTTTTAGATTTCAGGGCCATTTTCCTTTATTGAGCACATAGGACAGTAAGTGGATTGGAAGAGAGAGAGAGAGAGAGAGAGAGAGAGAGGAGAGAGAGAGAGAGAGAGAGAGAGAGATCAAGAGTTAGTTTGTGTATATATATTATATATTATATATATATATATATATATATATATATATATATATATATATACAGTATATATACCCCTGCGTTCCAGTCGATCTTTGTCTTGCGTTAACATCATAAATTTTAATAATTTTAAACATAGCATTTTAGCTATAAAATCAGTTACCAGCTGAGTTACAGAACTGGACAAAATTTGTGACTTTGCTGAAACTCAAAGTTCAGAAAGGACATAATTTTAATTGAAGGGTTGAAAATAGACGTTCCTGAAAATACTGGTCAGGAATTAAAATCAGTTCTTATTCAGTAGTTCCTGCGACTGACTACTGAAAATGACAAAGTGGGAAAAGTATCGCCCCTGGGGTTACTCAGCTCAGGTTTCTATGCAGTTTGTAGTAGAGGGTGGATAAATTGTTGTTTCTTTTATTAAGATTTTATTTTACAATAATTCCACAGTCCCAGCCTGCAAGAAGCAAGAAAACAAAAGAACAAAATGTATAAATAATAAAAATAAAGAACAACCTTTGTGTTAAAAGTTACAGCTCTATAAAATTGACCAGCGTGCAATTGCTAAAACATATTTTGTTGGTGAGCGCTAAAGGAACAAGTCTGTTAAGTGGTTCTATGTGAAAGTTTGCCAGATTTTCCCAAGATATTAAAAGTGCAGCTAAAGTAATAAGCTATAAAAATATATATGTATGGATTATTTTCAATATGGCTTTATGGTGCAATAATGCCACCGTCATGGATTTCCCTTATGGATATTGTCTCAAATTAGCTTTACAGAACAGAAGTATAAATACAAACGTCCATGATTAATCTTAAAAACTAAAAAAGTTATTAAAAACATCCCTAAAATCATCCCTAGTGAACAAGCCTGGGGCAACTGTGGCAAGGAAAAACTCCCTTAGAAGGTACAAGGAAGAAACCTTGAGAGGAACCAGACTCAAAAGGGAACCTATCCTTATTTGGGTGACACTTTACCAAAGAGTGTGTTTTAATAACTATTTAATTTTAAACACCAGGTAGTGTGATTATGAACAGTGTCCTTTCTATAATCATATACGGTCAGAAATCTTTAAACGGCATAAGCCAACTGGAGCCCTCAATCTCTGGATGCCTCCAGATTCTTGCAGGGTTTGGTCTCTTCTCACTGAAGGTCCACCAGCGCTGGCACAATCTCCTGGATGCCTCCGGTTGGGTATAAAAAGGAAAACAGATGGAGATAAATTAGCGTAGCTGCTGTTCATAATATTAGCAGGCACTAGCTGATAATGTGCCTTTAATCAAGTGTACTGGATCATAGTATTATGGGATATGTTATGTGTATGCTTGGCTAAGGAGATATGTCTTTAATCCATGTTAAATCTGGAAGACTTTGTCGGAACCCTTAACACTGTCAGGAAGTCTATTCTAAAGTTTAGGAGCAAAATATGTAAACGCTCTACCCCTTTTTTGTGGACTTTGTTATTCTGGGGAGTGCCAGAAGTCCTGAAGATTGTGATGGATTGTAACTGGTTAGGTACGTGGGAGCCAAACCATTTAGTATGTAAGGAGCAACATTTTGTAATCAATGCTAAATTTAACAGGTAGGAATAATAATATTAGGGTTGTGTGTTCATATTTTCTAGACCTGGTAGGATCTCTGGTGGCTGCATTCTGGACTGGCTGTAGCTTGTTTATCAAAGATGTAGGACAACCACCTAGTAATGCATTGCAATAGTCTAGTCTGGAGGTTATGAATGCAGTCCAGAGATATAAGACTGCACTTGTCAATATTGTTCAACTCCTTAGTGAAGTCTCAAAGCTTTCAAGGGCATGAGTTTATTAAAATAAATGTCTTCACTACATTAGAAACCCACAGCAACCAACTTTGTTAGCACTGTTTACGTTGTGTATCTAATAGAGACGAGTGAACCTAGTATTTATCTGGGCTAAATAACCTGAACCTTTAAATGACTCGGGATTTACAGGGCTCTGTCCAAATTCCCACATATGCACCCTTATGCCCCTGATTTGCACTGAGGGGTGCAAGTGTGTAGGGTTTCTCAATTCGCTGGTGAGCTGCTCAGCCTTGCTACCCTAATGCACTCTTTCTGTAAGTGCTTTTCCAAGTAAACTAAAGGGAACCAAAGAAGGAAATAAAAACGGAAAAGTAAAGCGGGTTTGGCAGATTTTCTGCTGGAGTTTATCCCAGCCGCCTCTGAAAGGATGAAAGGCAGGAGGGGGACACCCTGGACAGGTCACCAGTCCATCACAGGGCCACACATACACTTACACTCACTCCTATGAGCAATTTAGAATCACCAATCAACCTAATATACATGTTTTTGGACTGTGGGAGGAAACCAGAGTACCTGGAGTAAACCCACGCAAGCATGTAAAGAACATGCAAACTCCACACAATAAGACCCCTGCAGAGGAATCGAACCCGGGACACTTCTTTCTGTGAGGCAACAGTGCTAACCACTAAGCCACCAGGCTGCCTTTAAATCATTCTGTTGTTCTAAAATAGTTGTTAGATAATGGAACAAGTAGTCGTTTATAAAACTTTCTACATGATCAGAAACATAAGAGACTCAAAATCATGTGTACTGATTTATATGATTCATCTGAATCGTGGAAGTCAGCAGATTCGTAGGAGATGCAGCGCATAGCAAAGCAGTCGGAGTCGCTGGAGTCAGTGTGTGTTTTTGAAATTTAAGGTCCATAGATTCGGTGGATTTTAGGGATTTCGTGCTCTCTAGTAAAAGGACCATGACAAAAGCAGGCAGATTCCCTACTGACTCAAAGGACTCGTGAGATCCTGAACCGTTCAACAAGTGATTCAAATCTCTAAATTGATTCAGATTTCTAGTATCCAGGAGTCACATGTCTCGTATCCAGGAGTCACATACCAGTGACAAATAGGACAAAAGACATGGACAGTTTTGGCAGTTAACTTATGTCCCATCAGTGCTTTGCAGCCGTAATGACTCTGCCCTTAAGTGAAATGTCTCTGGTAATTAAGTATACGATGGCAATTGGACTGTGTGTGTGTGTGTGTGTCTGTGTGTGTGATGCTGCATCCTGCTGTGTAAATGGCAGCACAAGCAACATACTATAATGGAAATGTTAAACGCAGTAATAACTCTTCACCCAACTAGATCTATGAGTGTGTGTGTGTGTGTGTGTGTGTGTGTGTGTGTATGTGCGGGTATGTGTCTCATTCGCACAAAATCATGTCCTTGTGAATAATTGAACGTTTCAATCGTTTCTTCTGTCGCTCTGAGATGAGTTCCTAAGAATGCATGTCTTTCTTCTGTCATTTATCTTTTACTGTCTCTCTTTCTTGCTGTAGTCTCTCTCATTCTTTTTCTCTTTGTTCTTTTTTTCTTTTACCCAACTATCTTTCTTTCTCTTTACATTCCATCTTCTATTTCACTTTTTGTTCTTTTTTCTTCCTTTATCTGTTCTTTCTTTTGATTATTTTTGTTCTTTGCTCTTCAATATTTCCCATATCATTCCCTCTGTTTGTCCTTCCTTTTTGTCCTTTTTTATTATTTAGTTCTCATCTTTTTTTCTGCACTCACATCACTTTAATCTCGTCTTCTCTACTTGCTATTTTTGTCACCCTTTATTATTACTGTTTCACTTCCTCTTTCTCTCTTAATCATAAGCTTTATCTCTCTCATTTCTCTTTTTTTCTTTCTCTTTCCCTTTTTACTTTATCCTGAACTTTTCTTTTACTCTCTCCCTCTCTCTCTCTCTTTCTCTCTTCTTATCTCTCTCTTTGTCTCTCTCTCTCTCTCTCTCTCTTCTGCTCTTCCCCTTCTCTCTTTTTCTGTTTCTTTTTCTCTTCATCTTTCACACGCTTTCTGTTTCTTTTTCTTTCTCTCTCTTTTTCTCGCTCCGCGTCCCATCCCTTGTTATTGACGATCACTCCTTATTCATTACTAGACAAAGGACAACAAATTGAGGATATTTTCAAACTGATAGTAGTCACAACCCAATGGACTGCAGCAATATTTCTCATTTTATTACTAACCATCATCCATCACTCTCTGTCAATCTGTCCATTCCTGTGACATACCACAGGAGTTCAGTGTTAATCAGAATGTTTATTACGTGCGTCATTACCAGTTTTGCTTTGCAGATATCTCAAAATAAACTGTCTAGCATGTGTGTGTGTGTGTGTGTGTGTATGTGTGTTTGTGTGTGATCTGCATAAGTAATTGTGGCTCCACACCTGTGTAGGCCACTCTAATTTAGCAGACGAGTGTGTTTGCTGATCATTATTTGCTCTAATTTTCCCCTTGGGAGTTTCTCTCTCTCTCACACACACACACACACACACACACACACCAAACCATATTTTTGGTGTGTTTCCACTTAATGCTATTTAAATGATTTGACTTTTTTGCTCTACATAAAGAAGTCAGTAATAAGACACCTGCCTATGATCCACAGAGTAAAGTCACAGACTAAACCTTAAATTAAGGCTTTGTGCTTACAGACAATACATTGATCAGGAAAATAGAGAACTTAGAGGTTATTATTATTTAGTACCTTCATGGAATTGAGACTTTTTTTTTCCTTACTGATCATCAGTCAGGTCCTTGTCGATCATCACTCTGCTGTCAGGATTTAATGATTCAGGTAAAGACTCTATGTGGCATGTCATTTTGGTGGAAGATAGAAGGTAGGTTAAAGTCATCCACTGAATACGAGTCAATGATGCAAACCTGGCTGTTTTCTAGCTTCCTTCTTCTCCTGTCAATCAAACAGAAATGAGCCAATCACAAACACTTGCTTGTGTTATAAATAGTGCATAATTTTTACAGAAAATCGTCAACATGATCTTTTAAACGGTATCTGTACTGGGATCACAAGGTTTAACCAATTAATTCCGATATAAAACTGTATGGTTTAGGGGTTCTGTTTCTTGTCTCATGTTAATGTTATGTTAATATCTTGTTATATTGTGGTTTCTTGTTCATGTTCTTTGGTTACTTCCTGTCTTGTCATGTGATTCCCCTGTCCGTGTGTCATGCTAAATTCACCACTAAATACTGATTAGACCACTATGTGTTTATGAACCTCTATATGCAGAATAATTATTTGCATTGCTTTGGGAACTATAGGGGTGATAGGGGTAATGCAGCACCCCCTACTAACAGCTAGGACACTTAAAATTATTTTTAAAAATCCTCTACTGAGGAACCGCCCTGCAACATATAACCTCGCCCCTCATAAAATCTGTGTCCATGCTTTTTTATTCAAATTAAGTCAATAACATAACCTTAGATCAGGAAATAAATTCTAGATATATCATTTTAGTCCCTCTCCTCTACCGCTCTCTCTCTCTCTCTCTCTCTCTCTCTCCCTCTTTCATACATACTATATTATATATATATATATATATTTTATAGGGTTTTTTTTGCTTTATTTGTTAGCAGAAAGAATAAAACATTTAAAGATATAGCTGGTTATCTTCAGGCTGGCTCCTACCTTTTACACTGCTTTGGGAATCCCTGTCATTTCATTCATCTCTTTAAAAGGTGTTAAGCGGAACGTGTTCACACTACATATACCAGAAGCATATTTAGTTTGGCTCATGCTAACCTATCAACTCAACATTAAATGGAAATGCGATTTTTTTTTACTTCCAGCATGCCTTAAAGCTTTTTCGGAGTTTTAAAGCAGAAACCAATCTCAGATGACTGATTTATTTTAGCTTGAACCTGTCTAGACAATTAGATTAGACATCGAAATCTTTGCTAACCTGAACTGCCATTAGCAAAGAAGACATATTTTTTTCATTTACTTTAATGCTTTTGCATAATGATTGAAATAAGGAAGAAAGTCTTTTTTTAACTGCTTAGTTTATCAAAATCTTATTCCTGAGGTAGAGACAGGGGACACTGAGATTTGTCTATATTTTGAAAGCTATAAAATCCATGGTCCAGCCTGTGGATAATGTAAAAGCTTTTTCCATATTGATTAACTTGATAATTAAACCAATGATGCAATGCTAAAATGATTCAATTTAATGAATGTCTAGCATAATAATGTATTAGCCAGACAAAAAAAGAAAAAAGTCTTTCAATTTTTGTAATAAAAGTCAGAGTAAGAATATTTTTTTAATTTTTAAACCATCCAGTATTCAATATATAACAATAATACACCAATTTCCATCCACCTAATTATTTTCCACATCAGTGGAAAATAGTATAAAGCAAAGATTTATGATGTTTGTAAAAATTACTAATCACAAATCCCCATAGGTCCTGACTAGACCTGCCCGATACTGAAAAAAACTGACATTGCAATATATTTTGCAATATGTTAAAATTTTACCAGATAGCTTGAAAAAAAAAATTATTATATTATAATGATTAAGGTAACTTTAAATATAATAGACGAATTATAAGCATAGATAAACACAATAGAACACAGATGTAAATGAAATAAACAGTGATTTATAGTTTTTCTGGAGATTCAGATACAGAAATAAAATAATCAAATGTAAAATTACACTGCATAGTCTTCATTATATTAATTAAATACAAGTTATTACTTAAAGTTACAAAATATACTGTAAACTTTGTAACAGTAAATTCAGTATTTTTTTTTTACAAAATACTTATTTACTCATCTGAGTCAGATAATTTTTCAGTACTTCTATTTGTACTCAAGTAAATTATTTAAGTAGCAATACTTTTACAACCTACATTCTAATATTCGTTCCATTGAATTGTATAAATTTATTCCCAACAGTTAATTCTCTTCATTTCGTAGAGTTATTTTTTGCTGCACTGCTTCCAGTACGTGTATGTGGATGTTAGATTTTTTTTTTTGTCCAATCAGATTTCAGTTTCTATGTGCTGCCATGTTAATATAATCTGCCAAAGTCTTCAGAATCAGTAGTGCTGCCCATGGAACTTATACTATATTAGCAGTGGCAGATTGCTAATTGGTTAATATTATTAAAGTCTGTTTCTTTAACCAATCAGATTTTTAACCCGCCTCCTAACGCCTGCAGGCTGGGGCATGATGACATCAGCATTTTTGGTTGATCTTAGTAAATTTTTACAGCATACAGACTAACAAAACATGTCTGTAAAGTTGGATTACAGTTTTTATGCCCACAATGGCTGACAGAGAAGGAGAAATTAACTTAGTCTTGGAGCAGATTTTTCCGGAAAAGTTAGATATCGTAAGGAGAGCTCGTCTAACCACGAAGCTAACTAGCTTGTCTTAGTCCAGAAAAGAGTTTAATTACCACTTCCAGACCAGTGCAGAGTACCGGTAAAAAAGTTAATACACCTGTAGGTTTTTGTGATGTTGAATTAATTATTAAGATAAATACTACTGATTCTAAAACTGCTCTAGATGATGTATGTGGTACAGTTGTGGTTGTAGTCTAGAGGTTTGGAGTCTTAACAGGTTTTTTTGCTTATAAAAAATGGTTTTCTTCCTCAAAACATGAAATGTCTCTTTGTCTGTAACTTCACAGTGTTATATTGCCTTTTTGTATACTATTTATGGTTTCTATGGTTTCCTATAATTGCGACATGATAGTGGTGGTATTAAGAGGTGTATCAATCAGGTAAATCGCCACTGAAGGCCCAGCTACCAATGCATCGCCCGCCAATGAAGTGCCCAGTTTACTGTATAACTTATGCATAACACTGGCTACACTTACACTGGGCTTTTATTTTCTGAAATACTGTTAATTTGCTAAAAATAATTACATTTTAGTAGACATCAAAAGACATCTAATTGACCGAATAACCTCTTTTTTAATCAGTGTTACACCTAACAATCTTTCAGGGACTTCTTAAAGTACAGCTTTAATTAAACCAAATTAAAGTATTCACAGTAAGCTGGCAGACTCTGTTTATCATTAACTGGCCACATGGAGGTTAAAACGTCTGCATTTATTCATTTCTACGTTTTTTTAACTCGTTTTAACACTCTTACTCTGTTCTTACCTCCATTCATGCCTGGACTTGAAGCTTATTTGTCTATTCTTACCAGAAAATAAATTTACTTTTGATGACCTAAGAGACAGATAGAGAGGAGAAAAGATGGTAGGAGTGCTGTGGAAATAATACGTTTCTCCTCTCATCCTGCTGTTTAATGTGCTTTAGATATAAAGGAAGCTATAAGTCTGACAGCAGGATGGACAGACAGATGGAGGGAATATGGGGAACGAGTGAGATGACCGAGTGATAGAGATTAGGTTGAGGCGAATAGGAGAAGATAGAGGTGGGTGCCAGGCTCCAATGGAGAAACAGGCTAGTTTGAGTTGCAGATAATTTGACACATAATTTTTTGGGGGTTTTAAAGTGAAATTAGTCACAATAAATCAAAAGGTTTCTCAGTTAGGCTAAAGATAAAGATACTCAACATGAGAATGTAAGAGTGCCTAAGCAGTAGAGTAAACTGCTACTTAAATAGCTCGTAATAGACTGATTGAAGAGCAGGGGTGGGCAATCTTGGTCCTGGAAAGCCGGTGTCCTACAGAGTTTAGCTTCAACTTGCCCCAACACACTTACCTGTAAGTTTTAAGTATATACCTAGCAAGATCTTGATTAGTTGGTTTGGGTGTGCAGGACACAGGTCCTCCAGGAACGAGATTGCCCACCCCTGCTGTAAAGGGATGTTTAGGGGTTTGTAAATATAGCACATACTATAGAATACTGCTTTATCTGGCAGGATTATGAAGGAGTACAAGATTTAGGACTGTAAAAATGGGAATTAAGGAGGGTGGGAAAATGGGGGCAAAGATTATAAATGCAGAAGAATTTTAGAAATAGATCAACTCGTTCGGGGGCATCTTGTTGAAGTGATCTGTAATGTAAATGCCTTTATTTTGTCACATATATTTTTTACAGCAGAGTGAAATTCTTTTTTTCCGTATATCCTATCTTAGTAAGTTGGGTCATAGCACAGGGTCAGATATAATACAGCACCCCTGGAGCAAGAAGGGTTAAGGGTCTTGCTCAAGGACCCAACAGTGGTTGGCTTGTTGGTGGTGGAGTTTGAACCCAGGTATTTCTGGTTTTTAGATCAACAGCTAGCAGTGGTGGAGCTCAAACCCAGGTCTTCCTGGTCTCCAGATCAGCAACTCAGCGCCTTGACCGTTTGAGCCAACACTGCCTCCAATTTTAAGTTGATTGCCGTATGCACAAGTGTTATTTTTTATTTGGGTGTATTTTTTATTTGGGTGTTTGACTGAATTGTACGTACATTCAGTGTAAGTAAGATGCTCAGTATACACCTAGAATAACAGTTTGCAATTTTTATTGAACGCTTTTAACCAGATAACGCTGGCTGTGCTTAGTGCCCTGGTGAGGTTTCAAGAATATCAGTACATTTAAAGGTATAACTATTCATAAAAAATTTTCTTTGCATTATAATGTTGGCACATATGCGATGCAATTGTATTTAAATAACACAACCCTGATACTAGAATCTGATAGAAGGATGTTCTTACAAACTCTGATTAAAGGCTCTAAAACTACAAAATGTAAACAGGAAAGAAGAAATTCTATGTGCTTTTTACGATTCTGTGACCTCGATTTGGTATCCGACAGACTCTCTAGGGCTCTCGGAGAAAATAAAACAGATAGATAGTAAAAAAGGGAGGGAGAGAGGTGCAAAAAAAAAGCAAATCAAGGACAGAAGAGATAAAACACAAGCAAAAAAGGGTGGAAAAAAACACAACATGAAATGACAGAGGGTTATCTCGCAGTAAGATTTATGCTATTTACTATGTGTGTGCATTAGTGTGTGTGTGTGTGTGTGTAAACTAAACCCTCTGTGATGTGTTTGATGTGTTTAAAATGTTAATGTGGCCTTTGGCTTACATAGAGTTGTGTTTGCTTTATGTGCATGTGTGTTTCTGTGTGCTGCTTATTGGCAACTTAGGGATCGATTTGTGGATCTTAGACTCATAAGCTAAAAGGCATTTTTGAGTGAGCATAAAAGTGCATGCACACACACACACACACACACACAACAGATTGACTAGGTCAGCTGGGCTAAAGGGCAGTCGGTAGCTGAAGGTGCAGGGTTATAGGCACAAACCAAAGTGAGCCAGGAGTGCCTAAAGCAAAATGTGTGTGTACTTTTCACCACACTAGCTAAATAAACTAAAAAACAAACCAAAATTCTGCTTATTATTTACTTCTTCTACTGCATTACAATTTTTTGCTTATTAACACCGTGCGTAACAGCTTTGTGCTTGAAATAAAGTAAGACAAATGGCTGGCTTATTAAAGGAAATACTCTATACCATAATATGTCTTTGTTGTTATGTTTTTCCGCAGAGTATTAATTAAACAAATGTTGGTACCTCTTTTTATCTCTGCCTTAAACACATCTCCTAAGAAAAACCTGTTACTAAAACATATTCGAGCAAAAGGGCACACAAAAGCATAAGAAACACACTATGCTCATTGCTAATAACAGCCAAAATGTTATAAAATAAAAAAAGGTAATTATATAAAGTAAACTTTAGTCTACTTTAAGTATAAATCCCAGGGTAATTTCCTGTCTTGAGTATACGATGAGTGGCATACTTGTTAGTGTAGTATTATTATTAAGTCTACTACATTTGTACTGTTAATAGACTGAGAACTTTTCTGTAAGAGAACTTAAAGAGAGTTATTAGTCAATAAAACAGACAAGAAAAGAAGTCTGAAAAGAGAATGATTATGCCTCTAGTGGTCTGGGGAGAAACAGCTCCAGGTTTCAATGACAACTATTTAATACAATTGTACAGATATTCTATTAGATTTAAATTTTTGTACTAATAAATTAGAAATATGTTTTTATATTTAGCCTTATTTGTTTAAAATTGAAACAACCAAAATCAAGAAATGTGGAAATTTCTTAATATTGCTTGTTACATCTTGGGTGGAGTTACATCTTGAGTGGTAACTCATAGTTAAGGTGTTGGACTACCAACCTAAAGATTGTGCGTTCACTTCTCAGTTCCACCAAGTGGGCCCTTAACCCCCAAATTCCCAGTTGTATAAACGAGATAAAGTTCTCCTGGATAAGGATGTCTGCAAAATGCTGTAAATGTAAGCACCAGATACAAGTCATAAAAAAGATGCTGACAGGACCTGTTTTTAAATTCTTAAAAATTATTATGGGGCAACATGGTGGCTTAGTGGTTAGCATGGTTGCCTCACAGCAAGAAGGCCCGGGTTCGATTTCTGTGAGATTGCGTGTGTGCATGTTCTCTTTGTGCTTGCGTGGGTTTCCTCCCACAGTGATTCTAGATGGCCCATGGTAGAATGAGTGTGTGGCCCTGTGATGGACTGGCGACCTGTCCAGAGTGTACCTTTCCTCCTTTCAGAGACGGCTGAAATAGTCTCCAGCAGATCCCCGTGACCGCGAATTAGGAAATTAGCGGGTATAGAAAATGGCTGATGGATGAAACTTATTACTTTATTTTATTTGTTTATGATTATTTTGTCATTTCTCTATTCCATCCCCTAGCTTTATTGGGTAATCTCTCTAACAAAATAATCCAGAGATCAGTATCACAAGCTTTTTCCTGGTAGGTTTTATAATTGTAAGTGGTTGTATTGTGCTAACCATCTTATACAGTTTAAAGCAAAGCCAATAATAATTAATAATAGTCTTAGTATAATACTAAATCAGTGAAGGGACATTCAGTGCACATTTTGGTTGTGTGTGTTAAAAACATCTGCAGCATGTATTCAACAGCTGCACAAATGCAAGATAAATGATGCTTCCTCAATGGCCATATTGCCTTGCTGACAACTGGGTCAAAAGTGCAGAATTCGGGGTTTTTTAAACAATCCCCCCCACACACACACACACATACTTTACTAAACCATATGGTCATAGCTTTAATGAGGGACACCCATGTGTGTAGAATTAATATGGAAGGATTGGTAGCACAAGGGAATGGACATAATAAAATGACCAAATGGAGTCTGGGGAGATGATAATGTTTAATCCAGCATGTCCTGTGTCATATTGCCATGTGTTCGTTTAGATATTTGAACTCGCACACACACAATAAACACAAACAAGATCGTTCTCTGATTTTCTTTTAGCCTTCTCCCAAATCCTCCCAAGCTTTCTGTTTCTCTTCGTCATTAAATTTCTGCTCAAAAATGTCAGCTAGCATCAAAAAGGTAACTATGCCTCCTTTCTGTCTTTCTAGATTTTTAGGCGTAGAATGTAGTGACAGCAATATTTCTGGCGAGTGACACCAATTTTTTGTAATGGATTAAAATAAATCACCTTAAACGATTGTTTAATTGTTGAACGTTAGCGTGATTATGGTCAACTCCATGGTCTGCCAGGGATGTGTTAATGTGTTCAATATGATTAATGTTATAATACAGTTTTGCTCAAAAGTTTGCATACCCTGGCAGAAATTGTGAATTTTTTCCATTGATTTTAAATATATATAAGAAAAAAGAATTTTATCTAAGGATAGTGATTATATGAAAACATTTATTATCACATAGTCATTTGAAATATTATAACAGAAAACACCTAAATAGCCCTGATCAAAGGTTTACATACCCTTTAAGTTTTTGCATTGTTACAGACACAAAAGGTAACACACACACACACACACACACACACATTTGAATGGCAATTAATAGTTTAATAGTTCATTTTCCACACCTGTGGCTATTGAAATTGCTATTAGTGTCTGTGTATAAAAGGTCAGCTCTATTTGTCAGCTCTCATGTCCATGCACTGAACAGTCTAGAAACTGAGAAATAACAGGCATCAAAAGACCTGTATGACAAATTTTTAAAAAGGGAAAAGGATATAAAAAGAGCCTTAAAATGCCCGACAGTCACTTATTAAGAAGTCGAAAATTGTGGCTCCATTGAAACTAAGCCCAGGTCAGGTTGACCAAGAAAGATTTCAGCCACAGCCACCAGAAAAAAAACCCACATGTAACCCTAACCGAAAAATAGGCTGCTATGGAAAAAGACGGTGGGGTTGTTTTAAGAAGCACACTACGACTGTACTTGAACAAAAAATGAGCTGCATGGCCAAGTTGCCAGAATGAAGTCTTTACTACACCGATGCTACAAAAATACCCTGACACACTGTGATTTGGAGTGTTGGGACAATGGCTCAGTGGGGTAAAGTGTTGGACTGCAAACCGAAAGATTGCGGGTTTGATTTCCAGCACTATCAAGCTGCCACTGCTGGGCCCCTGAGCAGGGCTCTTAACATTTAACTGCTTAATTTAAAATAAATGTACTTTGCTCTGGATGAGGGGAGTCTGCCAAATGACGTAAATGTAAATTAGATCAAGGTAGAGCTTTAAGGTAGAGCTCACAATCATTAGCCCTATGTTTGCAGCCTTTTGCAAGAAAACTAAGAGGCACTGGATGCTCCTGAACTTTCCAGCATGACAATGACCCTAAGCACAAGGCGAAGTTCACCCTTCAGTCGTTACAGCAAAGAAAGGTGAAAGATCAGGAGTGACTATCACAGTTTCCTGACCTTAATATCATTGAGCCACTCGAGAGAGATCTCAAGCCTGCTTTTCATGCCAGATGATCAAAGAATTTGCAGTACCTGGAGACATTTTGCCAAGAATAATGCAGCTTTACCACCTGAAAGAAGTCAGGGCTTCATAGACCAGTGATTAGATTAGATTAGATTAGATTAGATAGATAGATAGATAGATAGATAGATAGATAGATAGATAGATAGATAGATAGATAGATAGATAGATAGATAGATAGATAGATAGATAGATTCTTCCAAGTTTATCTATAAACATTATTATTATTAGATCAGTTACCACTCCATCCTTTACACTTTTTTTGCAGCAGGGTCTGTTAAATACTATATCAAGCAGACACTTTTACTACTCTTAATGACTGACTTGTTCATTTTCCTACAATTTTGCGTTAATAGGAGACAAATTTTGGCTTTTATCAGCGAACACAATGGATAAGGATGAAACGTGGTCATTAATTATTTGTTATAGCCACTAGACACTTTTTTATTGTTATACCCTGCTATAGATTTAGAAGAGAATAATTGTAATCATAACAAAACTTTTAACCGGTAAGAGAAATTGACATTGAACAAAATGAGCTAAACTACAAAAAAGAAATCTAAATTAAATAATTAACTGCATATTGTACGAAATTGCCGAAGCCAGGCTGTCCCAGATGCATACCTGTGAGGACTATAAAAAAGAAACTGTCAATTCAGTTTAATTCAGCATAGTGCAGTTTTAATACTCTATGGGAAAGAAGGGTAAATGGATTGACAGTGATAAATGTAAGTTTTTATAATGTAATATAAACAGAAGTTTGGGTTTCAGGAAGCAGAATAAGGACTCTGTTTTGAGGAGGCTAAAAGAGTAAAACCTTAGATCGATCGATATTTCAATAAAACCAAAAAAAAAGCTCTGTTCATTTCTATATATTTTTTTATATTTACCCGGAACATGCATTCTGATGATGGATTCCTTACAGGTAATGTATCGGGTGCTGAGAGGAGTCTATGGTGGCTTTGTGCTTTTATGTGGTGGATATTATTGTCATCTCATACATATACATGTACACGGTGTGATGAAATATCGTTCCTCCAGGACAACATAATAGACATAGGAATATATATATAGGAAGAAAGAAGTGGGGCAGTGCAGAAAAAACATAACCATGGAAAAATGATAATGGAAAAATACATCAGATACACAATAAATCCACAAAAACCAGGGCATCATTACATTTAAAATAAAAAATTATAACCAGCCCAAGTTTAAAAAGATTTATTTATCAATTTAATATTTTGGACAAGTGAACACCAAAGATGAAAAAAAAACATTTTTTTACCCCATATCAGTGTAATGGACTTAATTATGACTTGTCGTGGGTCCTTCTGTTTAAGAAACAAAAACTAATATTTTCTTCTTCTCCTTCCAGCTGTACCCTTTTAGGGGTCGCCACAGTGAATATTCTGTCTCCACCTAACCCTATTCTCTACATCCTCTTCACTCACACACACTAACTTCATGTCCTCGTTTATCGCATCCATATACCTCCTCTTTGGTCTTCCTCTTTGCCTTTCTAACATCCTCCTACAAATATATTCACTATCCCTCCTCTGTACATGTCCAAACCACCTCCAGCTGTCTTCCCTGACTTTTTCCCCAAAACATCTAACATGAGCCGTCCCCCTAATTAACTCGTTTCTAATCCTGTCCAACCTCGTCACTCCCAAAGAAAACCTCAACATCTTCAGCTCTGCTACTTCCAGCTCTGTCACGTTGTCTCTTCCTCACTGCCACTGTCTCTAAACCATATATTATAACCGAACTCACCACTGTCTCTAAACCATATGTCATAGCTGGTCTCGCCACTGTCTCTAAACCATACATCATAGCTGCTCTCACCACTGTCTTGTACACCTTCCCCTTGGTTCTAGCTGATATCCTCCTGTCACACATCACTCCTGACACGTTTCTCCACCTATTACAACCTGCCTGTACTCACTTCTTTACCGCTTTTACACACTCGCCATTGCTCTGGACTGTTGACCCCAAGTACTTAAACTTCTGTACCTTCTTTACCTTTTCAACCTGTAATCTCACTGTTCCACTTCCCTCCCTTTCATTCAAACATGTACTCTGTCTTGCTACGACTGACTTTCATTCCTCTTCTCTCCAGAGCAAACCTCTACCTCTTCAGGTTTTCCTCCACCTGATCCCTGCTCTCACTATAGATCACAATGTCATATTTATTAGTAAATTTATTAAGCTTTTATGTACATCGTCTCTGATTAAGCTTCACTCTTCTAATAAGTCTTTCCACTACAAGTCAGAGCTTAAATGTGAGATATCTGTACATTCAGCTACAACAGCCTGTGTTCCAGTTCATCCCAAAGGTGTTCAGTTGGGTTAAGATCAGAACTTTGTACAGAACATTCAAGGTTTTTCACTCCAATCATAGCAAAGCATCTCGTGCAGGGACATTGGTCATGCTGGAACTGTGTTTGTCTCTTAGTTCCACTAAAGGAATATGTTATGCTAAAACATACATAGACATTCTAGAGGATTGTGTGCTTCCAAATTTCTGGCAACATTTTGAATAGGAGCCTCAATATGGATCTAATGATCACTAATGATCAGGTGTTCATAAACGTTTGACCAATATAGTGTATGTTCACCTTTGCCTTCTCCTGTCAAGAGGTTCATAAGGGGTGTTTGGGTTTAGAGGAACTGGAATGAAGTGAAGCAGTTCTATAAATGAAAAAATATATGATGATGAAGGTGTTAATCGGGAATGAATGGATGTGTATAAGAAAAAAAAATGCACGCATAACAGGGCAAATCTATGAACTGTAGTAGAACACATTAAACACGACAACAACAAAAACGTAACAAAAAACATCTTTTAAATAACTGGGAATAATATGAAACTTGACTAAGTGGTTTGATGAAAAGATATGTAGTTTAGTGGTTACCATGACAGCTAGCAAATCTGTGTATCTGTGTGCTTTATGGTCTAATTATATACTACTAATTAATTACAGCCTGTATGAGGTGGTGATTCATTTTCTTCATGTGCTGTTCAAATAACAGGTTTGTATTAATGTGTTCATATAAGTGCCACTCTTTATTAACTATGACTTGAATTAATAAAGCTAAAAAAAACAGTATAGGGTCATTATTATAGTGGATGTCTTTATAAAATAACACAATTTTTACCAAAGCGAAGAAATGGAATTGGCACTGAATTTCTTTGTTGTATCCCTTTCACAGTAATGGTTAATGTCTCATATGAGGTTAGATACTCTAGGCTTTAGAAATTTATAGATTTTTTCATAGATATTTTTGTTTTACCCCACCTATCAGGACCAAAAATGTAATATTGACCAAAAAGGTTGCGTATTTTCCCCTTTAAAGTAAATGGTACAATCAAACCAAAAAAAAGAAAAATTAAAGCTAAGAAATGCGAATCCTTTTACGGATTAAAATCACTCACTAAACGGAGTCTCATGAGTCCTTTGAGTCACTTGTCAGTAGGGATTCAGACTGCATTAGCCATGGTCATTTCACTAGAGGACACGGAATAAATACTTAGAATCATAGCCAGCCCAAGGCGTAAGAGAACGAAGATTATAGATTATATCAATGGACAATGGAAATTATACTGTAAGGATTTTGTTCTTGGTTCATGTTTATGTTCTGATCATGTTTCTTGTTTAAGTTTATATTATGTCATATTTTGTTCATGCCTTTGTTTAGTCCCTGTTTTGTTCTTGTCATTTGATCCTTGTTCCTCCATGTGCTCCTTGTCATGTGATCCCCTTGTCTATGTGTCTTGTTCCTATTGGTTAGTCTTGTGTATTTATAGCCCTTGTTTTTCCAATTGCCTTTGCCATGGATTTTGGTTTGTCCCTGTACCGCTTTCATAAGTCTGTTATGCTAAGTTAAGTTTCTTGTAGTATTAAGAAGTATATCAGTCAGATAAGTCCCCAGTGAAGGCCCAGGTACCAAATGCACAGCCCGCCACTGATGTAAAGCTTGTGAAAGGGGCTTTTAGTTTTTCCACTGTGTCAAGCTAAGGAAAAAAATAACGGCTAGTCATATAACAAATGCTTGGGTATAAGGGAAGCTTGCCCATCCTACAGTAACAAATTTCAGCAATAAACAAATCAAAGTCATGACATAGCTTTAATAAATATTTAAAGTTTGTAATAAATTTATGAAAAAGAAAACAGCTTAGGGGCAAGAACGATCTTTAAGAACGAGCTACTATTTATTTTATTCTGTGTTAATGAAGTGAACAAGTTTTGGTATGTTGGGCTGTACAAAGAGACATATATTTTTCCCCTAAAACATATCCAGGCTATTCAGGCAGACAGACAAATTAAGACAGACAGACATTTTTTCTCTGTCTAAATTGGTGTTTTCCTTTCCAAACACACTGACAGCCTGAAGGGAGGCGGACCGTCAGGTCCAGCGTTGCCATAGTAACAAGCGGTGTAGGTTTAGGGAAAGAGCAGTAAAGATATGTGTCTTAAGGCCACCATATTTTTTTGATAGGGGTTTTTAATTTTTTGTATTTCTCTCTTGCTCTGAGGGTGTAATTAAGATTCCAGTGTTAACATTTGCGTTTTGTCTATCTATCACAGCAGCTGAAGTGGAAAAAGCCTTGATTATTTCCCTGTATGAATTCATCAGTAGACTTTGTTATTCAGGACAGAAGGGCCATATTTACATATTTTAAATTCAAAGCAGAATAATATTATATCATGGACATCTCTAATAGAATAAGCTACAAAGTTATACAGATTATCCAAGATGGCTGCCTTCATTAGGGTTGCATTGTTTAGTCTTTTACCACTTCCTTTGCTATGTTAGTTTCACAAAGCCAGTGAAAAATTAAAAATTTTACGACTACTTTCTCAAATTACAATAGTTTCAATATAATGTCTATCAGTGGTGGGCTGTCAGGGCCAGCAAGTCCTTCTCTGCTGCCTAAACCCTGTCAGAAGCACTGACCTACATTTACAACATAAATTTTAATATGTTCTAAACCAGTTCTATTAAATTGTATTAATTTATTCTTTACATTTTATGGTATTTATATTGCTGCACTGCTTCTAGTATGTGTATGTGGATGTTAGATTTATTGTCCAATTAGATTTTAGCCTTTATGTGCTGCCATGTTAATATAATCTGTCTAGGGCCTTCAGAATCAGTAGTGCTGTCCATGGAACTTAAACTATATTAGAGATGCCAGTTTATTAAATACCTGTTTTAATAAACCTGGAAAATGTGTGTTGATTTGGATTGCAATTCGGGCTAAGGACATACCAGACCGGTTCAACGTTTAATCCACTTTAATTAGAAACACCTATACATCCATCCGAGCTTATGTTCATGTTCACATCACAGATCAAAACTGGAGGAAAGTGTGAACTCGGTGTCTTTAACCACATAGTTGCATGGTTGTTTACACCAGATGGGCTGCTCAAAAGCTGCTGACTTACTAGGATCTTTACATATAACAGACTTTAAAATTGACAATATACGCTGTGAGAACTACAAAAAAATTAATCTGTCAGCAGAAAGTCAACAGGTTGAAACACCTTAAAGTTTTAGAAAGGGATAGGCAGACTGGTCTGAGCTGACCGTAAAGGATATAATAACTTAAATAGTAACTCAAACGGTTACTTTTTACCACCTCAGTATGTACAACATCAAAAACCAAAGGCCAAATCAGGTAACGCTCGTGTCAGACAAAAATAGGACCTAGGGCTATTAGGGAAACCGACAAGTGTAGACTAGAAATAGACCAAGTAGTCCAAAGGACACCATCCTAGCTAATGGTAAAAGTGGTAGCTCAAATCGGTAAGGCTCTGGGTTGTTGATCAGAGGATAAGAATTTAAACCGCACCACCGCTAATCTACCACTGTTGGGCCTTTTAAAGAAAGGCCCTTAACTCTCCCTGCTCCAGGGATTCTGTATTATGGCCGACAGTGTACTCTAACCCCAATTTCCCAAACTGGGGCATGTGGAAAAAAACAGTAATGAATATGTGTCAGATAAACACCTAATTACCCCCTTCTGCAAAAGAGTGCAACTACATTTACCGCAGAAACCCTTGGGAGTTAAGCCCTAGGGAGCAATTGGGAGTTAATGGTCTTGTTTGGGGGGCCCAGTAGTGGTGGGGAAATCAAACACTGATCTACCAATTAGCAGTCCAACACCTTAACCACTGTGCTACCCCTTCCGTAGAGTAATAACGGCATGACTTTAGCTTGAGCTTATCCTGAAACTTTAATTTCTGCGTTTAAACACAGTTTATTCAGGGTCAGAACATCTGTGGTGCCTCAATAAAATAATGTGTAAGTGAAAGCACTTGAAATTCATGACAATTTACCTTGCTGCTCTCGATGTCAATGAAACGATCGGGTCATTAGCAAAAGAGAAAATTGAATGCGGCCCAAATCGAGTGATTTTCCCGCTGGTGTCATGAGTCATCAGCATAACCGAACAAACCACTTGAATGGTAATGTTTACATGCAGTAGTGACATTTAGAACAATAATTCCTGGATTTATTTGTTATTGCTAAGAGCTATAATTTTTTTAAGCAGATTTTCAGTATTTAGGTTGTACTGTCACGGACCGGATGTCAGGAAATTTAAGAGATGATGGATGAAATTGCTAAATTTTATTGTGTAGGGGGCAAAAAGGAAAAAAAAAAAACCCAGCAAAGCACACAGGCTTTGAACATGACTGTAGCTGTTAAGTGTGAAGCAAATAATAATAATAAACAATACTTTTAAATATTAGTATTTATGGTATTATTGCTTTATTTCTGACATGTGTTTATTCATAAATAATTAATCATTAGGATTTTAATTAATACTTCTACCAGTGGATGGTGGTGCATTTGATAGCTGGGGCTCCAGTAGGGATTAACTTGATTGATACACCTCTTAATACCACCACTATCATGTCATAATTATAGAAACATAAATACTACACAAAAACACATTATAACCCAGCGTGGAATTTCAGACAGAGAGACATTTCACATATTGAGGGTAAAAACCATTTTTATTAAACCAGGAAACCCTGTTAAGACTCCAAACCTCTACACTACAACTGCAACTGTACCACGTACATCATCTGAAACAGTTCCGAATCAGTATTTATCTTAATATTAATACAACATCACAAAAACATTAAGCAATTAAATAAAACATAAAATAGATTTAAAGGCTGTATGTCAGCAGTACCGGTTGTAGGAGCTGATCTGGAAACTCTTACCCAATCTGAGCCGAGCTAGTTCATTTCGGGGTTAGACGATCTCTCCTGACTGTCTTTTTTCCAGAAAAGTCCACCCTAAAAACGTATACAACTGTACATTCGCTAATTGGACTTTTCTGTGCAATAAAACTCCATATAAAAAATGTGCAGTAACCTTTTACTCTTTTTTTTCCTTAGTTTTTTATTTCTATCTTATTTAAAATGTGCAAATAGAAGCTTCTGTCAAATTCCCTGTAAGTGCAAACCTTCTGATTCTGATTCTTTCTGATTTTGAACTGGGCTGAAACAGTTTTATCTTGATTAACCAATCCGAGAACGGAAAAATGCTAATGTCATTGTGCGCTAGCTAGTGGGCTTCGGGAGGCGGGTTTAAAAATCTGATTGGTTAAAGAAACAGTCTTTAATAATATTAACCAATTATTGGCAGATTATATTAACATGACAGCACATAGATACTGACATCTGATTGGACAAAACATCCACACACACATACTGGAAGCAGTGCAGCAAGAGAAACGCTACGAAATGAAGAGAATAAACTATTGGGAATAAATTAACACAATTTAATGGGAGAAATATTAGAATTTAGGTGGTAAATGTAGGTCAGCTTCTGATAGTGTTCAGGCAGCAGAGAGGGACTTACTGACTGCACTGCACACTACTGACTTCTACTACTAACTACTTATGTTAGAAATGAAGTAAATATTGTGGTATTACTACTTAATTAGCTAGTAATATGATTAGTATGCTATTACAACCAATGAGATGCTAATTCCAACAAATTTGTCCCAAATAGGATAGAAATACCTGACAATTTTAAATCTGTGCAAATATTTGATTGGACGCCATGAGTCTTAAAGAAACATCTAACATTACTAAAGAGACGGACGGGGTTAATAAACTGCATAATAAATAAACAGAAACAGTCCTTGATAAAAGTAAGGCCTCGCGTGTGTGTGTGTGTGTGTGTGTGTGTGTGTGTGTGTGTGTCTGGGCAGTTATAGTTTCCCTGTAGGCAGAATAGTATATTGTAGTGTGTGGGCTCATTGAACAGCTGCCCACTTCACAGATGGTTCTTTATATTCTACAAGATGCCCAACTCCAGGGTTGCCAGGAAACTGAGGTCAGGAGGTCAAAGGTCATGCCACTCTACACACACGCATGTCATCAAGGTGTGGCGACCCAGCTGCCCAGTCAGACTACTGCTGCCAGGAAAGAAACCCACATAAAGATATGCAAATCCACACACACACACACACACACACACACACACACGACTGCACGCAAAATAAAACATGATAATATGTAATGAAATAGTGCCATCTGGTGGTCATAAACTATACTGATTTTATATTATGGATAAAATATAGGTTTAAACAGTGTTACATTTTTTTTTTAGAAAACTGGAAGAAAAGTGGCTCTTTTACACACATAAACATACACACACCTATATGAATATATATATAATATATATATATATATATATATATATATATACATTTTTTGCAGTTCAACACCTTGGGGGTTAAGAGTACTGCTCGGGGTCCAATAGTGCTACCACTCCCCCACACACACACTTCAAGATGATTCAACAACCCTTAAAGGGACTCACTAAGTTCCATATGTCTTTATATGTTAATTAATTCAATAATTTATTTATCATCCCAAAACCAAATGTAATCCAGTCCAGAGCGATAAACCTGGTGACTGCAGGAGGAGGGACGAAAGCAGAGCTGGAGCAAATGAACAAATGAACATATGCGCTGCCAGATGC
The DNA here is from genome assembly GCA_005784505.1 of Bagarius yarrelli. Classification (NCBI taxonomy): domain Eukaryota; kingdom Metazoa; phylum Chordata; class Actinopteri; order Siluriformes; family Sisoridae; genus Bagarius; species Bagarius yarrelli. Next base: position 217,776 of record VCAZ01000301.1, read on the forward strand.
AGCAGGCTGAAACGAGATGATTACGAGCTGCGAGACCAGAAACACACCTGAACACTCATTTCATCAGAGTGCTTAGAAACCATCATAAACCCCTCTCACATCTCAATCCCTCTCTCACACTTACACACTCTGTCGCTCTCTGCCATACACACGCACAGTCTGAATTATGTGTATTATATCTATATTGGGAAAATAACATCCAAATACTAATAACTAGTATTAAACCTCGACACACACACACACACACACACACACATACAATTTTAAACATATTAAGCATGCCTTTTTGCCGAAAGCCATCTCCTATTAAAAAAGAGATTGTGAGAGAGAGAGAGAGA
>VCAZ01000307.1:0-7500 GCA_005784505.1 Bagarius yarrelli
CTCACACACACACACACACACACACACACGCACACACACACACACATGCACACACACACACCTTTGTCTTTGTATCAGCACTTACAGCTGAACAGTTTAATGACGCAGATGGACCAAAATACACCAGAAGCAGAAGTGGGCGTGCAGTAACCTGGCGAGAGGAACATCATTTCTATCTATGCACCAGTAATGAAGTGATTTATCTCAGATTTACAGAAGTCTCTTCATCCAGGTGAATTACACTGAGAAGTTTAAGGGCCTGCTCGGGCCCAGCATTGGCACGTGGGGTGCTGAAATTAACCATGACAGCAGTTTAATGACTTCACCACTGGAGGAACCATAAAGCAAGACAGACACTTTTTACGGAAAAAGTGGAGCTGAGGAGAGAATAAAATAGAGAAAAAATCAGATCAAATATCAGAAGAAGACATAAAAACACAGATAAAGAAGGCGAGATAAAAAAAGACGAGATAAAAGAACCAGATAAAAGAACCACAAGATGAAAAAAACATGAGTAAAGAAGAGGAGATAAAAGACAGATGAAAAACGAGATAAAAGAAGACGAGATAAAGAAGACGAGAAGAAGACAGATGAGATAAAAGAAGACGAGATAAAAGATTCTCAGACGTCTCACAAACAGCACACAAAAAATTCATCGACATCATTAAAGCTAGGAACCAAACAAACGTAGGGACGACTTTTAAGATTGTTTCATGTTTATGTTTATGTTTATATTATGTTTGTTTTATATAGTTTATGTTTTTTCCTGTCTGTTTTCTGTCATTGATCCCCCTGTCTTGTGTCATTTTCTATTGGTTAGTTTAGTCATGTGTTCCTTATTGTTTTCAGTGTCTCTCGTTTGTTAATGTGGCCTCTCTCAGTCTTGTGTATTTATCCTTTATGTGTCCCATGTCTTGTTCTGGATTTTTTGGTAAATAACTGCACTTTCGGTTCTAACTCTCACGTTCACACACGTGTGAACGTCCTCCTTAGATCAGAGAGCAAACCCTGACAAGTCTGAGCACCAGCCAAACTGAGGATGTACAGAGTCGATTCTTTGTTTATTGAATTCCCCGTTCTTAGCTCCCTGCACCCCACCCCTCCTGTCTCACTTCCTCAACCTCGAGGTAAACGTTATCCGATGCAGCGTTCTGAGCAGCGTTAAATAACTGAACTGTTTCTCTGAAATGCACTTTGGTCTCCTGTTTCATGTAAATCGATTGCTGCTCTTTCACCCGACTGTAACGAAGGAATCTTTGATTTGTGGGTTTTTTCCTTTATTTCATGAACAGTCAGTAACCTAAACGTGTACACAGCGGTTAGGTGATGACTGCGAGGATAATGTGGGTTTTATTCCCAGCACCAGCAGGCTGGCCTGCTGGACCCTGGGCAAGGCCCTTAACCCTCAATCGCTCAGATGGATAAAGTTTAACATTTATAGCCGATCAGTAGTACATTTTCCAATTATCGCCTTGTAGATTGTAAAGTTTTTTTTATTTTGCGGAACATCTCCGACCTTACACTCCTTTCAGAATGTTCCTAGTCCGTTTCCTCCATCAGGAAGGAAATAACGAGCTCCTGTATGGGTGGACCAGAAGTTGGGTTCTTTTAATGGTTTTGAAAGATTTTCAGTTACCCTGAGTGCCTGCTATAACAAGAATCTGGAGGTCGTATGGAATCAGCCTTTTCGTGAAACCTCCACTGTGTAAAACAGCTTTTCTTCTGCAGCAGAAAGAAGGGCTTTTAAGCAAAACTCTGGAAGCAGCTCTAAACTTTTATGATCTGGTAGATGGAAAAATATGAAGATGATGGATCAAACTGTAGGCATTGTGTCAGCAGCACTGAGGCTGGATATGATAAGAAATAGAAACATGTCTTACCTGAAAGCCAGAGATCTTTTTTAAAGTTCCAATCTGAGCAAAGTGAAGCTGTAGGCTAAATAGTGGATTGAAACAGTGTAAACGTCTGTCGAAGATGAAGCATTTTATTTTTGGCATCTGATTCAATTCAACCTTTGATGAATCAGCAACTTTACAAAAACTGGGTGAGATGAGTTTTATTTCTCCTCTTGAGGAGCCTGAGGCCAAAGTGAAAAAAAACTTCACAGAAATTCATGAGGAAGAAACTTGACAGGATCTAGATGTTTTTTAGTGGGACACCAGACAACGCATCTGTAAATGATTTTGAAGATTTTTCTGACCCTACGAATCAACCATAGACCCTCTGCACCACCGACACTCAGAACACTATAGAGAAGTGAGTTGAGAATGAGGGTGGGTTAATTACTTCTCACTCAGACTGTTAAAAAATCAGCCAAATAATTAAGCAGCCTGGTGATCAGGATGACTACAGAGACACACGGCTAAATTGACCTCTATTAGTGGGGGGTCCAAATAAATAAGGTTTAGGATTGGTAATCAGAAGATCTGGGTTTAAGCCCCAGCAGTGCCAAGCTGCCCCTCTTTGCTCATGTGTGCTATATTATTGCTGATCCTGTGCTCTGAACTGGAAATGTGAGGAAAAGAATCTGGAAAAAGAACCCTAAAGAGACAAGGGGAAAGTTCGGTCTTAAAGTGATTAAAAGTGTTGGAAGATCATGGAATTATGGGTTCAATTACCGGCTAACATTGTTGAGCCCTTGAACATCCCTTAACTCTCAACTGTTCAGCTGCGCAAATGAAATGTAAGTCCTCTGAATAAGGCCGTCTGCTAAATTCCATAAATGGCGATATGACCCGAGGAAAACTCTAGAAAGCCAAGTACCGAGCCTGAGGATGTACGTCTCACACAGATACTAAAGGTAATCCGGTAAACCGGTCCATTTGATCATCTATATTGTTATAAAGCGATTGAAGGAATTTGTAACCCATTTCTACTTAATTAGCTAAATCCCAATCATAATGTTGCCAGATATTTACATTTTCATCATTTATCATTTGATACATGTCCTTATCCAGACCCACCTACATTAATCCTATTGTTTTGGATTCAACTGAAAAGTCAGGAGTTCGGGTCTTTCTCAGGGACCGAGCAATGCCATATTGGAGATCCTGGGAGCTGAACCCTGATCTTCGAATCAATATCTAACAACCGATTCATCAAACAAATGAATAGGTTAATATCATACACTGGCTCCACCTCCCTGTGCATGTTCTGGTTTCCGCATATTGATATCCTCCAGCGTTGACACCAGTGATCTGTGGCTTTCAGAGAACAAGCAGATGAAGTGAGTGACCTGTTTAGGGAATGAGTGATAACGGACCTTGGTGTGCAAGCGAAAGCATAAATCTGACTACTTTCAGTACCACGTGACTTCACTTACATCATCGTGGACGAGAGAGAGAGAGAGAGGGGACAAGAGAAAGAGAGAGCGAGACATAGAGAAAAAAGAGAGAGAAACGAGTGAGACAGAGAGAGAAAGAAAAAGAAAAAGAGAGAAAGCGAGACACAGAGAGAGAGAGAGAGTAAGGAGACCTGGTGTGTATCCCGATGGCGCCTTTTTATTTTTCTCCGTCTCACACATGCTCCTTTTTCTTTATGAGTTATCTCCCTCCCTCGTTTCCTCGCTCTCTCGCTGGTTCATACTCACTGTAACACTGTAGGTGCGCTCACTGCCACAGGTAATAGCACACCTAATCAAATTCCCCTGCTGAGAATGATAGAGAAAGAGAGAGAGAGAGAGAGAGAGAGAGAGAGAAGGAGTGAGAGCTCTGAGCAACAACATCCATTTCTTATCCACCTCGCACCCCATCCATCCTTCGGTAAAAAGAAGAAAAAGAGACAGATAAAGACAGAGAGACAAGATGAGAAAAAGAAAACAGCAAGACATACTGACAAACAGATGGGCAGAAATGGGGGGATACAGACAGAGACACAGACAGACAGAAAAAGAGAGAGAAAAAATTGACAAACAAAAAAATACAGCCAGAAAGACCAGGAAACAGGCAGGCAGGTAGACAGGGAGAGAGACAGACAGAGGGATACAATGAAAGAGTGTAAGGAAGAAGGTAGACAGAGTGAGATAGACGATGGACACTAAGCTAAAGCTAAAAAGGAAGAGGAGACAAAAGAAAAAAAACACAAAATAGATGAATGAGAAAGAGGACAGAGAAAGAAAAGACAGACAGAGAGAGGGGGAGGGGTTGATAGGAGATGGATGAAAAATATTTCCAGCAGAAGAGATATTCATTTTATTCAAATCGATCTCATGCTGCCTGCTTCTGCATCAGGACCGCGTGTCTGTAGGGTTGCCAGGTCCAGAGGTTTCAGCTGATTTTTTTTTAAGCAAAGCAGGAGGAGGGGATAAATATTACAGGAAGTGAAAAGTGAGGAGAAATAAAATGGTCAGATAAGGATATTCAGATGAACTTCCCTAATGCTAAGTTATTGCTAACTTCCTGAACATCTAAAAATAAACATGAGAACACAACGAGAGAAAACGGAGTGTATTTTCGTTCCATGTTGCTTTGTGATGGTGTTCAAAATCTTCTCACTTTTCCCTCACCTGAACATCAGAGATGCTACAATCTGCTTCCATCGCATTTTTCCCTGAACCCGATGTAACGTGCGAGTGTGTGTGGGATTCGCAGCTTTCTTACAATCCTCAAACAGCCGCAGGTTTTATTGCCATTGTGAAAAAAAACATTTACATCCAAAGCGACTTACATTCTCTCATTTATCCACTGTGGCCCAACGGCGGCAGCTCGGCAATCTGGATTAGAACCCATGACCTTCTGATCAGCTGTTTAACACTTTAAGCACTAAGGTTAGGGTGGTTTGGTTATTTCTTCTGCTTGCGGTGACTTTCGCTCTCTGGCGATGAAACACTTTAATTTTATGAAACTTTCATAAATCAATCATTCGTTTCCAAACCTATTAAAGCTGTTTTGTTTTTTTTGTCGTTTGTTTTTTCTTTCCTCTAATAAAATCCGGGTGAAATGTAATCAGGCAGGAGTCCAGGCAACTCTGGTAAACAGGCGCATACGCTGCTCGGCAAGACGTTTGCTAGTGTAGGGATCTACTCTCGTACCCGGAGCCGCCTCATGGAGCCGGACTTAATCTTTCCAGTTTAGCGAACGCCCACAATCTGCTCCTAATGCGTAAAATTACACCTGTCAGAGCCGAAGCCAGTTCATTACCGCTGCTTCCTGACCCGGACAAACGCGCCATTAACAGCAGCGTGAGCACACAGAGCACGACTCCAGACTTAATTACAGCCGGGTAAGGGGGGGGCAGAGAGAGAGAGAGAGGGGGAGAGAGAGAGAGTGACAAGAGAAAGCAGAATAGACAGAGAGAGAGAGACACAGGGAGAGAAAGACAGAGAGAGAGGAAGAGATAGAAAATGTTGGGGTAAAAGGGAGGGAGATAGAAGACAAGTAAGAAAGAGAGAGAGAGAGAGAGAGAGAGAGAGAGAGTTGGCGGTAAAAGAGAGAGAGGGAGACCAAGTGAACAAGGGAGTGCCAAAATATAATACCAAACCAGTTTTATGATTTAAACCCAACCATTTGATCCTCCAGAGATCAGAACATTTCTCACTGCCTCCAACTGCACAGAGGGGAAGATTCCACAGGCTGTCGGAGGTTCTTTCACTTGTCCATGCGGGTGGTGTTTTAACCAGCTGATATCCGACGGAGAATCCGTCTGGGTCGCAGTAATTACACACTCCAGAAGACAATAAAAATCACTACTAATAATAGCAATTAAAAAAGACTCTTAATTTCAGCTACTTCACACGACTCGAGCTGCTCCAGAGAGTCGGCATCAGCGTGAAGCTCTAAAAAAGGGCAAACAAAGTGAGGGATCAGTAAAGCAGGAGAATTTAAGGTCGCTGCTTTTGTTTGAGGAGGCGGAGACTAGTGACCAGCAGAGACTAGAGACAGGTCGAAGGCTGGTGACAGGCGGAGACTAGTAACAGGCGAAGACTAGTGACCAGCGGAGACTAGTGAGAGGCGGAGACTAGTGACTGGCGGAGACTGGTGACCGGCGGAGACTAGTGACAGGCGGAGACTAGTGACCGGCAGAGACTAGTGACAGGCGGAGACCTGGTGGATGTGAATGAAATACTTGTGAAAGATTAAAGGAAGATGACTGACCTTGGAGCAAAGCTGGACTCTTCCTTGCGACAGTGCAGGGTGACGACCCGGTGACCTTCCACCCTGGCATCCTGGCTGATCATCCACAGCATTGGGTTGCAGGGTCGTGCCCCGAGGAACGTCACGCCATCTTTAAGCTTCACTCTGTAAAAAAGAGAAGGAATGTGTTTACTATTACTGACAGATAGCGAGGCCACACCTCCTTTACAAAGACTGGCAAATACAGAGGCCACGCCTACTTTAATGAGACTGACAAATACAAAAGCCATGACTCCTTTACTAAAACAAACAGATACAGAGGCCACGCCTCCTTTACTAAGACAGATACAGAGGCCACACCTACTTCTAAGACAGATACAGAGGCCACGCCTACCTCACTAAACTGAGTCTGGCCACAAACAGGTACAGAGTCACATTTGTATTTACATTTCGGGCTTTGGCTGAAACCCTCAACAGCTGACTTACTATCTTTTAAGGGCCTTGTTTAGGGGCAGCCGTGTCAGCTAGGAATTAAAATGACAATTTCCCATCAGCAGTCAACACCGAGCCACGAGCTACGGAACCAATTCCCTTACGGGTAGAGACAGACAGGTACAGAGGCCCACCCTATTATTTGGACTAGACAGACCACGCCTCATTCCAGAGAGAGAACAGAGAACAAACTGGTCCAGAAGAGAAGAATATTTTTGTTTAAATCTTTTAACGAAAGAGAAGATTTGTGGTATAAAACGTCATTTATTCTTATCACATGAGACTTTGGCCAATCAGACGACTCAGGCCTTCAATCATTACACCACATGGAGTGAGATTATTCTTCATGGATCTGTGGGGCTAAATTGATAGAACAGATTTTTCAGGTAGATGATATATATAGCCCCACCGCACCCCACACAACCCCTTTTCGTTCTCACTCGCGGTTCTCATGTGTCACATGACCTACTGGTAACGATCCGCGGTCTTCTGAGCTTTCATTACACCGCCTCTCAGATTATAGCACACATGCTTTCTTTCAACTCTCAGTCAAGTGCACTCACTTCTCTGGAGTGAAGGCCAGATCGCTCCTTCCCCTAGAGCTGAGTATGTATAGCGCACCCATTAGCGCATCCCTCGCTGTTCACAAGGCAACGAGAGACGCTTCGCTATGAAACTCGCAGGTTTTCAGTTCATATTCACGTTTTGTCTCCCAGATTCACGTCTGCAGCAAAATTGCCGATTAGTCGACTTGCTATTATGTATCAAGAAAAAAATACCTCTACGACGCAGGGAAAAAAAACAAAATAACTCAGACAAACAGGCAAACAGCGGCAGAAATGACGAATGACGCCAGTTATCAAATATTAAGAAAATTCGTTTATCAATCCATTGCGAAGTTGTTTTTTTACAGATATGACAAATTTTTCTGAAAAGA
>VCAZ01000307.1:10000-35000 GCA_005784505.1 Bagarius yarrelli
CTCTCTCTCTCTCTCTTTCTCTTCACTCTCTTTCAGTTGGAACTCTGAAACTTCCTACTTTTAGAAAGGATGAATAATTCAATCATTTTTCTCCTTCACACTCTCTCCTGCGTGATCATCAGAAAGCAATCAGAATTCCTGGAGTGTATCACTTAGTCAATGTTTCTCTTCTTTCAACAGTTTCATGAATATTTGTTCTATCATTTCTTCCAAATTGGCACGTGTGTGTTTGAGTGGGTGTGTGTGTGTGTGTGTGTGTGTGTGTACGTGGATACAAGGCCTGAGGCAAAATGAAGTAACCTGACAGAAAGACTGCATTTCCTCTGTCTCTGTCTTTCCTATAATGTAAATGTCGAGCTTTTTTTTTCTCTTCACCTGTTCTGTTTTTTCTGGGGGGTTTTTTCATCTCGCTTCTCCTCACGTATGCTAGTGGGAGAGAAAGAGGCATGTGGTGAAAGCTAATTTTCTTGCCGATTAGATCTTTTGTCAGGAAATTACACGTTGGTGTCCTGAAGGACTTGGAGATTGCGCAATTGTCCTGGGAAAGACAGCTTTCGTCTCTTTCCTGTCAATCAAAGTGGTTTTATCATCAGGCCCTGTGTTTGATCAGCGACAATCACGCAACAAGTGGAGACATGCCACCGGTTCTGATCATTTCTTCCTTTACAAATTAAGTGCTCACAAATCCAGCCTTCAGACCGGACCTGGTGACCAAGAACTGGTAGCTCAAATCCTAGTGGGTCAGTGCCTAGCGGTTCCGGGTTTGGTGGGTCAGAGCCTAGTGGGTCAATGCCTGTTGGTTTTGGGTTTGGTAGGCTGGGACCTAGCAGGTTACGATCTGGTTGTTGGTGCTTGGTGTGTCCGTGAAGACGTCTCCTGTTGGGTAATCAGGGTGTCTGATCTATAATGGCGGAAGGGAAAAGGTTCTCTGCACTTTCCTGCTTCCTTTTTCAGCTCGGTGTCAGTGTAAACACGGAGAGGACAAACGAGACAGCAAGAACATCAAGAATTCAATTCGCCCTCATCCAGTTTTAATCATGAGACCTGGAGAGTCCTCTAAAAACACTGACAGGTAATTGCATTTGGCAGACAGACAGACAGACAGACAGACAGACAGACGGACAAGCAGAGACACAGACAGACAGACAAGCAGAGAGAGACAAACAGAAAGACTAACAAAGAGACATACAGGCCATGTGTGAAGGAAATAAAAGTGAAGGTGGAGGCAGCAAACATCATCAAACACCATTAAACACAATAAAACACCACCCAAAAACTATCAAAGACCATAAAACATCATCAAGACCATAAAACACAATACAACACCACCAGTGTGAATGAGAAGTTCCACCAGGTCGGATAATTGTTCCCGAAAGAGCAGCGTGACATGGGATGAGTCCATCTTTCTCTTCCAGCCACTAACGAGCGTTTAATTATCTCACAGGGCTTTGAGTAGGAAACCATTTACATGTACAATACAGTATATGTGCGCTCTCTCTTTCTCTCTCTCTCTTTTTCTTTCACACACACACACACACACACACACACACAGTTTCCTCACTTTGCAGCTAGACTTTCTGGAATGCTGACTGCAAACTGCCCTAATTGGTGTGAGAGATGGAATCAATGCAGATTGATTGGAGGATGAAGTGAATAAGGAAGTGAGTGAGAAGAAGCGTAGAGAGGAAGAGTGGAAAGTGCTGAGTGTTGAGCGGTGCGGTGGTGCGGCGGTGGAGGAAGTGAGGGAAAGATTGCAGTAAGAAAAGAACCGAGTGGAGGAATTGTTGTAGGCTGAAGAAAGAAGGTTGAAGTGTGACAGATGAAAGGATGAAGGGAATAAAGATGGAGGATGTGAGAGATGTAAAAGACACTTCACTTCAGGCACCTGATGAATTGGCAACAGGAAATGAAGGAGAAGGATGTGAGGAAAGATATAGAAAAGTGGAGAAAAGAGTAGAGGGTGGAGAGATGGAGAGGGTGAAAGGGTGAAAGAGTTGGAGTTGGAGGTGGAATAGATGAGTTCAATTGAAGTCTGCAGATGGATGGTTTAAAGAGAAAGTGTGACAGAAGAAAAAAAGGTGGAGAGAGGGGTGTTGGAGAAGGTGGAAAGGATGCAGATGGAGTCAGTAAAGGTGAAGATCAGCGGTTAGAGAGTAGAAACCTGAATAACAATGACAGTGGAGATGGAGATGATAAAGGGATGAGGATGATGGAATGATAGAGGGATGAGATGATTAGGATAATGGATATGATGGAGGGCTGGAGATGATGAAGATGATGGAAATAGAGACGAAGATTATGAAGATAATAGAGATGATGAAGATGATGGAGATGATGGAGATGATGGAGATGATGGAGAGATGGAGATGATGAAGATGATGAAGATGAAGCGATGTAGATGGTGGAGATGATTAAGACGATGGAGAGATGGAGATGGTGGAGCTGATGGAGCTGATGGAGGGATGCAGAAGCAAGAGCGAGTGGTGGGAAAAATTGGTTTTGCTAAAACAGAGACAGAGGATTTTTTTTCATCTATGTTATTAAAAGGCAAAAAAGGGTGATAAAAATCAGCACACACACACACATGCACACACACACATGCACACACACACACACATGCACACACACACACACACACACACACAGGGGTGGCATTTTCTTACGATAATTCCGTGCAACTTTAAACGTCTAAACTGACCTTTAGAATAGAGACAAACAAAGACATGAGACGTGTTCAACCTCTCTCTCACACACACACACACACACACACACACACACACACACACACACACACACACACACACACAGCGGAGAGGTCACAGCGAAGAAAAACAAAGTGAAGTTTGACGCAGCCAAAAAACCACAAAAAAGAACAAAGTTCTAATGTGAGAAAAAACTCTCTTTCTCTCCTAATCTCTCTCTCTCTCTCTCTCTCTCTCTCTCTCCCTCTCTCTCTCTTTCTCTCTCTTTCTCTTTTCCTCCCCATCTCTCTCTCTCTCTCTCTCTCTCTCTCTCTCTCTCTCTTCCCATCCCTCTCTCTCTTTCTTTTATATCTTTCCCTTCTTTAATCTATTTCTCTTTATCTCTAATTCTCTCTCATTCATGTCTCTTTTTCCTGTTGTCTCTTTTTTCTCGGAACAGAAAACAAGATTGATTTAGCAGCATGGCGGCAAAAACAAAAAAAAAACAAATGAGAATTTCACTCTCAGGGCCTGAAGCTGCGAATGCATAATCTTGCGGTCAACAGCGTCTCACTCCTGGGAGAGAACCCGCCGGAGAAAACGCCACTTCTTCTATCACTTTAAACAGGTTAATATTCCAGACCTCAGTTTCCGGCTCTGTGGGGAAGCCATTAAGGGGAAACGGGCAAGTCAATCGCATAAGCATGGCGCTAAGACGCGGGACAGACAGACAGACAGGGGGAGGAGCACAGACAGACGGGGGAGGAACACAGACGGATGGGGTAGAATGCAATAATTGATTTAAATGTATGGGCGTGGTCTAAACCAGAGGTGTTACAACATTACCATATCATTTTCCACTAGAGGTCATGTGACTGTGTGGGTCATGTGACTGTGTGGGTCATGTGACTGTGTGGATTTGTGATCATTCAGTTCCAATAGTATGAGTGAGATCAGACACTAATGTTGAGGTTTGGAGGTCTGGGGTTCAGTCGGGGTTCCATTTCATCCCAAAGGTGTTCAGTTTAAAGGGGTGGAGTCGGAATCAGGACTTTGTACAGGACATGAGAGTTCTTCTACTCCAGAACATCTAGAACACAGCATGTCTTCATGGAGATCAGGGGATTTGTACACAGGGTTCGAGTCTCACAGTTTCAGTGTGTGTTTTCATTTATGTGAATTTGCTGGTCAGGTGTCCAACATTTTTGGCCTTGAGTTAGAATTTGGGGAAAGTGTTGGACTTTGATTCCTAGCTCCACCAATCCACCACTGCTGGGCCCCTGAGCAAGGCCCTTAACCCCCAATTGCTCAGGTGTATGTATGAGATAAATGTAAGTCGCTCTGGATAAGAACATCTGCCAAATGCTGTAAATGTAAATGCAATGTACTGCCTTAAGGACGTGTGTGTTTAAGAAGGTGGAGGAGGTGTGTGGAGTGTGTTTTCTGAAGAGGTGTGTTTAAGAAGGTGGAGGAGGTGTGTGGAGTGTGTTTTCTGAAGAGGTGTGTTTAAGAAGGTGGAGGAGGTGTGTGGAGTGTGTTTTCTGAAGAGGTGTGTGTTTAAGAAGGTGGAGGAGGTGCGTGGAGTGTGTGTTTTCTGAAGAGGTGTGTTTAAGAAGGTGGAGGAGGTGCGTGGAGTGTGTTGAAGCTGGATTTCTGCCTCAGACACACATTCGTTAAAATTCGAGCGTTTCTCATCTGCATTTAATAACACACTGAGATCGTGATGAAGGAATGCGCGTGAAGTACAGTGGTTAGGGCGTCAGCTCAAAGGAAGAAAAAAGAAAAAAAAGGAAAGAATGAAAAAAAGGAAGGATAAGAAAAAGGTGAGTAAGTAGTGGCTGGAATGTGCAGTGTGTCTCCTGCTGTTGGCTTTCGGGTTCTCGCAGTGCTGCAGTGTCGTTTTGGAGCTCTGGTCTTTATTGTATCACGTTGTCGCTGAGGCCCAGCGGGAAAACCTGTGCTATCCGATATCGCATTCGCTCTTCTGCAGGAAATGCACCGAGAAAAGCTTTTACGCATTTCTCAAGCCTTTCTCTCCGAAATAAAAAGCCCATCAGTAAGACCTCTTTTTCATTTTAAAGCAGTTTGGGGTTCTGCAAAACCGAATCAGGAGGAGAAACAAAGGTTTTTATATGTTTAACTGCACAACTGCAATTAGGCTCCTGGCTGGCTGGTTAGTATGATACTCTCTGGAGGAAAGAAAAGGAAAAGAGAAGGAAAAAAGGAGAAAAGAGGAAAGGAGAGGAAAAAAGAGGAGAGAAAAAGCAGAGAGAGAAAAAGGAAAAAGGAATTTTCAAGAAAAAATAAGAGGAGAGGAGACATTAGAAAGGAACGGAGAAGAAAAGAAAAGAAAAGAAAAGAAAAGAAAAGAAAAGAAAAGAAAAGAAAAGAAACAAAGAAAAGAAGAGAAACTGGAGGGCGGAGAATTAAAAAAACAGAAAAAATAGAGAATAATAGAAGAAAGGGTAAAACTGAAAAGGAAAGACAGGAGGAAAGAGAAAAGTAAAGAATCAATGAGAAGAGAAGAATAAAAAAGAAAATAAAATAAAAGGAAGAAAGAGAATAGGATAGAATAGAAAAGAAAACTGGAAAGAAAGACTCGGTCTCATTCTATCTCTCCTCTGTCATGAGGTTTGGTCTTGGAAAGCGAAAGCTGGAGAAGAAGCAAACTAAAGTTAGCGCATTTGACGACTGCACGACTGTAATTAAGTGAACCTGCTGGCTGACTCGCCCGTTCTGAGGCTCGCGGCCAGCAGCAGCAGCAGCGCAGTGAAGACAAGAAGCTCAGGAGCTTTCAGGAACACCATCTCCAGCGTGTTCACCTACAACCTGTGTATCCCAATGAGACCGTGTGTGTGTGTGTGTGGGTGTGTGTGTGTGTGTGGGTGGGTGTGTGTGAGCACAAACAGAAAAAACATCAACATTGTGGTCGATGTGTTTCTGCTCTCCATTTTAAATGCAGGACTCTCTCTCTCTCTCTCTCTCTCTCTCTCACACACACACACACACACACACCGCATGGAGCCTAAAGAGAGGTAGCTCAACGTACGGAGCGTTAAACACTACACACACTCAGTGTAAATCAATACAGAAACTAAAGCGGTGATTGATCTGGGGAGAGAGAGAGAAAGAGAGAGAGAGAGAGAGAGAGAGAGAGAGACAACGGGTGGATTATCTTCAGTCTGAAAAACTGACTCGGTGATTCAGAGAGTCGACTCGGAATCGATTCTTCTACAGGAACTAAGCCACGCTTTCTGGAGGTTAACAATAAATTGTTTAGATATAAAATGCGTCTCATTTCTATGCTGAGGATTACTAAAGCCCAGTGTGTGCATTAGTGTGTGTGTGTGTGTGTGTGTGTGTGTGTGTGTTTCAAAGTGTGTGATGGATGGCAGATCCGAACCGTGTGAACACGAGTCCTTGAGGACTGTCAGTTGTGGGGACGCTAACCATTACTCTCCATCTCAGTGGACAACACACACACACACAGACACACACACACACACACACACATACCATCAGTCTGTCCATTTAACCCGAGGACCAGTTGAAATGTTTGGTCTGTGGTGTGTAAATGCCCTTGTGGAGCGTTCGGCGGCTCTGGTGCAAATCAGCGGATCAAATGCTTTAGCCGTCGCTCTGCTAATGTCAGAGACTCGTCTCACATGAGGGACACCACAGTCTCTCTCTCTCTCTCTCTTTCTCTCCTTGTCTTATTTAGTCAGTCTCTCTCTTTTTTTCTTCTTCCTGTTTGTCAGTCTCTCTATGTCCCTGGCTTTCTCTTTTAGTCTCTCTCTGTCTCTTAGCTTTTCTGTCTGTTTTCCTTTCTGTCTGTCTGCCTGGCTGTCTGTTTCTCTCTATCGCTCTCGCCTTTAAAGTCTTTTTTTTTAAGTCTCTCTCTCTATCAGTCTCTCTTTTAGCCTCTCTGTATGTCTGTTTCTTTCTCTTTCGCTCTCAGTCTTTAAGTCGTTCTCTGTCAGTCTTTCTTTCTCTCTTGGCTTCTCTTTCTGTCTGTCTGTCTGTCTGTCTGTCTCACAGCACACACTCGCAGTGTGAATGCAGATTAGAGAAATTACAGCGGAATCAATATTTGTTTTTCGCTGGTGAAAGATTCGCTCCCAGATCCAATATCCAAGTTGCGAGTCGCTTCACAATGATGACACTGCTGAGCGTCTGGAATTACAGTGTGAGATGTGTGTGTGTGTGTGTGTGTGTGTGTGTGTGTGTGTATTTAACATCAATGTAAAGCCATAAATTGTCCTTTAATCGTGCAGATGAAAATAACAGTGACGATCAATAGTAATGGAATAAGAGAAGAATTTGGAGTCGGTTATAAAGTGATGATAGAATCTTCCAGTAAACATCATTTACATCTTTAGATTTATATCTCATTTAAAAAGGTTAATAATAAAATATAATATAATATATATAACCGAATATTTTTCTATTTAAACATTCTCTTTTAAAAAGAAGGAAATAATGGAAAAATTCATCTTTTAAATTATTAACAGGACCGGAGAGCAGCTTCTAGTCCGATTATAATTATTTTAGAAATGTAATAAAACGATATCTCACATGAATTTATTCTTTTTTTATTTTTATCTTGATGTACCTGTTCCACGGCGGATTCCTGCTAAATAAAACGGTGTTTGAGGAAAGAAAGAGGGGTAGGGAAGGGAAAGGAGAGGAAGGGAAGGATAGGGGAAAAAAGGATAGGAAAGGGAAGGATAGGATAGGATAGGATAGGATAGGAAAAGCAAGGATAGGGAAGGGAAAGGAAGGGAAAGGAAGGATAGGGAGGAGGAGGATAGGGAATGATAGGATAAGGATGGGAAAGGGAGGGATAGGGAAGGATGGAGAAAGGAAGGGAAGGGGAAGGAAGGGAAGGATAGGAGAGAAAGGATAGGGAAGGGAAGGATAGGATAGGAAAAGGTAGGATAGGGAATGATCGGATAAGGAAGGAAGAATAGGGAAGGGAAGGATAGGGAAAGATTGGATAGGAAAGGGAAAGGAAGGGAAGGATAGGAAAGGATAGAGAAAGATTAAGAAAGGGAGGGATGGGATAGTAAAAAAAGAGAAAGGAGGAATAGGGAAGGGAAGGAATAGTAAGGAAAGGATAGGGAATGAGAAGGGAAAGGAAAGAGAAGAGAAAGAATGGAAAGAAGTGGAGTGAGTCTGTTGGCCCGCTGTGTTTGCCTTTCCGTGCGGCTGACGTCTTTCTGTCGTTTATTCTGTGAGGCGTGTGAGAAAAACATGCGTGTTTGCGTCCATCTCCAATAATAACTCCATAATGAGATTTAATTAACATGACTGTTCTCAATGAGATGAAAAACAGGTGGGTGGGCAGTTGGTATCTCCTGTCAATCAAAGCAAAACTAGCCAATCGCATGTCTCCGTGAGTTTCTACATGTGAAAGAGAGCAGACCTTCAGCTCTCATCTTAGAGAGGACCTCCTGTTGAAAAGGTACTGGATTGATATCTGGAGGGTTTCAGATGAAGAGTTTAGCTACTCTGTGCTTTTCACAGCTGCTTTGATAAGATCAGATGTCAGACAGTGAGGATCAGATCAGACACTTGTTTGTTGATCAGACATCAGAGAGAGTAAACATGGTGTCTCAGTGCCGTCTCTTTCTCTGGCCTTTAGCAGTTGTGAAATTGACATAGGATGTAGCGGCCCTCGAGCCGAAAGGGCGTGACCTTTTCTCCAAATGCCAGCCTATTGAATAATCTGCTGAACTGCTGAGTGTGTATGCAAAATGGCATCATGTTGTAGAACGCGTGTTTCCCTGTCAGTAATTCCCTTATCGCATGAGAGCGAGAGAGAGACAGAGAGAGGGAGAGAGAGGGAAAGAAAAAGAGAGAAAGAGAAAGAGAGGGAGAGAGACGAAGAGAGACAGAGAGAGTGAGGGGAAAAAAAGAGAAAGAGAGAGAGAGAGAGAGAGAGAGTTCTGTTTAGGTTATTGCTCACATGGTCTCTCTTTCTAAGGAATAACGACTCTTCTTACTGATCACTTTAGATCCAGTGGATTTTAAAGCTGTGATCGAGTGAATCAATTCTAAATCACAGTCAGGATGCTACATTTCCCAACGTTAACACAACATCACACAAACTCAAATCCCACACACTCACTGAATCACACAGACTCACCGAATCACACAGACTCACTGAATCACACAGACTTACCGAATCACACAGACTCACTTAATCACACAGACTTACCGAATCACACAGACTCACGAACACCGACTCACAAATCACACAGACTCACCAATCACACACAGACTCACCGAATCACACAGACTCACTGAATCACACAGACTCACCGAATCACACAGACTCACTGAATCACACAGACTCACCGAATCACACAGACTCACTGAATCACACAGACTCACCGAATCACACAGACTCACCAAAATCACACAGACTTACTGAATCACACAGACTCACCTGAATCACACAACAGACTCACACAGACTCACTGAATCAACACAGACTTCAATCACACAGACTCACTGAATCACACAGACTCACTCACACAGAACTCAACGAATCACACAGGACTCACCGAATCACACAGACTCACACACAGACAGACTTACTGAATCACACAGACTCACCGAATCAAACAGACTCACTGAATCACACACAGACTCACACAGACTCACTGAATCACACAGACCTTAACAAGACTTCACACAGACCAAATCACACAGACTCACTGAATCACTGAACACAGACTCACCGAATCACACAGACTCACTGAATCACACAGACTTACCGAATCACACAGACTCACTGAATCACACAGACTCACCGAATCACACAGACTCACTGAATCACACAGACTCACCGAATCACACAGAATTACCGAATCACACAGACTCACCGAATCACACAGACTCACTGAATCACACAGACTCACTGAATCACACAGACTCACCGAATCACACAGACTCACACCGAATCACACTGAATCACACAGACTCAATGAATCACACAGACTCACTGAATCACATACCATCACTGAACTCACACAGACTCACTGAATCACACCAGACTAATCCCGAATCACACCACAGACTCACCGAATCACCACACCACAATCACAGACTCACCGAATCACACAGACTCACCAAATCACACACAGACTCACCGAATCACACAGACTCACCAAATCACACAGACTCACCGAATCACACAGACACACAGAATCACACTGAATCACACAGACTCACACGATACCCACAGATCACACGAATCACACAGACTCACCGAATCACACAGACTCACCGAATCACACAGACTCACCAAATCACACTGAATCACACAGACTCACAGAATCACACAGACTCACTGAATCACACAGACCCACTGTGAATCACACAGACTCACGTAATCAAATTTAGCTCCAAATGTAAGTCAGTGAACGTTATTTACATTTGTGTGTGTGTGTGTGTGTGTGTGCGCATGTGTGTGTGTCAATAAACGAATAAATAACCGCATCTCGCTGAAGCGTCGCAGGAATGATGGACGATTTCGATGTTTTGCATTAAACATCAGGATAATTTCTTCTTCAGTTTCCTGGATCTAAAGCTGACTCAGCATGTGCACTCGGCTAACTATTCAAAAAAAACACTGAAGACACACATACACACACACACACACACATACACACACACACACACTGTAATTTCCCTTTATAGCACAAACGCTGCCCTTTGTAACATAATGAGGTAAAGCAGAGAGTGGAGAGGAATCAAACCCACCGAATGTGTCAACATGACATCTGGTCATAAATAAAACAGCTGAAATCATATACAAACCATGAGAGAGAGAGAGAGAGAGAGAGAGAGAGAGAGAGAGAGAGAGAGAGAGAGAGAAAGAAGAAAAAATAAAGAAAGAGAGAGAGAGAGAGAGACAGAGAGAGAGAGAGAGAGAGAGAGAGAGAGAGAGAGAGAGAGAGAGAGAGAGAGAGAGAGAGAGAGAGAGAAAAAATAAAGAAAGAAAGAGAGAGAAGAGAGAAAGAAAGAAAGAAAGAGAAAGAAGAGAGAGAGAAAGAGAGAGAGAAAAAATAAAGAAAGAAAGAGAGAAAGAATGAAAAAAAAGGGGGGAGACAGAAAGAGAGCGAGAAAAAGAGCAAAAAAGAGAGAGAGGGAGAAAGAGAGACAAAGACAGAGACAAGGGACCTCCACCTGATTTAGGATGCTGGTCAGACACATGGGTGTCCCTCAGACCAGCTGAAGTGGAGCGGATCAGACCTGAACACTGCAGAAATTCCAGAGGTGCTGGATTACAGCTGGATAAACAGAGAGGATGCAGTTCTATTGGATGTAGCAGATTACCTGAACACACTCCCTGATCCCAACACACACACACACACACACACACAGCGCTCACTGGCTGTGAAGCCGAGCTGTTATAAGGGCTAAAGAAATACTCAAAGCTCCGAATTTTCAGTCTTCAGAAAGTGGAAATTAAGTAACCTTAAGACACGGAGGACCTGGCAGTTCAATCTACCGGATTCCAAGGTTAACTCCATCCGGGTTCCGACTTTCTTACACTTCTCCTTCCTCTTCCTGTCGCTAATTAGGCGCTAAAGCAAAGTGATGTAAACCTTGTGTGATGGAAGCCCAGGTCTGAATTAACACCGTTCTAATAACTCAAAGCTCAGAACCACCAGCAGGAGAGCAGATTGAAGTGCTGAAGGAAGCGGGTGTCGCTGTCGAATTCCTTTCTGTCAATGTTCTGAATCATTCCAGGGGACAAAGAGTCATTCGAAAAAACAGCAAAAGTGAAGACAGATGGAAAGAAAATGAGTCCAAGACACTCCTGGACTCTCACTAGATCTCATCATGGAGAATACATCAATCCCGCTTAAAAATATTAGCGCTCGAGCTATTGTTATGTGCAATCATTGCCTGTTACGTTGCTTAGCAACCAGAGCTTTCCATTAGCAGACAAGAACTTTATTCACTATGATAATCAGAAACGAAATGATTCATTCACTAGTGACGGTCCCGTTACTCGCTCTGTCTCCTTTCAGGTCTTGTAGCTTCAGCAGATTCTCCGAAATCCTGGGTGATGTTTTACCATCCTAATTGTGTGTATTAATTAATGCGAGTGGCTGAAATTTTATGCTGAAATTAACGCTACAATAGATGACCTACTTCCGCCGGCGAGCGATGCTACGGCTGAGCGCTAATCTTTCCTCGTGTCTTCTTAACCATCCGTGACTCTTCATACTAATTACCATTTGTTTGAGCGTTCTGTGGTAACAGAAGGCCAGCAAAGACAGGCGGGTTTATCCAAATCTGCAGAGCAACATCGAGTTTTAGAATGTTTTTTTTTTTGGAAAGTTCCCTTTAAAACCTGTTGTATTGTTAAAATGACTTTTGTGTTGGACAAATTAAGAGCCAATCTTATCTAAATCTCAATATTATCCAGTGACTCTTAGATATAAATTGGAATATGATTCAGTGACTCTTAGATTCAAAGGGGGAAGTGGTGGCTCATGCTTAAGACATTGGATTAGCAACCCAAAGCTCCACCAAGCCACCACTGCTGGGCCCCTGAGCAAGGCCCTTAACCCTCAGTTGCTCTGTTAACCAGGACGTAAGTCCCCCTGGACAAGGGTGTCTGCCAAATGCCGTAAATGTAATGTAAATGTAAAAGTGAAATATAACTTAGATTTAGAGCTTCATATGATTCAGTGACTCTTCAATATAAATTAGAATATGACTCAGTGACTCTTAGATTTAAAGTGGAATATGATTCAGTGACTCTTAGATTTAAAGCGAAATATGACTCAGTGACTCTTAGATTAAAAGTGGAGTATGATTCAGCGACTCGTAGATTTAAAGCGGAATATGATTCAGCGACTCTTAGATTTGGAGCTTGATACGATTTAGTGAGTCATTGACGTGTAGCTAAATACGATTTAGTGACTCTTAGATTTAAAGCCGAATATGATTCAGTAAATTGAACTTGAACATGAAAATGTTAAACTGCCTGTGCTGAAAAGTTTTTTTCCAGTGGATATTATTAACTTGTCTGACTCAGTTAAATAGGATCTCGTTCAAAAACCTGATCAGAAGGTCTTCAGAACCTTGATGGGGTTCTGAGAGGCTTGGCAAGAGGATTTGATAACAAGGAGACGTTGGCTTAGGAAGTAAACATGGCCCCTTGTGCTCTGCAGTCTGTATGCTAATAAAACTGTGAGTACGGATTGGGCCTCGGTCCAGCACTCGTTCTGAGCATTGAAATGCTGCAGGATTTCTTGACCTCCTTCCTCTGGGTTGATGCCAGCCTGTTATTGGTTATGTGAGTGGAATGAAGGCTAAGCTTTTCTATATGCCGTGCTGAAAAAAGAGTGAGTCTTTAGCTCTAAAATGAAAGTTATCTTGCCTTTAAGGTCGACTGTTTCCTCCATGGATGACAGATGTTCTAGCATGAAAACATTTGCTGAGCGTGTTTAAATCCATCTCAATGATTAGCCTCTGGAATCGTTAACATCCAGCAATGCATTGGATCCTTTTTTTGAAATGAGAATCTACGCCAACGTGTCACGAAATGAACAGCAACGGCAGGAAATTCTTTCCGTGTCTGCAAATTACACTAAAGAGCCGGAGATAATGAGTCTTCATATTAGGCTCAGATAACAAAATCCTGTTTGTTCCTGCTAACAATGAAATCTTAATCTTCTTCTGGACTCCCACCTGATACGCGCTAATTAAATGGACTTTTGTAGTAATGAATTGATGCGCTATTGGCTCGTGAGTGTGTAATAACTGATTATGGATTTAGAGTGGTATTACTCGTCCGTGAGCTGCTCGGAAATCTATTAAAACAGGATTACGGTGATGGGGTCGTTCAGAGGTTCATGTTCGGGCCGTAAAGACACTATTTCAGAATTCGTTTGAGCAAAGAGGTTTAGCCAGAATTACTTAGGAATCTGCAAGGTTGCTCAGGATTCCTTTGGAAGTTTTGTGGGATTAGTTAAGAGTGTTTGTGGGAACAGGATGTGTTGATCAAAAATGATTTGGGAGTTTGTGGGGTTTGTCTAAATTCCTTTGGGAGTCTTTGGGATTGGTCAGGATTTTAATGGGAGTCTTTGGGATTGGTCAGGATTTTAATGGGAGTCTGTGGGATTAGTTAAGAGTGTTTGTGGGAACAGGATGTGTTGATCAAAAATGATTTGGGAGTTTGTGGGGTTTGTCTAAATTCCTTTGGGATTGGTCTTTGGAGTCTTTGGGAGTCTGTGGATTGGTCAGGATTTTAATGGGAGTCTGTGGGTTGGTCAGGATTTTAATGGGAGTCTGTGGGATTGGTCAGGATTTTAATGGGAGTCTGTGGGTCTGGTCAGGATTTTGTTGGGAGTCTGTGGGACTGGTCAGGATTTTGTTGGGAGTCTGTGGGACTGGTCAGGATTTTGTTGGGAGTCTGTGGGACTGGTCAGGATTTTGTTGGGAGTCTGTGGGACTGGTCAGGATTTTGTTGGGAGAATGAGAATGTTATATTGGTCAGGAGTGACTGTAGAGCACAGAATAAGCCGTGATAAACTGCACCAATGCAACGAGGGGTTTAAGGCCTTGCTAAAGGGGCAACTGGGTGGTGCTCAAGCTAAGTCCATATGGTCTTTAAAAGTAAATAGATATGGAAATGCGAAGGTGTGAATCCTGTGCTTACACAATCCTGAAGAGTTTACTCTGGGACTTGAATCACAACTCTACAATCACAAATAGATACAAAGCTCATTTTAGTATATATTACTGCAGATTTCTTTCATTCCAACAGCGTAGGACTAAATATACCAAAAACTGGCACCAGGAGACTATTAGCAAGACTAGGGCACAGGTCCAGAGAAGAGCTAAAGCAGGAGGGTGATGGGAACAGGAACAATGGGTAATTCATAAATAATTAATGAATGAGTAAAGTTCTAACATATTGCGCCGGTAAAACATGTAAATGTATAAAATTGCAGTTGTGAGTAACTTGCTGTAGTGTCAAAGGAAGAAATTACAGACAAACATGTGAAAACAGTGGCTAAAGTTTTGGACTGCTGACTGGAAGGTTAGGAGTTTAATTCCCAGGAGCTCAAAGCTGCCACTGCTGGGTCTCTGAGCCGTGACCCAACTTACCTGTTTGGAAACATAATGAAAAGAAGATAAAATAGGATTCACAAGGAAGCTGGATGTAAATTCAGAATTCTGCAGCATCAGTCACTGACTCTAACCTGCGGCAGATACCTGGGGCTCCTCTGGCCCACTGGCTCAATTCGATCGAGTGAGGTAGGGCAGAACAGGACGTAGCACCCAAAAAGAGAGTGTATGAATAATAAATTGGACACAAATCTGTTTCCATTGGACCGAATCTGCTCTCTGTGCCTGCCAACACACACTCGCTCTGAGTGGATGGTGCAAAAAATGTCTGTCTAAAAGAGATGAATTTAGGGCTGAATGAAAAAGCTGTGCAGAGGTGTTTTTTAAACAAAGCGGCAGGTCCGAAACAGAGAGTGCTGAAAAACACACAGCACCAAAGACGACATCAGTCTTCGTGTGACTCGTTAGATGAAGAGGTCATCGCCGTCCTCTCCATGCTGTAAATCCTCCTCACACACATTTTCCAGCGTCGTCGTAACCTTTAAGAGCTTAGAGTTATTAATAATGCACCGGATCGTCATGGGACCGTAGAGCCGGACAAATAGCTGCGGAGGAAACGATAACGCTTCTCTGTTCTAGCTGAGATATATATCACGCGCAAGTACATGGGACCGGAATGTGAAACAGTGTCGATTTGTCTGTCTTTTCAGAAAAACCCCAAATGTTTCACTTTTATTTGTAACACATAGCCGAAATGTTTTATTTATCTAAACTACTAAAAGAAAACATTACCACATCACTACCAGATCTGGTCCACCAGTGTTCCGTGAGTCCCTTCGCCCTAAGTTTAAATTCACAGCATTTGGTAGACGGCCTGATCCAAAGCAATTTACATTTATCTCTTTTACATTTATCAACGGAGCAATTCGTCGCCTTACTCAGGGGCCCAGCAGTGGCAGCTTGGTAGTGCTGGGAATCAAACCCAAATTGTTCAATCAGCAGTCCAACACCTTCCACATTGTACTTGGCCTGCTTGATTACTTAGCTCAAGTGTGTTCAGTCAATCAGAAGCTGAAAGATACTAATTCACTTGGTCTTCCCCAATTCAACCCCCATCAAATATGGTATCTCCCAGATGGTATCTAAATGATTGAACAAACCTGATTCAGGAAATCAGCAGTGGGCAGAGGAGTGAGAGCTGGACAACAAACAGGACAAAGAAACTTGGGGAACATGAATGGTTCAATTCCAATAACTACCAGACAGTGTGTTACAGCAGGTAAACATTTGAGATGTTGTGTCAGAGGGAAAAAAATGGGCAAACGTATGAAACTACTGTTCAGGAACCATTTTAGGAACATAGCAAGGAGTGCAGAGTATTGCCTTCATAGAGATCCATGGAGATTCCACCTCACAACACATTGTCTCCCTTTCGCGCTCGCTCTCTCTCTCTCTCTCTCTCTCTCTCTCTCCCATGTGATCAATTATTTATGCCGCTTGTCCAGCTGTTACTATAGAAATGATACCACATTTGAGCAAGCACATAATCAAAACGCTTGGTATACAAAATGATGACACACCTTCTGACCAATCGGATTCGAGTGTTCAGCCATGCTGACATGACAAGCAAGGATGTAAGGTCAGCACATTTGCCAGGCTTAAACATCTGCCACAGAAGTAATAAGGGAACATGAAGAAAAGGGGTGTGGCTTGCAGGGTATTCCAGGATCTCATGGGTATTCCAGGATCTCATGGGTATTCCAGGATCTCATGGGTATTCCAGGATCTCATGGTTATTCGGATTATTGCCAGGATCTCATGGGTATTCCAGGATCTCTTAGGATCTCTTAGGTATTCCAGGATCTCATGGGTATTCCAGGATCTCATGGGTATTCCAGGATCTCATGGGTATTCCAGGATCTCTTAGGTATTCCAGGATCTCATAGGTATTCTAGGATCTCATGGGTATTCCAGAATCTCTTAGCTATGACACGGTATCATTTTAACGCTGAGTTTCCGTGTGTTATATTCTGGAAGTGACGGTAAAAGTGTGAAAGTGTAACGAAGTGACCTTATTGAAATGAGGTGCACATTCTCACTGAGTAGAACTTTTTCTCCTCGGTGCTTTAAGTGGCACGGCGCTGCATAATGAGCCGGCGGCTCCCGTAATGTGTGCAGTCATGCTTCGCCGTCTGGAGATGAAGCGGTGGCTCTCGGAGCATCGTCTGAGAGATGAGCCATGTTGTTGCTTGATGAGCATGTGCAGGAGAGCATAAGTAAATAAAAAACACACACACACACACACACACACACGCTCTAGCGCTCTCATTAGGAATTGATGAGATGCTCTGGTGTTATTTTGATGCTCGGCATGCAAACACGTTGCAGCATGCACGCTGGCGGGGGAACAAAACCAATCCCCAACTCCAGCACGGAATAAACAGTGAGGGTGAAATCAGCAAGTCCCCAACGATGACGTAGAAAAAACTCTGTCCTTTAATCGCTAACAGGGATAAAATGAGGAAAATATCACACCAGAAAACCTCAGATTACTACCTACAACTTAATTACAGCTTATTATGTTTTACTGACTTGTTATTACTTGTTTTAGCCACTTGTTTTAAGATATCTCGTTAGCTAGCTTACAAAGCTCTTTTTTGTTATTACAATGTAATAATAATATTGTTGTCATGACTTCTCATTTAGATATTGGATTGCTGATTGGCAGATCATTAGTTTAAAATAAAATACCACCAAACTACCACTGCTGGACCCCTGAGCAAGGCCCTTAACCCTTACCTGCTCAGCTGGGTATAAGGATAAGGACTACTGCTTAATAACAGAAATGTAAATAGTATTTCTAAACGTGGTAGCTGAGTGTTTAAGTGTACTGCTGCTAATCAGAAGGTCATGGGTTCAAATCCCAGATTCACCACCAAGCAGCCATTGCTAGGCCATTGATCAATGCCCTTAACTCTGTCTGTACCAAAGGGCTGTATCATGGCTGGCTCTGTGCTTCAGCACAAACTTTGTTAGTTTGGTGGTTCTGGGATTTGAACTCACAACCTTCCGTTCAGCAGTTTAACATGTTTTCATGTTAACCAACTACAATAATCCAACCATCCTTTTATGGTCTACAGGCGCTTATTCCTAATCAGGGTCACGGGCATCTGCTGGAGGGTCACCCTGGACAGGACACCAGTTCAATATCATCTGTTTATTTGTTGTGTGTATTTCATCAATTTTGAGTGTTTAAGTGTCTCCGTGTTGATCAGAAGGTCATGGGTTCAAATCCCAGCCAAGCTCTCAAGCCCCTACCAAGCCCCTGATTCGAATTGACGTCGCAGACGGAGGTTATTAAGGTCAAAGCTGCTCTGTTTTAATCACAGAGAAGGAAAGTCGAGATGTTCCACCACAGAATTCTGCGAGCAGGAAGGGGAAAAGAAATAAATGTGATACGGCAAATTTATTAAAGAACTTTCTCCTGCAGTGCAAACCTCCCCCCCCCCCACACACACACACACAAACACACATGCTGGATATTACACACATATCTAAGCAGCTGGTTTGAAGTTTAAGTTGAATGTTCAGTGCAGTTTAGAGTGGTGCACCGTTAAACTGCGCCTGAACGGCTGTTAGAGAGATTACACACACACACACACACACACACACACACACACACACACACACACACACACACACACAGACACACACTTCTCAGGAGTCAATGCACACAATGTTTCATCTTCTGGACTTATAACTGTACACCTATTATACTGGAGGAAGAACTCAGCTGTTCTCCGCTGCTTCTCCGCTGCTTCACCGCTGCTTTATTGACTTTAGTGACTCTAATAAAGGAAAGTTTGAGTCTAAAATCTTCTGGGAGAAAAAAAAATTACAGGAAAAAAAATCTGGTGATAGAAAAAAAGTTAAAATTGGAAACTTCTGAGCTTTAGGGTGGAATCAGTCTGTCGCCATGACGACAGCGCAGAAGATCCTGCTGATGCTATGCTACAGACGGGAGTGTCAGTAATGTGAACGTTCTCTTTGTGTGTGGTTCGATAATGAGGAACATGAGGAAGGATGATGATGATGATGATGATGATGATGATGATGATGCTGATGTTAATGGTGGTGATGGCGATGATGCTGATGGTGACAATAATGATGGTGATAATGAGGATGATGATGATGATGATGGTGTTGATGATGGTGTTAATGATGATGGTAATGATGATGATGTGATGGTGGTGATAAAGGTGGTGGTGATGATGATGATGATGATGATGATGGTGATGATGATGATGATGATGATGATGATGATGATGGTGATAATGATGATGATGTTAATGGTGGTGATGGTGGTGATGGTTAAAATGATGATGGTGATAATGAGGATGATGATGATGATGATGATGATGGTGATGATAACAATGATGGTGATGTGATGGTGATGATGATGGTGGTGATACAGGTGGTGATGATGATGATGATGGGGATGATGTTGATTATGATGATGATGGTGATGAT
This sequence comes from Bagarius yarrelli, assembly GCA_005784505.1. Classification (NCBI taxonomy): domain Eukaryota; kingdom Metazoa; phylum Chordata; class Actinopteri; order Siluriformes; family Sisoridae; genus Bagarius; species Bagarius yarrelli. Next base: position 29,314 of record VCAZ01000307.1, read on the forward strand.
GATGGTCATGGTAGTGGTAATGATGATGATGATGATGATGATGATGGCGATAAAGTTAATCTGCATTTCGATGGCATTTCCATCATTACATTATTGTCAAATCATTCGGCAAGCCTTTAAAGCCACACCCCTTCTGAAACCACGCCCAGTTTGGAATCCCCTCCCACCAGAACACAAATCCTTCTGAGTTTTATGAAGGAGAGAAGAACTTTAGAGCTGATTTATGGCATGAAGTCTGGATGCTGCCACTGAGTGTGTGAGGAGAAAACCAACCAGCTGCTGTCAGAATGCAGGGCAGGTACGTTTATAATGCGTGAACACGCCATGCAAAACATGACTCGTGCACACGTGTGTGTGTGTGTGTGGTGTGTGTGTGTGTAGATAAGCAGCTCGACTTAGTGCTTAGCTCCTGGGAGCTGGAGTGTTTACTTCAGGCACTGGGTGATTGCTGTTTTTTAAAGTTTGCCACAGGACGTGTTTTACCGCTCGACTTAAACCGTCAAGCCGAGACACATCTTCACTCTGCGCTTCACTCTGCGAGAGTCAGGACGAAGCTGGAGGGACATAAACATGAGGACGTATTTATAGGGACGACTTTTGTCATAAGGAGTCACAGACAAATTTATTCCTCTTAAACAACAGCAACTATCATTTTATTAGAAATACAAAATAACATAAACAAGGAATGTGATGATGATGATGATGATAATCATGATGAAGATGATGATGGTGATAATAATGATAGTGATGATATTGATGAAGGTGATACTGATAACGAAGGTGATGATGATGATTATAATGATGATGATGGTGATGAAGGTCATGATGATGAAGGTGAAGGTGATGATGAGGATAATTATAATAAAGGTGATGATGTTGACAATGATGATGATTATAGTGGTAATAATGATGATGATGGTGGTGATAATGGTGATGCAGATGTTGATGATGATGATGATGATGAAGGTGATGCAGATGTTGATGAAGATAAAGCTTCCCGTCAGATCTGTATGGTGTTTTCTATAGATGTGCTAATAATGGGGTGCAAGAAAAGATTGTATTGTATTATGTCATTGCCTACCAGATTTCACACACACACACACACACACACACACATTTGGCAGAGCTTCTTTTACAAACCCACAGGCCAAGTATGATCTTCATCTCTCAGCTGTAAGGCTGCCAGTCATGAGGCCTTGGATGGCAGGCAGAAATCACACACACACACACACACACACACACACACACACACACAGGTCATGATAAGTGTAAAATTGGCCCATGTCTTTATAATAACCGCTTTGATTAGGTCAGGAAATCCATTTCACATGGAAAGATTAACCTAATTAACGCGACTCCTGGGGCACTTCAGCGATTTCGAACCGTCGCATTCCCATTAAATAAGAACGGAATCCGACAGTGGAAATGAATAAATGGCAGTGGCGGTGCGGTGGAGTCGCTGGCTCGGTTGTCGGTTTATGTAGAAAATCCTCCTGTTAATGTGTTAATATGTTAATCTGAGTGATAAACGCGTCTCTCTCTCTCTCTCTCTCTCTCTCTCTCTCACTTCTGCAGAGAAAACAGATCAGACCCGCACGCCAGCCAATCAGCATCCACTCATTAACATACAGATACATTTTATATTATTTATTATATATATATATATATATATATATCATTATTGTTAAAATATCATGACATTTTTCTCGTTATTTCAACTTCGAAAACAATTATTGTAATTATCATGAAAAACAATTCTCAAGTTAGGCAAAGCGCTAGCAATGCTACGCTATCTTTCCAGGAATATCTAGCTGGCTAACTTTTGTCTTAAGTAGCTTAAGTTAATTACATCATCGCTGTAGTTAATTAGCTACACATCAACGCTAGTAACACTCATATATTATTATATATTATATATTATCACTCTAGAATCTAAAGCCTCTGCTAAAGCTTTTAATTTATTTAGCGCTTTCTTTCTTAGCCTGTTAGCGTTGGTGCCGACTAGCATCTTGCTAAGGGGGTTGACGGATTGACTTGACCTCTGTTCCTACCGTGGTCTCGGAGGTTTTACGAACATCCTCACCTGCTGCGATTGTGATCCGTAAAAAGCGTTATGCTAACAGACTCGCGCTCTAATTGATGACATCCTCATTTGCATCGTGTGTTAATTACTCGAATCACTTAGCCGCGTCTGCAAACTCTAATTAAGGAGCGACTGGATGTTTTCCCGCAGGGATGAAGATGGAGTGAGTGAGGTTCTGGGATGAGCTGAAGGCGTGCTGAGGAAATAAAAAAAACAACTATTCATTAAGCAGGTGTGGAAAAACTTCACCAAAAGACAACCTGCCTGTCGGTAGCAGCAAGAAACGTTTACTGATTAAAGGAGACTTTAATCTCGTGATTTTGATTTTATTCTTGTAATTTCAAAGACATTAAGGTGGTAATTCTAATTCTATAATTCATTATTCACGTAATTTCGATTTTTTTCGATTTTTTTAGAACTTTAATCTTGTAATTGTGGCTTTATTTTCAAAATATTATCACCTCAATCTCTACATTTTGACTTTATTTTTGTAATATTACAACTTTAATCTCGTGAATCCAAATTTATTCTCCAGATATTCTTACATTATTCTCGTCATTTAAACTTTAATCTCATCAGCTTGACTTTAATCGAAAAAATTTCACGACTTTGTTCTTCAAAATTACAAGAACAAAGTCGTAATATTTTTAGATTGAAGTTTGTTCACAAAACATTATGATGACTGTGGGGGGGTGCCATCTGGGGTGCCAATACTTTTAAATCTTTACCTGAGAAATCCTGGTATTTATCTTATTGAGGTCGTCGGAATCAGTTTCCTTGTTTAAGATTTTTAGTCGTTTGTCTTTCTTTCTTTCTTTCTTTCTGCTGTTTCGTGGTTAAATAAATTAAAATACACATTTTTTGACTCTGAATCAAAGTCAATTTGATTCTTTTGTTTAAAGATTTGTTTAGAAGCAAAAATGTGAGAACGATAATTGTGTCGAGATTAAAACATCCTGTTAAAACTCGTCCGACTGAGGTGGTAAAGGGAAACTGTCCAACTTTAGAAACAATGGATAATAAATATCCCCCAAGTGCAGAAAATGAATCAAACAAATGACTCCATAATTCTATTTAAAAACTAAAACAAATAAATTTATACTCTAACACTTATTTTACGTTTGGTTTTTTTTCGGAACACATACAGCAGCTCTACAGCATCAGAATAAAACTAACAGCATGGCTGAATCACTTCCTGCCACCAAATAATTCCCAATCGAATCACTTTCATTGGAGAATCAGCTCTCAGACGCGTTCTGGTCCAAGTGTGGACTAAATGGTTTGTAAGTGAAAGCAGACTAGTCTTACCTCAGAGTGAACATTTCCACGGGCGAGTATGGAGCGGCGGCGACGTAAGCCGATACACTCTCCCGCGGCCGGACCGGCGCAGATGGCACGAGAACCGCAAAATTTCCGTCCATTCGCTCTTCGTATAATTCCGGGACGGCAGGAGTCCTGAACAGCCTGATGTTTCCGATTCGCTTCACGATGTTGATGCGGTAGATCCAAACTTGTCTTCCTGGCTTCCTGTTTCCCCTGGATTCTGAAACCCAGCATCCTTCCCGGGGCACTGGCCATTCTGTGGTGACTTCAGAGAGTAATAAAGGGCCACCGGGTTTCCCTCAGGAGGATCCAAAACTTTTTGTCGTCCAGGAATGACAGTGGGTGGAGCGAACCACGATACCGGCGGCTCCAACTCGGCGATGCACAATCCCAGTTCGCCCTGCAGCCGGCAGCTTGCTCTGACCTCCTGTGTTTCGTGGAACGCAAACATGCGCACGCAGGGTAGTTTTTCCACCACAGTGTAGTCGTCCCAGTCCCTCCCAGAGATGTAAAACAGCACCTGAATCCTGGGCTTGTCCAGGTGGATTCTGTCTCTCAAAATAAAGGTCTGAATCTTCCAGTTGAAGGTGAAGAGGTGGGAGGAAGTGATAAAGGAATCGGGAGACTGCAGGAGCTCCGGAGGAACCGGCTGCTCCACAGAGAGAGAGCCGTAACTCGCTCGGAGGGTGGGAGGCTTCCTGGCTTGGTGGATGAAGAAGGGTTCGGTCCTGGAGAGAAAGCTGGAGTTCCGCATGAAGTCCTGCGTGGCCTCTTTTAGCAAGAAGGACGACTCAGAGTTGAGAAGCTGGTAGCTGACGGGCAGGTAGGTGGGCGTGGAGGAGTAACGAGGAAGCGTCTCCGGAATTCGGCTTTCTGTAACTGTAACAAAGGAGAGAAGTGAAGGTCAGAATTATGAGGTGTCACATAGACAACCAGGTTGTGACCTGTTTTTTGAGGTGGACATAAATTTTGTCCTGGACTTTAGTTGCCTTTAACCCCGAAACGTTTACAAAGTTTTTATAGAAAGTTCAAATGTCTTGTTGAAAGCTAAAAGTAATAAAATAGTAGCCTGGTGTAAAACCTGATGATCCATTCCAGGTCGCTGTGAGTGATGAAACTCGGTTAAACATCTGACCTTTTGTTCGTTTTGACCGATGAGTTTAAACAGAAAGTCCCCGCTGTAAACAAAAACTCGGATAAAATCCAGTCGCCATGGAAACAGTGGAAGTTTCTAGCACACACCGGGTTCGGCTGCTAATTATTAGAGTAGCGTAGTGACGAGCGCGCCCTCGTATGGCCTGTAAATCACTCTGATCATGCTGTAGATTATTTTAGAAAGATACTGCTCGATACTGTCTGTAATCACTCGCTCGTGTGTTTTTATTACGTTATAATTAGCTTTAGCGTGTTAGCGCTGGTCCCTGTGGTGAAGCTAGGAGCTGTTTATTAACTGTAATCATCTCTGCTTAAGGAAAGGTTAGTGTATCACACACACACACACACACACACACACATCGATCTTAAGTCAGTCACACGCCACTGATAAGATGGATGAGGTCAGCGGTCTGGACACACACACACACACATTTGTGTAAAACATTAAGTTTCCTCACTAAGCCTTACTGCATAACCTCGAGTTTATAGAATAAGAATAATGTGAGGAATAAAAATATTAGCTTAGCAAAATTACCGGTTAATAATGAATTAATTAGCGACCGTATAAATTAATTACTTTATAAAGTTGTTTAAAATCCACTTTTGTGATTTGTAACTTTTATCGATTTCAGTCCAAACGTTAATCATAAAATCTGCTGTGATAATAAATTGATTTTATGTAAATATTAAACATTGATATTATGTGATGCATCTCTGTTTGTTTGTTTTTTTTGCTAACTTGCTAATTTTGCTAACTCAGCACAGTAACTGCTGCTCATTTGCATAAACTGTCCACACCCACTCAGGTATGGACAGGTGGACAGATAGATAGATGGAGGGATGGATGGATGGATGGCTGGACAGGTGGATTGACAGATTGATGGACAGATAGATAGATGGATGGATAGCTAGACAGATGGATGAATTTATGGATGGACGGAGAGACTGCTCTTTCTCTTTGTTCTGCTCTCTCTTTCTCTCTCTCTCTCTCTCTTTCTTTCTCTCTAGTGATGTATAAGGATAATGATCGTTGGCGATGGCTCAAGGTCACATGACATGTAGCGTATGGATTGTCGGAAGACATCCAGGCCACGAGACAGCAAACAATTAGTACAGTTCAGCGTCC
>VCAZ01000307.1:40000-55000 GCA_005784505.1 Bagarius yarrelli
AATAGCGGTCATGGTGGTGGTAATAATAATGATAATGAAGATGATGATAGTAATCAAGATGATGATGATGGTGATGTCGATGATGATTATGATGATGAAGATGTTGATTGTCATAATAATGATGATGAAGATGACAATAACAGTGATGATGATGATGACGATGTGAGTTTCTTTCTACAGGAATAGAATCAGGCGTAAACTCGTCCGAAATAACAGACACTAATAATCCTGGGGGTAAATTACAGTCCAGCTGGAGGAGTTTGGGGCAGAAATGGTGGCAGGGTATAATTACATCTGAGAGAAAAGCTGTCCTTCCTGCACAGGCTTTTCTTAAGGCCAAATTTAAAAGTGTGTTCTGTTCTGCAGAACACACACACACACACACACACACACACACACACACACCGGCTTTGATATATAGGTAAACTTTGTACGCTCAAGGTCACAGATAAGAGGGGTAATAAATATTGAGTTAAACTCGTGTCAACACTCCGCTTGCTCTGTTCTACACACACACACACACACACACACACACACACACACACCTTTATCATCAATTATTTATTATTCTACAGCTTTACTGTACAGTCCATTTATTTTCTCGCATCAACCTGCAAGAATGATTCCGGAGTGTAAAAGAGAGAATTTTCACAAACGATTAGTAAAAACAGTTTAATGAAATTAAGAACAAACAATAACATTCATAACATTGAAACACTAAATGTCCCTTCATTCCTCGAGTGTTTGTCAGGAAATTCCATCAACTTTCTGTTACTCGACGTCTTTAATAATAAAAACTGATCACAAACACGTTTTCAATCCGCGGAGCAATAGAAACCGATCGCAGAACAACCTGACTGGAAAAACACAAACCCTGCAAACTTTTTCGGCTAAATGTGCTAATCTGTTTCTATCACCACGAGCGGCATCACTTCCATGATCAATAAATGATCATTGAGGATTTAGTGATCAGAATTAATCAGATTGATCGGTTTCCTCTTAAACCTTCAGGATTTTGTGATGTTCAAACGCAACAATTATTGCAAATTCATCCAATCGCCTCCAGTATTATCTGCTGCACCATGTGACCATGTGACCAATCATGGTAAGCCCGGTAAAGCCCCTGTTCCCCAGGGGGCAAAACTCTCCACACACACAAACACACGAAGATGGTGAAGGTGGTGATGATGATAATGATGATAATGATGGTGATGATGGTGATGAAGATTGTGATGATACTGATGGTAATGGTGATGATGATAGTGATGATGATGATGGTGATGATGATGGTGATTGTGGTGATGGTGATGATGATGGTGATTGTGGTGATGGTGATGAATTTGATGGTGGTGGTGATGAAGTTGATGGTGATGATGATAATGATGAAGATAGTGATGAGGATAGTGATGAAGATGATGGTGATAATATTGATGGTGATAGTGATTGCGATTGTGATAATAGTGGTGATGAGTATAGTGATGATGGTGATGATGATGATGATGGTGTTGATGCTGATTGTGGTAATGGTGATGATGGTGGTGATGGTGATGATGATTGTGGTCTGATTCCTTGTTCCTTGTTTTTATTTTAAGGATGTGCTAAAGCACTAATGTCTCTTATCTACTTCACCAAGCGAAAGCCGAGCAAAACACAGTTTCACACAGAGTTCATTTCAATCAATTTAATTACAACACAACACCTAAAAACATTGCAGGAATGCAGCGCATTCTTTTCGAGTCAATAATTCAAACCTGCAACCATCAATCGCTGCGGGGAAAAACGCGATAATGAAAATAATAGTTTATGATTCAGCGAGTAAGTGAATCAGTACAGGAGTGAGTCAATAAGTGAAAGAATCTGAAGTGAGTGAATCAGCAAGTGAGTGAATCAATGAATCAGTAAGTGAATCAGTAGCTGTTTAAAAATTAGTGGATTATTATTTATCATGTGGAGTTAATCGCAGGTGGTTGTTATGACATCATCATGACAGAAGATAATAACAGCCTCTCAGCATAGCAGCGTTTTTAATCACAGACATAAAAACAGCAGTAAACGAAAAGTGTGAAGGAAATGGAATGTGTTGTTTAACTGAATCCCAAAAAAACTGAGTTGATCAGATCACTGATAAGCAGCAGCTCGGCGTAACGCGGATCAGACTCACAGTGTGATGGAGGGATTGGATTCCCCTTCAGGAACTTTCATAACCTTTGCCCAAAGCACGTGTGTAATCCGACCAATCAGAAAGCATTACGTTGTGAGCGGACACAAGCTGCAACGTACCTCGGTAAGCACCTTTTCTTCAGTGCGGGTGGGTATGCGTGTCTGTGTGAGAGAGAAATTTTGCCAAAAAGAAAGCTAAAAATGGTGGAAAAAAGAGCCTAGGCAGGAATTTAACCAGTGTGTTTATCCATGTCTGAAATTTATATCAGCCTGAACACACTGTTGTGTTATCTGCCTGGGGTGCGGACCATGCACAGTCTTCAGCGTTTATCAATGCATAAGCTTCGTCCTCATCTGGCAATATTTAACAAAGATGGCCAGACACCAAGTCCCCAAGGCTCAGACTCCGCAGCTGCTGAGGCACAGAACAGGCTGATGTCCTGGGGCTCCCAAGAGGACTTATCAGAGAAGTACGAGACGGGCCTAGTCTTATCTCACTCCCCACTACCTTTGTGTGCCTCAACTTGGCTGAGAAGGCGGGGTCTTTCCCCAGGGAGAGGCCAAACTTCAGCTGAACAAAGAGTGTCAGCCGAACAAAGGGTCGTTTATCTATGAAATAAGCTGGACGAATGATTCTTTAAAGCCGGGGGGGGGCAACCTCCATCTAGACGGCCTTACTGGAATAAATCCTGTTCAGCAAGATTGTTTAGCGGCTATGAGATTCCAGACCTAAACATAGTTGAGGCAAAGGTGTACAGCTACCAGACGATGCCTTTGGTTGAGCAGAAGCTAGCAAACTATATGTCCCAGACCATAGGGCTTGACCAGAAAAGGTAGACTTCATGGCAGCGTTGGAACTTCTGCCAAACACCTTACAATGGGTCCTGCATTTACAGACTCCATTTCTGGTCTTATCTGTCGTGATTCAATAGGGTCCTCCACTGAAAGCACCCTGTTGAATCGCATGGAACAAGAATTGATGACTCTTTTGGAAAAAGAAGCATTAACAAAGATTCCTCCTCACCAACTGCAGTCATGGTTTAACAGCCGATACTTCGTGGTTTTAAGAAAGAATAGACCCTATTTAAGAAAGACATACCTTAACTGAGTTAAGTTACGGCAGATGCCTCCATCTTAGGCTGGGGTCGGTTTCGGCCTGCCCGACAGAGAGGGTTGCAGTGTTGCTTTCCCTTGGGGAACCATGGTTATATACACAGCCCAGTGACATTTTGTGTTATGTAGGAATGTCTGTGGTCTGACTTTTTAAGAGTCACAGAGTTAGATCGGACTGACACAGGTTAAAACGCATTTCTGTGTCTCTATATTTTTCGTTATAAAGTTTCTGAGTCACTTTTTCTGTTTCACTGATGAGTCAGAAAGAGATGATGAAGGGTTCTGCATTCCTCACTGATATAAGAGAGAAAATATGGGTAAAAATATTGGACTAATTAAAAAAAAATAGATTTACAGTATCTCTATCTATCTATCTATCTATCTATCTATCTATCTATCTATCTATCTATCCATCCATCTGTCTGTCCGTCTGTCTGTCTATCTTTCAGATTTTTACCTGTTTGTCTGTATATCTAGCAGTTTATCTAGCTGTCTCTCTGCCTGTCTATCTACCTGTCTGTCTGTGTGAAGGAGAGAGAGAGCTTTGATATTATATGAAGTTTATTAAGGAAATTGTAGAAAAGGAATTTTATGTGTATTTGTAATTGTGTTTTTCATTATGTGGACTAATAAATTGTGACATAATCCAGTTGCAGTTACGAACCCTTTCCATTTTCACTTTCTGAACACACCTCGACTGCTAAAACTCAAACGGAATCACAAACCCCCAACACATTTCCTAAACCTTAAACTGAAAGCTGTCAGTCAGTGTCAGGGGCGGGACCATACTATGGGGATTGACATCGAGTGACGCCGACAGCCAAAAATGTATAAGACTGTTAAATTGCGCCGAATGATTTGACTGATGGAGGCGAATCAGCTCCTCACCTCAACATTAGGGGAAATGGCGGCTTAGTGGTTAATGTGTTGGACTGATACCAGAAAGACCGGGGATCTATTCCTAGCACCACCAAGCCACCACTGTGGGTCCCTGAGCAAGGCCCTTAACCCCCAATTGCTCAGTTGTATAAAAGAGATAAATCGCTCTGAATAAAGGGCGTCTGCCAAATGCTGTGAATGTAAACATTAGTGTCTGATCTCACTAACACTTAAATCCACACAGTCACATGACCCAGTCTAGTGGAGAACCTGCCCAGAAGAACAGAGAAGAAATCAGACTAACATCTGGAATAGGATGTGAAAAAATTATACACAGCTGGATGTGATGTACAGGTGTTCTAATACAGCTTGAGTGATTCGGTCACATTTTCATTATATCATACAGTAACAATAAAAACTGAGCAAAGCCGAGGCCTACCCAAGCATGTTACTGCCACACACACACACACACACACACACACACACACTTGTAACTCCCCTCACACAGATTATGATCAGCTCCCGGTGTCAGATTGTAGCAGTTACCCAGAGAAATGAGCCGTGTCACACACTCCAGCTCTCTGTTTAATGCGGTTTGTGGGATGTCACTCGAAATCGCAGTGTAATTCGACACGCCATCATTCCACCGTTTTCTCACAGCGACGCAACGTTCTCGCAAAACGAATTGCTGAGCACTTTGGAGAAAACTGTTTTGGCAGCGGCTTTGGGAACCTGGAGAAAAACAGGAGGCAGAGCGTGAACAATAGTTGAGCCGAAAATCACGTTTCTGCGGTTAAAAAACCCCGAATGTGTTCACGCTTTAGCAGTAACATCTGCATTTCCATCGCATTTGGAGAGAGAAAAAAGCGGCAAAATCACACAGCTCATTGCCATGCGCGGCGTAAACACTGACAGATGCGCTGGTGCTTTAACAATGCGCCCAGGGGTGACACACACTGTGTGTGTGTGTAATTAAAACACACATTATTATTCGGCTTAAACGCATGAAAGCGCCAAGATCATGGAGGAACTTTCCAGAATCCGTCTGACCCGCGATTTTGCCGTCTGATGGATCTGTTTTGATTAGGCTGTCACTCAGACGCACGCCTCCTCGTTGCCTTTTTTTTTCTTTCCGTGTGTCGCATTTTAATGCCGAACATATTAAAATATAACAAACGTGCCGTGGGGATAATTCGGCTGAGTTGTTTTCTTCTGACGTGATGAGCAAACATAACCTCGGGGTCTGACAGCGGTCTACATATTCATTTTTTCAGCGTGGGTCTCTGGGAATTACCCTTTTCTCATACGCATATCAAAGCGGGCTCTGTGCTCGGCTGCTTCCTTAGAACGTTATTAGCTTACGGAACGGTTGTGAAATTCAACCTGCTGAAACTCTGAGCGACATTAAAGCAGTTCTTGTTATATCTCCAAACCTCCGCTGAATTATAGTGTGCATAAAGGGCTAGCGTGGGCGACCTGCACTTCCTGCACTTATTATAGAAACCGTAATCAGCAGAACATCTGGGTTTGTTTTAAATGGGGTCGAAACCAGGAACAGAACAGAAGCACTATTCTGAATAAAGCTGTCACAATTATTAAATAATAGTATCATCGTAATTATTTAAACTAACTGCAATCGTTGAATCCACCCGCAATTACTGCACACTTTTATTAGCCACTAGGGGGAGCTGTAGTACCTGCAACACCCTACTTTCTACCAGAGTAAGTGAGTTGAGCGGCGGGATGTGAATGTCGGAGCGTCGGGGTTTTCTGATGGTCCAAACGCCGCCTTAATAACACAACATCGTCAGCGCAACTCATGCTAACATCCCATAATGCTCTCTAACTGCAGAGAAGAGGAATTAATTTATATGTTGCTAAACAGATAAACACACTGACAGGACACCAAATATGGACTTCCTTATATACTATTTATCTCTAATAAAATATTTACAGTCGAGTGTTAATAAGGCACAAATTGCAGCGACGCTTTAGGTTCCTTTTTTTAATGACTAATTGTTTTTCACAAAACAGTCAATAATTGCAATTTTTTCATTGACAATAAATCGTCACCCAAATTTGATAATCATGACAGCATTAATTCTAAAAATTCTAAACATAACGATATACGATTTGGGCCTGTTATGACCCTTTTCGCTATCCACAAGTAAGTCTTTATTAGTCACATATTTATTACTGCGCAGTGAAATGTATTTTTTACATTTACCGCTGGAATTAAGGGCCTTACTTAGGGGCCCAGCAGTGGAAATTTGGAATTGAACTCCTACAAGCAACAGTCCCAACACTTTATCTACTGAGCTATTAGCTCTTTATGGCTTCATTTGTATGGTTCTCTCTATTGTTCTGCTCAAGAACGGAAACAACCAACCAAAGGTCTGAGGCAGCGGTGAAAAAAACCCTCCCTGAGACGATGTTAGAAAGAAGCGTAGAGAGGAACCAGACAGGAGACGGAACCCGTCCTCATCTGGTTGACGGCGGAGTGTGTGTTTGTAATGATAATGTCCTGTATACACACGTCTGTTTCAAACAGAATGATAACCAGGAGCTTTGGAGCAAATTTGGAATCAGCAAAGTTTCTAAATTCATTGTAGGTTTAACACTAAATTCTTTAGCGATCGCCAACAATGGCAACCTGAGCAGAAATTCTGAGTCTTTGTTTCATTGTTCTCTTTTCTTAAAACCACATTTGATTTGTTTTTTTCATTTAGAGAAAAAAAAACCATCCGTTGTGTATCGCTTTGAGTCACACAACATTCGCTAATGGATCAGCTTCTCTTACAGCGTGAGTGCCGAGCGAGAACAGAATCATATAGAAGTGTGTGTGTGTGTAAGTGTGTGGAATGTGTGTGAGAACCTGATGGTTAAAGTGGTAGTGTGAAGGGAAAAAAAGTTGACAGGTTTTCAAGAGACGGCTCTGGCACTCGAGTGCGTTTAACCGCCAGCGCCGTTGTTTAAAAAGCTCTTAGCTTAATGCGTTGCGTGTTCTAGAATTGACACCGGAGCTAAACCGAGACAAACGTAATGACATCCAACAAAACGTTATCACAGCTTCCGTGCTGGAACAACCGGCGAGAAAAGACCACGTTTAATGTGCTGATAAAAATTTCCTTGAATACAAAAGTCATTATTTAATAATCGTGTAATAACAATAAGTCACATGAGCTGGGATTCCACACAGCACTCCAGCTGTCCAGCACTCCAGCTGTGTAGGTCTTCAGAAAGCTGCCTGGTCACATAAATCTTCACCCCCATGTCCTTTTCCACATTCTAGTGTTTGGTTACTGTGACCGGAATGTTATTGTGTAGAAAGCAGACAGATGCAGGTTGCATAATCCTTCATCCGGCGTGATCGTGAGTTCCTGGTAGCTTAGCGACTAATCTGGTCTTATTATTTTTAAATAAAAAATATCTGATATTACTGCCAGTCTGTTCTGCCCCACTGTATTAAAATTACCCCCGACTCCCAAAGCTATCATTTTTCCTTTGTCTTGTCTGACTAGCGGTTATACCAACGGTTAGCACTGAGTGTAGCGAGAAAGTGGGCGGGTAATGCATAAAAATACCCACAACAAAGTGCAAAGACTTCAATTGCAGATTAAACAAAAATCTGTCAAAATTAAATACTAATTAAACTTAATGAAATATTGTTGGTAGCTGCTAGCGAATGTTGGTGGAGGAGATAGTATTACTGTTCAAACTTAAAACGCTGATAAACATCAATATATTTTATTGGATAATGTTATATAAGAAATGTAGTGTGTAAATGCTGAAGACGAGGAGGTGGCGGGGGGGGGGGGGGGGGGGGGCAATTAGCCAAAAATGATATTTTTTAACCAATCAGAGTGTGGCATGCTGTCCACTGTCCCTGATAATTATAAAGTAGAGAACTTGGCATGGTGTGCTTTGACAGGGCAAGGGGGCTATTTTGCGACAAACTGATTTGTATCTCTGTCCTTCCCTTCGCAGGACTCGACACAGATCAGAAGAACGAAGCTCGCTGACAGCATTTAGCTTCCTGGACACCGAGTCATCTCTACACAAAGTTCAGGTCCGCCTGCTCACAACTGCCGTCCATTAGCATGTTCTAGAGATATTCAGAGTTTAGCTTTTGCCTGAGCAGATAAAATAACTGTACAATAAAAGAAGTTTTCCTGTACAGTGTCCGTATCCCTGGCTACGAGTTACAATATTACTGTGCGAACAAGATGTACATTGAAAGATATTTGTCAAATTCTGTGCGGATCAAAAAACATGACCAGAGCTTCATATTAACTGAAACACACACATCTAGAGTTACCTGGTGGTTGGGCTTTTCTCGCCCCAGTAGTGCAGTCGTTCGGAAAGTGATACCATTGATCAGTAATTTGCGTTACAATAGGTTTTTTTCAGTAAGTTTTGCGGTAATGGCAGCTTTGGACTTCGAGCATAAATGGATCGGCTGGATGTGTGTGGGATTTCCTGAATCCTGAACTCGTTTCACAGTCGGGCCCTGAGCTCAGGGGTGGGCAACACAGGGGTGGGCAATCTCAGTCCTGGAGGGCCGGTATCCTGCAGAGTTTAGCTCCAGCTTGCCTCAACACACTTACCTGTAAGTTTCAAGTCCACCTAGCAAGATCTTGATTAGTTGGTTTAGGTGTGTTTGATTAGGGATGAAGCTAAACACTGCAAGACACCCCGACCTTTTAGGACCGAGATTGGTCACCCCTGTACTAACAGGATTCTCTCGGTCTATCCAACATGTCATGCTACTGAAGAAAGCATGACGCATCCATCATCATGGCGGAACTGGAATCGTTTTAATTCGAGATACCAGACACTAAAATACCATTACAGCCCATACATGTGCTCTGGACTAGTGAACGACATTTTTTGTCAGTATTTTTCAAGCGTAAACTGTTTGTTGATGAAGCCTTTTGTTTGGCCCACCGTGGCACAGAAGCACATTTTAATCAGGGAGATATAAATACACTGAGATTAAAAGCCTCGCAGCCGCACTTGCTTTATGGATATTTAATATTAGGTTGTGCTGTTGAGGCGCTTTGCAGAACTCTGCGTCCCACGCTGTAATAACGGCTGTATCGATGCTGCTGTAAGGAAGGAGAACATTACTCCGCCGGCTATGCAGTCCTACTTTACTTCCCACTTAAACACTTTAGTCGGGTTTATTAGTGAAAAACATGTTATACGATTCCACTGTTATGGTGGTGAGCTGATGATCGGAAGGTAGTGAGCTCAATTTTCAGGACCACCAGGTTGCCACTGCTGGGGTCTTGAGTATAAACCTTTAATCTTACTAATACTAATACTAATCCACATAGTCACATGACTCAATATAGTTAAAAACCTGCACAGAAGAACAGAGGGATGAAAAAGTGGGAAAACTAAACATCTGGAATAGAATGATCAAAAAACACAGCTGGATGTGATAGATGGGTGTATAAATGGTAGACTGTATGGTTTTAAGGTGTCATGGTTGGTCCTTCATGGTTCTTAAATAGTTTTTTGCTCCCTCTGTTGTATCAGCCCTTAAAGACCTGAGTGTTATGAGTGTGTGTAGCCCTTTGGTGTGTTCGAGTCTCTCAGTAGGCTTCTGAAATGCTTCTTCTTTCATGTGAGGATTTTTAAGGGTCCTCTCTGTGGGGGTCGACATTAACAGCCATGTAAAAAACACTTGAATGGCGTTTTATACAGCTGGTGATTTGTCACACATTCACTAAAACTCACGTGAACAGGAACAAGTACCACAATTTATTAATGCTCTCAGTATAAAAAATTTCCCACAGTGCCGATCTTTGAGTTACAGACCGCCGTTTACGAGGTGAAGTGCAGGTAAAAGCACTTCTACCCTTGAACCGGTCTGGAATTAATTAATTAAATGATTTAATATTACTGAATATAATGTTTCTTGATTAAACATGAACCTGCAAAAGAACCAAATAAACTTAGAACCTAAACCTGAACCTAGTCCAGAACCTAAACCTAATTTAGATCCTAATCCTGAACCTAAAGATACTTTTAAATCTGAACCTAATTCTAAAATTAGTCTTAATTCTGAATCTTATTCTAAACCTGAATCTAAACCTTAACCTAATTCTAATTCTAATTCTAAATCTAAACTTAGTCCAGAATCTAATCCTTAACCTAATTCTTAACATTCCACAGCAGATATTTTTATCCAGAGTGATTTACATTTATCTCTTTTTTTATACAACTGAGCAATTAAGGGGTTAAGGGCCTTGCCTAGGGGCCCAGCAGTGGTAACTTGGTGGTGTTAGGAATCAAACTCAGATCTTTCAATTAGCACCGCAACACTAACCACTGTGCTACCACTTAACCTAAACCTAACTCTGAATCGGGAATCTAATCTGAAACTGAACCTAAATTTGATACTAACCCTGAATTTAATTCTGAACATAAATCTAAACCTGAACGTGAATTAATTTCTGAGCCTGAACCAGAACCTGCGCTGAGCAGAGAGATCTCTAAAACTACCCCCAAAAAACCCAGAGGACTAGAAAAGACAGAGAGAATAATAAATACCATCAGTAATAAAGTAAACACTGAACTGTGCTGTGGTTTTTTAAAGCCCTCTCCCTCTGGTGTCCTTGATTTTCACCCCGATGACCAGCAATGTCACATTAACATAAAACCTGGTTCATTTTGGGTCAGTTTGAAAAAAAAATCGGAATAATAACTGAGTGAATCCTGCAAAAGGCATAAACACCCGGGTGGCTTTCGGGGGATGACTCCAACCTGTGACCTGATTAAATTAGCCAGGGCCGACACGGTGCTCTAAATAATTCATGTGGCGGTGCTTACTGTGGCTGCTGCTACTCTCCAGCAAAGTGTGTGTAATGAGTCCGGAGAGACCTGTTTACAGCTTTACACAGTTTATGAGCGGAAGTTGCTTAATCACACACCGCTTGACGAACACGTACATACCGATTAGGTGGTGCGGCGGTGCTCTACGTCTCGGATCGCAAGTCTTTTTCTCTACCTGATTAGTGGATTTAATCAGCATATAGGTTTGTTAGTAAGGGTCGACTGACCCCTATTTTCCGTCTGATTAGAAGGGTGTGGGATTCAGTATGTCTCACCAGCCTCATCAGATCAGGCAGTGAGGAGGAAATAGTGGGTCACCTGTGAGAAGCTGCTCAACACAAGTCCAGTGTCCTAAAATGACTTTCAACAAAAAGTCCTGAAATTTACAATTTCCCATGTGTTCCTCACTGTGTGTAGATTTAATCTATTCTTACTCGTTTCTCGGGAATATATCAAACGTCAAGCCAACATCCCGTGGTTTATGTAACGTCTGAGTCACATTCACGTCTACTTCCAATTTCCAACTAACAAAAATTTACATCTGCCTCAAATTCTCAACTGATTTAATTCACATCTGTCTCACATCTGCCTTAAATTCCCAATTGATTTAATTCACATCTGCCTCAAACTTCCAACTGAATTCATTTACATCTGTCTCAAATTCTTAAGTGACTTAATTTACGTCTGCCTCAAATTCCCCACTGACTTGATTCACGTTTGCCTCAAATTCCCAATTTATTTAACTCACGTCTGCCTCAAATTCCCAACTGACTTGATTCACGTCTGCCTCAAATTCCCAACTGAATTAATTTACATCTGCCTCAAATTCTCAACTACCAAAATTTACATCTGTCTTAAATTCCTAACTGACTTCATTAACCTCTGCCTTAAATTCCCAGTTGTCTCAAATTCACAGCTGCTTTAAGGTTGAATTCAAACTCTCCTCAAATTCATGTCTATCTAAAAATTCCTATTTGACTTAAAATTCTGCAAATCCCCTTTTTATAATTTACATTTCTTTAAAATTTCTGCCTGAAATGATGTCATTCCAAGAGGTAGATGTCACTGAGGGGTAACTGAGTCGAGTCTCGTCGATAAATGTGTCTTCGGCTGAAGCGACTCTTGTAAATGTCCTGCTGTATTATAAAGCTGAGATTTTCAGTCCAGCCTGTTTCTTGTTCTTCTGTTCTGCCTCGTTTAATGCAGTGTGATTTGTATCCTCCAGGAAAATTAATGACATCGTCTTTGCTAATAGTTGCTAACCATTTCTGTGCATGGTTTGGGTGGAAAACCTTTCTCATGCAGTAGACGGAGTTAGCCGTGATGCAACGTAAGTGTATGCTACTTATGTAACAGTAAACGTTTTAATTAGCTGTCATGCACAGGATTTTATGTCAGGCTCAGGCTAATTTGCTGACTCGCATGACAGGGTGTCTCTGTAGAGTTCTGACAAACACACTCACGTATGCTGAGGGTGACATTTGATGTTTCAGGTAAAAAAAAAGCCCTGAAATTGCTTGTTAGCAGGTTTGTTTCGACACCTGATGTCTTAAAAAAAACTTCCGATTTGTGCTGCTTGAGCACATTTTGTTGCGCAGTCCCATCCCAACACTGGTACTAATACTCTCGGTTACAACCTGGGTGATATTTTTACTACAGCTGGAGTTAAAAGGAAAACAGGAAGTCCCAGAGATCTTTTTTAAAATAAAGTTGTTGTAGTGACCTTTTGAACAGGGAGGATTTTGATGATCTATAGTGCAGTAAGCACTGCAGTCGTGTAGGCTTCATTAAGGTTCCCGGAGTGTGTAGGGTCGAACCTGATTAACTTGAACTTGATTAATTTAAAATCCAGACTTAAATATATTTTTTCAATTTCTGAAATTCCAAAAATGTGAACGACTCCGTGGCAAAGTTAATTAATATTAGAACACCCCGAGAGAACAGAACACACACGCTGCTTAAATAATACTACATGAAAATAATAATTAGAGCTGAAATTACAGAAATCTAATAATGCAAAGCTGGTTCAGTGTATTAGCATGATGGGCAGTGTAATTTTGGGCTGCCACTGGGGTAAAAGAATTAAATCTGCGATCAGAATCATAGGGCAATATTTTGCTTGGCTTCATTGTACTTGCATGAATTGGTTTTACTAAGCATGCTTGGATAGGGTTTTATTAGACCTGATTAAATTAACCTATATTGGACTTGTATTTGATTTGTTCTGGTTGGCTTTATTAAACTTGTTCTGATCGGCTGTATTGGACTTGTTCTGATCGGCTGTATTGGACTTGTTCTGATCGGCTGTATTTAGACTTGTTCTGGTCGGCTGTAATAGATTTGTTTCTGGTCTCCTGTACTGGACTTTGTTCTGGTCGGCTGTAATAGATTTGTTCTGGTCGCCTGTACTGGACTTGTTCTGGTCGCCTGTACTGGACTTGTTCTGGTCGCCTGTACTGGACTTGTTCTGGTCTCCTGTACTGGACTTGTTCTGGTCGCCTGTACTGGACTTGTTCTGGTCTCCTGTACTGGACTTGCTTAGATTGATTGTATTGAACTTCCTCAGATTAGCTGTATTGAACTTGCCCTAATTGGCCGCATTTGACTTGGTCAGATTGGCAGAATTAGACGTTCTCTAATTGGCTGTATTAGACTTCCTCAGATTGGATTTATTGGACTCGCCCAGATCAACTGTATGGTCTTGCTCTGATTGGCTTTATTGTACAACCTATCAGGACATTTTTCCTTTTCCCATTCCAGGGTTTTGATTTTTTGTTTTGATGTAAAAATGAAGGTCAATAAAGGAGATATTTTGTGGGTGAAAACACCTAAAAAAAACATCTAAAAGAAAAATATCTTCAGGTTTGCTTTTGATTCACTATGTATGCGCTGGAATATAATACACCCTACATAGTGCACTATATTTTATTACAAATGGGACAAACCAGTAAGAGAAATGTGAAATATCTTTTCAGAAAGGTAGAATAGGCTAAGTTTAAAAAGTTTTAAAAGGGTTTTATTTGCAAACTTTAAAACAACCGGCGTTTGGTTTTCTATAGCGTGGCCCCTTCACTTCTCTTCACTTGTTTTTTTTTCAGCATTGACCTCTCAGGTCTCATCTCTTTTCACTCTAATACCTAATAATAGTGTGTTTGTCTGCCCCGGTCTGTGTGTGTGTGTGTGTGTGTGTAAGTGCGAATGTGTGTGTGTTTTTAGCTCTGTGGTACTGACCTAAAAACCTGATCAGTGTGCGAACACACACCCAGGTCTGCAGTCACTCAGTAGCTAAGCAAATAATAGAGTTGAAGTGCCGCTATTATTTCTGATGTTTGAGACGTTTGGTTGTCGTAGCAGGTCATGACACGCTGAACGTGAGAGCTCACATAGTGATAACGATCAAAATAACGTGAAAGATTGGTAAAAGCTTCATTTAGATGCTATTGGATGACTTCCTGTGTATGCGGATTTTGTGGCATTAGACAAATCCTGGCTTCATGCTAATTTATCTCAGGCTAAAATCGCTAAATTGGATGTTTTAAAGCTCTGGTATTTGTCCATGCTTTCTCCATGTAGGTGTCATGAAAGCCAGAGGAAACTTCTTAAGGTTAGTGTTTTAATAAATTGGGAATTCTTGCCTTTATTATCACTGCAGGTGCTTTAGAAAGGCTTTCGTTTTGCTTTCTTTAGGAAAAGGTTGGGCTTAAGCATTCCGGCAGTAATTTTATTTAAGAATAAGCCGAGCATTAAATGAGATGAGGTGTTCTTACAGAAACAACTGCTCTAAGGATGGAACTACTCTAATTTATGCTTTAATATCCACAGACCAAACCGATTCCAACCTTTGTGATTAAATCGAGCTTAAGTAGGCATGGAATGAGTTATTAAACATTTCCTTTGTGGTGGTGTGGCTGGTACAACCGGTCCACAAACACACACATTCGACACTCATGCTATCACTTCTGCCTCAATCCTCGATCGGTGGTTAAAAATAGTAGCTGAATCAGG
>VCAZ01000307.1:60000-72602 GCA_005784505.1 Bagarius yarrelli
CATGATCTTCTGATCAGCAGACCAACATCTTATCTGGGCCTTCAGTGAGTTCCTGCAACGCAATAAAACCAGGAAATTAAATTTGATAGTAGTTTTGTCGGTGTGGAACAATCCGTTACCTATACTGATACATTTATATAGGGCAAAATGAACACTGCCAACACACTGACACACTGCACACACTCTCGCGCACACACACACACACACACACACACACACACACACACACACACACACTGTAAAATTACTGTCATTTAGTGTGCAGCTGAAAAAGAAAGAAAGAAAAGAGAAAATAGGACATAATGACAACCTTCCATCATGTGAACTGAAACCCGGTGTAGAACGAGATGCACTGACACACACACACACACACACACACACACACACACACACACACACACACACATACACACACACACAGTGGGGGGTCACAGCTTCACGAAGTTCACGCTAATGTTAAATGAAGGCTTTGATGATAATCAAGGACACTTTCACACCAGACGAATATCTTTCCGGATTTTTCCCTCTTTATTTATATATTTTTTTGTTATGAGTGTGACGTGACTGGAGTCTCAGGAGAACCGATTGAAAGTGTGTGTGTGTTTAGATGTCACACACACACTCACCACACACACACACACACACGCCGGTGGTGGACGCATCACTTTGCTCTTAAGCAGTTATGTGTATTCATACAGCGTTTTTAATGGAGAGTCGGCGCGACTGTGACATCCAAACTACAAACAACTTTAATACACTTTCCCTTTAGAGGTGTGTGTGTTGTGTGTGTGTGTGTGTGTGTGTGTGTGTGTGTCTGTGTGTGTGTGGAGTGAAGAGGCAGTCAGCATTTCTCTATTATTGGTGTATGTGCCGTTCTTCTGTTGCGACTGATTTATTTACACAGCAAGTTTAAACCAGTCCGGTGACGGAAATGAGATCCGGCGAGTGAAAAACATACCAGCGGCGACTGTAGAAAAATAAAACCTGCGCAACGAAGAACCCGGTGTGTGTGGTGAGGAGAGAGAGAGAGAGAGAAAGGAGAGAGAGAGTAGAGAGAGAAGAGGAGAAGAGAGAGAGAGGAAGACCCGAGAGAGCAGATGAGAGAGAAGAGAGAGAGGGTTTTTTAAAACCTTTTTGAAAAATAAAGGTGGTGGGGGAAAAAAAAACACGACCTACACGAGCTGTTTTTAGCGAAAATCTGTAAAAAATTCTGTCTGGCACGCAAAGAAACCGGTGTTGGGTTGGGGTTGAGGAGAGAGATGAGAGGAGAGGAAGGTGAGGAGAAGAGAGAGAGAGAGAAAGAGAGAGACAGAGCGAGAGAGAGTGAGAGAGACAGAGAGAGAAGCGGGGGGGAAAGGAGGGGAGCGAAAAGGAGGAGAGAGGAGAGGGAAAGAGGGAGAGAGGGGAAGAGGGAGAGGTGAGAGGAGAGAGAGAAAGAAAAGAAAGAAAGAAAAGGAAAGCAGAGTGTGGTGTGAGAAAGAAAAGACCCCAAAAAAAGAAAGGAAAAGAAAAAAAAGGAAAAAAAAAAAAAACGAAAGAAAGACAAAGAAAGAACGACGAAAAAAGA
Source organism: Bagarius yarrelli (assembly GCA_005784505.1). Lineage (NCBI taxonomy): Eukaryota > Metazoa > Chordata > Actinopteri > Siluriformes > Sisoridae > Bagarius > Bagarius yarrelli. The sequence continues at coordinate 61,568 of VCAZ01000307.1, forward strand.
AAACGAAAAAAAAAAAAAAAAAAAATGGTAAAGAAAAAAAAAAAAGGAAAAAAAAAAAATAAAGAAGGGGAGGAGAGAGGAACAAATAAAGATAGAGAGGGGAAAGAAGGAGAAGGAGATAGCGAGGAGGAGAGGGGAGAGTGAGACGGTGACAGACGGAAGAGAGTGAGGAGAGGGAGGAGAGACGACGAGGGAGAGAGAGAGAGAGAGGAGAGAGAGAGAAGAAAGGACAGTTTATTCCCCACTTCCAGACCAGCGCCGCCGAGCGGTAACACTGACTTACAGCCTTTAAATGTCTGATAGATTTGATTGATATCTGTAATGTTTTTGTGACGTTATATTAATATTAAGATAATATTGATTCTGAACTGATCCAGATGTTTTGTAGTGGTACAGTTGGTTACAGTTGTGGTTTGTAGTGTGTAGAGGTTTGGAGTTGTGTGTTAACGGGTTTCTTGTCTCTCTGTGTGTAATTCCACGCCGTGTTATATTGTGTGTTTGTTTAGTATTGATGTGTTTCTATAATTGGAATGTGATAGTGGGGGTATTAAGAGGGGTATCAGTCGGGGTAAATCCACACTGAAGGACCGGCTAGCAGATGCACCGCCGGCTGCTGGTGTACAGTAGCGGTGATTATGGTCAGTGCATGTTTTACTGCGAGTGTGTATAAGATATCGCAGTGAGACGGTGTGTGTCGTTGTGTGTCGTTGCTGAATAAAGACTAAATAAACGAATTAAAATCTGAGTAAAACAAAACATTCGTCTTTTTCCAGGATTTTAATTCCCTGTTTTTTTCCAAGAAAGCATGGCTCAGCATTTACTGTGTGTGTGTGGCTGTGTGTGTGTGTGTGTGTGTGTGTGTGTGTGTGTGTGTGTGTGTGTGTGAATATGCAGCTGAGTATTAGGATTCATGGCAGATATCTGCTGCTTTAACCACCGAGAAAAATCTCCCTCTCTCGCTCTCCCTGGCTTACACACACACACACACACACACACACACACATACACACACACACACATACACACAAACACACAGGTTCGGTCTCTCTCTCAGACAGCAACATGTTCAGTGATTCTGTACCTGCATAAATCACATCCTGCTCACAGTTAACATCTGGAACATCTTTTCTGTTTATCCTAAAAAAAAAACCACTTCCTGTTTACTTACAAGCACTTTTAAAGTAGTGAGGAGTGAGTGAGAGAGAGGAAGAGAAGAGAAGGAGGAGGAGGAGTGAGAGGAGAGAGAGAGAGAGAGAGAGAGAGAGAGAGAGAGAGAGAGAGAGAAGGAGTGAGAGAGAGAGAGAGTTAGAGAGGGACAGAAGTAATAAACAAGGGGAGATGAAAAAATAGAGAGAAAAAGGAGATGATACCCCTAATCCCTACCCAAAGCAAATGTATCCCCTACACCCTAATCCCTACACCATGATCCCTACACACCCTATGCCCTACACCCTAATCCCTACCTGCTTTATTCCTCTTTTTCTATATTTACATTTCTGCTCTTTATCTCATTCTGTTTTTGAAATGAACAGCTGAGGGTTGAGGCTCGAACTCAGGAGCCCAACAGTTGCAGCTTGGTGGTGCTGGGAAATGAACCTATGATCTACTGGTCAGCCCTACCCCCACAGTCTATATGATAGAGAGAGAGAGAGAGAGAGAGAGTGTGAGATGTGTGTGTGAGTGAGATATGAGAGAGAGAGAGAGAGAGAGGGTGTGTGTGTGTGTGTGTGTGTGTGTGTGTGTGTGTGTGTGTGTGTGTGTGTGTGTGTGTGTGTGTAAATCAGCTCTGTTTCTCTTCAGTGTGTTTTTACAGTAGAAACAGTGGATTTTAATGAACCTGCAGCTCCGGTTGAGCTTGAGATCCGGTTTTATTTTCATTCATTATTAAACACAAACAGAAAAAAAAAACAATCAAACCATAATAATCTCTTCAATTCTACAGCCTGGAGGACCCATTCATCATCTCACCTCCCAGAAGCAGGAACCCGGAGAACACAACCCAGAAGCACAGCATGCTGACCCAAACTTCCATCCAGGGGCAAAAAAACACACCAGAAAGGAGTAAAAGGGGGCAAAACAATGGAGGATTCAGACTGTCACATCCTCCACCGGTGCTGCTGTCCACTTTCTGAAGAACTTCACATCTCTCAGTCTGGGAGGAAAAACCCACCAGATCCACCAGATCCACCAGATCCCAAACTGAATGTACAGATCACTCTATAAACACTGCAATCGTCCAGCGCGGGAGAAATCAGCGCGGGAAAGCTCGAGCTCTAAATTAACTTTTCATTAAAAAAAAAAAAAACGTTAAACCCGTTTGTTAAACTGTAATTCGCGCGTGAGGATCAGGTAATTAACGACAGGCGGAAATTCCAGAAACATCGCGGCTGTTCAGAGCGTCTGTCTCCTCCGAGCCTTAAAAACCTCTCGGATCTTTTACTACCCTAAATATTGCACTTATTTTAATTATTATTTATTGTTATTAATATTAACGTTTGAACCCCGCAGCTCTTATAAATCCGTTCCGTGGACCGCACGCGGCGCGCACATCCCTCCTCACCACCGCCGCTCGAGACACTCGCCTCAGTCTTCTTCTGAATGACTCTTTTTAAATTGAGTCGATTCGCCAGAATTAAAGAATCGATTCGTTCGCACTTGGAATCGCACGCATTGGGCTCCATTTCAAAGGTTTTCGTATGTTTTCGCTTTAGTTAGTTTTAAACTTACAATCTTTTATTAGGAATTTATAATATTTTTAATTGTGTCTTATTTTTGACATAAATATAAAATTATACCTGTTTGATTTGTTGTTTTTTTTTCAGACATTAAGCTTAAAACTTTTAAGTGAATCAAACTTCGAGTGAAATGATTAAAAAAACGAGTTAAAAGAGTCGACTCAATCAAGTGAGTCGTTTAAATAAACCTCATCATCTTGTATTATGTTATTTAAAAAAAAAGATGTTAAAAGATAATTACTCTGATTAAGAAGTGTTTGGATCTTTCCGGAACATTCCAGCCCTTCTGCCGGGAATGAGCTGAACTATTTTATATTATTATTTACTCTTTATTATAATAAAAGTAATTTGTTTATTGAGGTAAACAACATCTAAACACTAAAGATGCTTAGACAGAGTTTCCCATGATGCTGTGCGTTGTTCTGATTGGCTCGTGACCTACGCCGGTCATGGATGCCCACCTCGCTGCTGATGCAAGAGGGATGTGATGTAAGCGTCTCAGTATGCAACAGCGTCCCAGTGTTATGGGACAATCCGTTATTCCCATCACTCATTTCCGGATTGGTGTGATAAATAGTGCCCTAAATGACAAATAGGGATAAACAAGACATGTTGACATCAGTTCATTGATCACATGATCACAGGATTCGATCCAGAGATGAATCAACTGGAAGATTCAGGAAGATTAAAAAAAAAATCTACCAGCTAGAATAAATTACTAAAAATCTGTTTCAAATTTTCATCTGATTAATAAAATAAAATACCATATAAGGGCAAAAATCTCGCTTTACAGTGATTAGTGTGTGGAATTAATAAATTATTTCTTTCTATTCATTTAATTTGATTTTTAAAAGTTCACATGTCATGATAGCGTCTTATTTATAGCACGAAGCAGGAATTTTGTTTATAACACATCAACATCTGGCCAAGTGGGCGGAGTTTAAACTTTTTTAACTTTTCATGCCTGGTGTAAATGGGACAGTTTTTAACCCCAGTCGTTTTACTTTAAATGATGGATAAATTGTATGAATGATACAGTGAAATTCAGCATTTAATCATTAACAGAAATCTTAGTTTGGATTGTTAACAATCGCTGACAGGAGCAAAAACTATCAACGATCATATTTTACGCCTAATTTAAGTGCGGAATCTTCAGATTGTCGTGTGAGATTGATGACTTTCCTCCCAATCGATCGCTTAGATATCATTTTGATATCAATCATAATTTCCTGTGGTTTTATAGTTGGAGCAGGTTCTAATGGATTGGATGGAGATTCGGGTTGTAAAGCCGCCTTTGGGCCTGGACGCTCAATCCAATCACGCGAGTCTGCCAATTTTCCTGCGCTCATACAAAAATAATCAAAGTGTGTTGACGGTTCTGCTAAAAGCTGCAATAACTCAAGCTTCTCGCGGTTCTTATAACAAATCACCCGCCGCCTCTGCGTGGAGACGGACGCCATCTTGCTCCGCATTATTGCGATTTACACGACGGTCGTGTCGGACACCTCGGAGTCTGACAGCTTTACGACTGCATTTCATCGAATAAAATCATACGGTGCACTCTTATCCCATCATACACGCTGTTATCAAGGCATTACGGCACAGGAGTGTGTTTATAATGCCTTATACCTATCTATGAAGGTTAACTGTACTGTATAATACCCCATCAATACATTCACATACGGTTAGAATCTATTCATAACACATTTTACACCGTAATAACTGCTTATGAAACGCCACCAATGTTCACTGCACTGTTAAACATCTGCGGAACGAATCCTGAGTTATTATAACTGCCTTTATAACAACGATTATAACACATGTACCTGTACATTGCTATGAAAGCGTTATGTACTGTACAATAACTATACATATCTGGTTATAAGACATTTATGTACACTTTATAAAAAGGTGTAACGTTGTGGCATGTTTATAAGACGTGGTAGTGCAAACAATGAAGAAATTCAGCTTTTATTAGTCATCTGATGTGCATTTATGTGAATATTGATAATAACACATTACATTACTGTAATAACGATTATAATACTTTAATGGATTGTTATGAAGCACACTGTGTAGCTGTATCGCACTATTTGTCTTAATACTACTGCAATATTTTCACAATGAAACAACAATGACCCCCTGTGGTACAGACAGAGCTCTACTGTGCGAGGTGTGTGTGTGTGTGTTTGATTATGTGTGTGTGTGATATAAAAGAAAAAGGCTCAAACCATAGCCTTCTCTACATCACGACTGGGTTAAACCCTCAGCGATTTAAAGGTCCACGTCCTCCGTTTGACTCACCGTGATGAGGTGTGCTTTATTCCTCTTATACCACAGCAGCTTTTCGTTTCTTATCCTGTTACAGAAATGAGCATCGCAGCAACTGTACATTTAATACAGTTTATAGTTACACTGTTACCATACACAGCTATGAGCAGTCGTTCTTTCACTGAAGTACTGAAACTTCTTGGAACGTTTTTACACACGTCTGATTACACACAGCGGTTGCCATAGAAACAGCAGCGTATTCAAATAAACCTGCGATTTTCAGCTGGTCTACAGGTTATTCGACAACTTATTAAAGGTGATATTTTCATTATACTTTTATTATCAGTTTTGTAACATTGGATCCACCGATATATTGAGAACTGTGTGTATTAGAGGAGAAACTAGTCAACAATTGAACTTACAGGGTAAAGTATCAGAATTAGCTTTAATCGATAATTACTTTTAGTAGTAAGTAGTTGTAGCTCACTAGTGGTAGGATTGCTAATTGAAGGAACGTTGGATTAATTCCCACCTACATCAAGCTGGGCCCCTAAACAAGGCCCCAAACCCTTAACTGTATACGTACATATGTCCTTTTATGACTTTTATGCAGGTTAGGGTAGCTTGACCCTGCAGCTTCCAGCGTTAATCACATGTCTAAATAAAAAGCTTCTGAAATGGAAATTCGGGAATATTCGGATCCCCTGTGAGATCCATCTTCAATGAGATTCACACATTCATGCAACGCTAATGAAAAAAGAAAGACCCCCGGCTCTGGTAATCATATTCTTATCCTGGTTCTTCGGCCGTGTCCTCGTCTCCGACCTCGAGTACCTTTGAACAGTAGCCTCAGCAGGCTCACACACACACACACACACAACACATGATCTAAGCGTATGACCCCATTCTCGTTTATCTTATGCTTAATTAAATTAGATAGAGTGCTGTTTAAATGCGTAACGGGAATCCCGCCCTGTTTGCGCTGAATGGAGCTGCTCGGATCTGGCAACCATCCCATTACAAATAAAAACACTCCATGCAATTCTAATCAGCGGCTTCGTTTAGAGCCCCTCGTCTTTCATGTGGGTCTTTCACGCCTCCATTTAGTTGATGAAAGCCTTTGATGTCCCGTGGTTCAAAGCACAGCAGATGAGAGAGAGACAAGAAACGGAGGACTGTCTGTGGGGGTGGTGGGGGTGGGTACTGGGTTCAGTGAATCAATAAGGTGAGTCGATGTGATGTCTCCTTTAAGGTAAAATTAGCATAAAATCTAACGTGGCATGAGGAGATGTTGCGGGACATGACAGGGGGACCAGACTAAATGTCAAATGTTGCCAAACATATTGGACCACCTGACTTGTGAAACATCTCATCCATCTGTGTGTGTGTGTGTGTGTGTGTGTGTGTGTGTGTGTGTTTAACATCCTATTTCAGATATAGTCTCACTCTTTCTTCTATACATCCTGCATGTTTTCCACCAGATTTTGTCATGTGACTTTGATCATTCAGTTCCAATAGTATGAGTGAGATCAGACACTAATGTTGAGGTTTGGAGGTCTGAGGTTCAGTCGGGGTTCCAGTTCATCCCAAAAGGTGTTCAGTTTAAAGGGGTTGAGTCAGAATCAGGACTCTGTACAGGACATGAGAGTTCTTCTACTCCAACTCAGCATGTCTTCATGGACATCAGGGGTTTTGTGCACAGGGACATTGTCCTAAGTCTTGTAGATTGAGGGAATTATGGAATGATACAAGATACAAAGAGGTTCTAGACTACTTTGTAAAAAGCATTATCCTGATGGCGTTGATCCTTGGATCAAGTGTGTGTGTGTGTGTGTGTGTGTGTGTGTGTGTGTGTGTGTGTGTGTGCGCGTGTGTGTGTGTTGGCCTGTAATAGACTAATAGCTTGGGTCCGAGGTTAATTCTGCCACAATAATGTGTAGCTCGTTTAATTCATCAGGATCAGATCGATTTGAAAATAAAGCAGGGTTCAATAACATCTTCAGCTGGAAGCTCTGGATTCTGATTGGTTCTGCCGTTTTAATTATGCTTGAAAACTCGATAAAATAACAAGTCTTATTCTAAGCACGTAAACAAATTCAGGCTGAAGGTCAGTAGTGTAATCAGAACGTCGGTGGAAAAGCTCTAAGTTCAGCACGCACCTTCCATCTAATGAGACCTCAAGGACGACGTCAGCTTTGAGTCATAACACTGTAATAAGTGTTGCAGAGAAGGTTCCTGGCGTGACGGGTAGACCTGCGCTTCATTAGACTCCCACTCGTTCAGACGAGTTTTCCAAGGTTAAACATGTCATTCATTAAGATAAACAGACCCAATTAAAGCTGTGGGTCCAAGTGCCGATAACAGAAGAAGAAACAGCAGATTTTTGTAGATTCATTTTTCTCCGTATGTTTCTGCAGCTGAGGAACCAATCAGGTTCCTTAAAAAAGACGCCGTAGCAAAAAAAAGTCATGCAAATTCAACCAATCCCTGGGCAAGCAGGCAATTTTATCCAATCATCCAATCGCGGTTAATGTTTTGCTAATTCTACCAATCATGTTGAAACCCCGCCCAAAAACGAGACCACTTCCTTGTTTCTTATACTGAAGATGTGAAAAAAAACATCTTCGTTTACCATCAAACAATTTTTGACCACACACACGTTTGTTTGTACGTCACAAAGGTTCATTTATAATAACTTTTTATTCATCTGTGTTTTTATAAGACATTGAATCAGTTCCATGGAGATGATGGAAATGTGGAGATGATAGAAATGTGGAGATGCTGGAAATTGGTGGAGATGATAGAAGGTGGATGTGGAGATGATTGGAATGTGGAGATGATAGAAATGTGGAGATGATGAAAATGTGGAGATGATAGGAAATGTGGAGATGATGGAGAAATGTGGGATAATGGAATGTGGAGATGATAGAAATGTGGAGATGACCTGGTTTTGTTCTCGGGTTCAAATCCTTCACACTTGGAGGTTAGGTCCGGATTTCAGTTCACAGCATCGTGTAAAGGACATGAAGATGATGAAGTTGGAATTGTGGAAATGCTCCATGAGGATGATGGAAATGTGGAGATGATAAAAATGTGGAGCTGTGGAAAAGTAAAGATCAGCAGCAGATCGTTCGAGCTAACAGGGCAGAAAATTTGCGCTTGTACCCCCTGGAGAACACGTTCATATTTAATTACAGCACACAGCATTAATGAGGCTCCTCAGGGGTTTGAGTGAAGAGAAGCAATGGGTGAATTTCACAGGAATGTAAATCCTAATCGTTTCTTCTTCTCGCTCTTGTTTCCAGACGCCTGAGTGAAACGGGGCTTCATTCCACAACAGTTGGAAGCTCTAAATTCTGATTGGTTAGCAATGACATGTTTTAAATAATGCTTTAAAAACGGCAAAAGTTTCAGGTTTCCATCAGGCCAGTTCTCGCCGAGTTCCCCAGTATTAAAGCGATAGGTCTGCTTTCTGTCCACTCGTGTTAGCCGGGATTAACGGCGTATCCTTGGAGGAACGCTCTGTGATTTCTCCAAAAGCCTTAGCTTCGGATAAACGATGGAAAAAGTGGTGCACAGGTTCACTCTGTCTTCAGCTCCAACCCCCGAGAGGTCTCATACAGACTTGACGTGTTTATATGGGAGGTTATGAATGAAGCCCAGGAGGCCTCAAAGCACTAACAGAGCAGCTGCTAAACTCATCGAGCTCCTGACGGCGCAGAAGCGGGTCATTTCCTCTCGACATAATGATGGAGGAAGCTGTCAGTCAGAGGCGGGAAAGCTGTGAGTCCGGGCATTCCGCGAGCTAGCGTTCCTGTGTGGCAAAGCTTGGACTTGATGGAGAACACTGAGATGTTTAGAGAATCAGGATTTAACAAATGCTGAAGACTTTTTGAGAATTTTGATGATCTGGTGTTGATGCATCCCAGATTAGCTGTTAGCTGACCTAACAAGCTAATTAACTATTAGCTTAGAGAACAAGCAGGACATCATGACAAGCTTCTTTAAAAAAATCCAGATCCAGATCATTACAGGCTCATGAATAGAAACACACCCACACACACACACACCAGCAGCAGAGCCTAAGTATCCAGAACTTCAGCCTATGATGTACTGTGATCGTCTGCTGAAGTCATTAGCTGCAACCACAATGCTGGTTTTGTTCTCAGGTCCAGAACATTTACCTCTGGATGCTTGGCATAGATCTCCGTCCACATCAGCGCGAGAGGGAGGACAGTGAAGCTCACTGTAAGAGGAACAGGTTCTGCTGTGTGAAACTGACATAAAATGCGAGCTGCGAGAGTCACGGAGGACGCGTGTCTGAAGGCTCGTCTCATGACCTGTCCCCCATCTGCTGCTCTGGTGTTCAGATCTGTGGCTTGATTCTCTTCAGGGTCAGACGGAAGTTTCACACGGTGCAATTGTGGTGTTAGCATCATGAAAACCGTGTTCATGTCAATTCTGAAGGGATTAGATTAGATTAGATTAGATTAGATTAGATTAGATTAGATTAGATTAGATTAGACAGTAAAGTAGTTTAGATTACATTAAATTACAGTAAAGGAATGTTTACTTTGTTATTTATCTGAGTAGAGTAGATTAAATTAGATTTGATTAGATATTCAATTCGATTAGAATAGACAATATTTGAAGTGTATATTAGATTAGATTATTTTAGAGTACAGTAGAGTAGATTAGATATTGGATTAAAATAGAGTAATTTAGATTAAATTATTTTACAGTAGTAGTAGATTAGATATTAGATTTAAATAGAGTAGTTTAGATTAGATTACGGTATTAAATTAAAACGTATAAAATTAAATTGGATTAAAGCTGAGATTTAATTGTGTTGGAATAAAATTGTTTACAGTAGATTGTATCGTGTTCAATCTTATTGAATCAAAGTAGATTACATAAATTAGATTCTAGTAGATTCTGTTTAGATTTTGTTTAGATTAGATGACAACATTACAGAAGATTTATATCAGATTAAATTAGATTGGATCATACTGATTTAGATCTGATTCAATTTGATTCAGTTGAGTTTAAATAAAGTATATTTGATTTGACCATATTGGATTAGATAAGATCTGATTTGATTTATTTGATTAGGTTAGATGAGATGAAATTAGATTACATTAAAGTTAGATTAGATTAGATGAACCCACATTCAACCCTCGAGAAGTCGAATTCAGTTTTAAAAAGCTGAACATTGGTATCCTAACCCTCTTTAGAAGATTTATAGCTCCTCTATTCGTCTTTAAGGATCTGGTGGAATCTGGTGGAATCTGGTGGAATCTGGTGGAATCTGGTGGAATCTGGTGGAATCTGGTAGCTTTTAGTTATAATCTCACTTATTTTGTTTAAGGGGCAAAAAAGGCAAGAGGAATTATAAAGTTGATTTTGAATGGAGGTGGAAACCCTGCAGATGGTGACCAGGAGAAGTCAGAGCTCTTGATTAGGCTAATGAGGCAGAGTCTCGCCACCTCCGAGTCTTTTATCTAACGGCTTTAGCGCTTTAATCTCCCCGAGTGAATTCTGAGTGCACCTGTTTTTAATAAAGCCTCGTTTAGAGGAACATTAGGACTCGAGAGCTTCGAGCTGCAGCTCCTTAATAAGCACTAATAAACACCAGAATTAGGTCTCTGGTGGAGAAGATATTTCATTCAGTATTTATTGTAATTTAAATGCCACTGTTTGTGTGTGTGTGTGTGTGTGTGTGTGTGTGGATTTAGTCTCTGGCTTTAATAGTAATTAAATTGTATCCCATGGCAGTGCTGCTGATTCCCGCATCCTGATTGGTTGATTAGTTTTGTCTAACAGCAGCGCCACCTGCAGCGAGTCATGCGGTTAAACCGTATTAACAAACCTGCAACAGTGTGTTATCGTTTCCATAGTAACCGCATCTCAGCTGTACAAAAAAGGAAATAGTGATATAAAACAAAACCTGACTAGGACATTAAAATAAACTTTCTATCTGTCTGTCTATCTATCTATATATCCATCTATCTCTCTGTCTGTCTGTCTGT
>VCAZ01000307.1:74627-122127 GCA_005784505.1 Bagarius yarrelli
CAGCGGTTTTCTCGCCTGGAGCTGGAAAATAGACTCCGAAAATAACTCATAGCGAAGGATTCTAATCTCATCTCAGCAGTCTATTACGCGACAGACAGGTGGCTTCGTTCTGACACTGATAATGAAAGATAGTCGCTCTCCCTCTCTTCTCTTCTCTCTCCGTGTCTCTTTATGAAGGCTTTTTGTAGAACTGATAAAGTCCCCCCGTCCTGATATTCTGGAGTCTGGAGGACATGAGCAGAATCCAAGCAGGTGATAAAGAAAGGAAGTACGTCACATCCACTCCTATCTCTCCTTCTTCTCTCAGTCCGATGCTGAATATATTACAGATGATCTCCCAGACTGCGGCTTCCATAGAAAAGAGGAAGTAGAAGAAGAAGCGAGCCGGAATGCGAGATGTTCGGAGAATTCGTGATTTGTAGTTCGCACCAAACAGATTCTCATCATATCGCAGCCTGAACACAGAATCCATTTATCTATCCATCCGTTTACCTATCCTTGTTCTCACATGTAACTCTTGCTTTATATCATCTGTCCGTGTAATGCATTTGAATCGTTTGGGTTTTGTGAAAGATTGATAGAAAATGGATCATTCTAAGGGTGGAAAAAGTTTTTATCCGTGCGTGTTTTCATCCGCCAACGTTGTCCATCTGTTATCAGTCCTTTTTTTTAAAAATTTTGTGTTAATTTATCAATTTTTATTTCTATATTCGGTCATTTTCGATCCATCATCTACATTACACATCCATCTATCTGTCCATCCATTCATATGATCTTCTGATTATCATCTTATCTATCTATCTATCTATCATTCTATCTATCTATCTATCTGTCTGTCCATTTATCCATCCATCCATTTGTCTATCCATCTGTCCATCCATTTATCAGGTTGATGTACTTTGCTAGACATCCATCTATCTTTTAAACCAAATCAGTTACTATTTATTTATCAGTTTCTATCCGTTTTAATAATCCATCAGATATATATCCATTCATTTATCCATCCATGCATTTATCAGATATTCAAATCAGTCAAATCAGCTTTATGCTAGACTCAGTTATCATACACCCCAACATCCTCACCTCAATTCATTGATCATCCACCCATCCATTCATCCATCCATTCATTCATCTATTTTTTCATTCATTTATTCATTTATACATCTACCTTATATTCATCTATTCTTTATCCATCCATCCATCCATCATCCCATCTATCCATCTGTCTATCATCTATTCAAAAATAGTCTCAATCAGCTTTACGCAATATGATATACAGCTGTCATCGTTTAACAAATTTTATTCACCCGTCCATCCATCCACCCAATACATTTCAGATAAGCATTCTCATCCTTTGCAGTCATTTTTTATCCATCTGTAAAACACTCACTATCTCCCGTCACTCTTTATACATCATGCTTACTGCAGTGATTTAGAAGTTCGTTTATCCATCCATCAACAACCTTCCACCCCATATTTCCAGCTATTTATCTTCGTCGGTCGCCACTGCTACACTATCCACTATCCTAATTGCCATAATGTCCTATGGTCTGTCTAACATCTCTCGTAACTCGGGTGGAGATTCTTTCTCTCGCTTTACACAAAATCGCCTAAGCATGAGGAAGAGCTGGAAACTACTCTCCTAAACTCTAAAACAAAAGGAGAAGCAGAACATTACTTGGAGACGCCAGAGAACTCTCTCTCTCACACACACACACACACACACACACACACACACACACACGCCATACAGATGGAAAAGGCGGCTAAATCTGGCAGGTCTAAACCTCGGTCGAATGGATGTGTGTGTATGGCCCGGGACCCGGTAATACTGCATCTACACCATCGCATCTATCACTGCAGCAGCAAATAAAAGTCTCCATACATCCTGCTCTCTCTCTCTCCCACACACACACACACTCTCTCTCTATCTCTCAGCACATGATTGTGTGTGTGAACAGTTGATTAATAGCGAGGGTGGGTGATAAGGAGAAGGGGGGTCATCTTTCAGCACGCCGCGTCTTTTGCCAGCGTTTCCCGCAGAAAAGTCATTGGATGCAATCTGCTGTATTGAGCGGCGGCACCTGCGTCTGAATGGAAGCCAATTTGGTGGCGAGGGACGGAACGGAATTGCAGGTTTTGTTCCGCCGCTGATGTGCCACTAGATTTAACTACGAGGTGGATAAAAAGAGAAAACCCATTTAATATTAACCGTATACACACACACACACACACACACACCAAATAGCAGGTATGCAAGGCCAGATGTGTGTAGGAAGAACCCGAACTCCATGGAAGCATCAGTGTTAATATTTATCTCTTCAAAACATCCGTTCCAACGATAAATACATCTATTTATTTATCATCTATCAATTAAACTATTTATTTAAAAGTCTATCCAATCCTTTCATTAAACCCTCTTTTTGTTTATCTATTTCATCAATTTATTTATCTATCCATCCATTTGTGGTTTTTAATTTTTTCCTATTTATCTATTCAGCCTTTCATTTCTTCTTTATTATTTATTTATTATTTATTCAACCATTTATCCATTCATTATCCATCTATTATTCCTTCATCAGTCTCAGCTGAGTTCTGTTCCTCATTTATTAGCTTAACCCATCCATATTATTCTATCCATCCATGCATCCGTCCGTCATCCGCCCCTCTGTCCATCTATCCATTATCTATCGATATCATCGATCTATCGATCTATCTATCTATCGATATCGATCGATTATTCTATCTATCTATCTATCTATCTATCTATCTATCTATCTATCCAGGTTTAGGGGCCTTGCTCAGGGGCCCAGCAGTGACAGCTTGATAGTGCTTGATTCTTTAGCTTCTGTGTGTCATACATCATGATTGATTTTCTGATTGATCTTCTAATTGATCGTCCCCAGAACTTCAGTGGGGGAAAAGTTGAAACAAAAAGACGGAAAAAGTGAAACAGAAACAGAGGGATGATGAAACTGAAAAGAAAGAAAGAGAAGAGAAAAGGAAGAAAGGCGGAAAGATGACAGCATTATTGAGGACGCGTCTAGGATCTCACCTCCAGGTGGTCGTGTCAGGTGTGTGTGTTCTGTGAGCTGAAGTGAAATTATTAAACACTCTCTCTCGTTCTCTCCCTCTTTCTCACTTACTCGCTCACTCACTTGTTTATCGCAGACACACACACACACACCACACACACACACACACCCTTAGTGCTACAAGCAGGTGTTACCACAATGACAGAGCAGGGAGCAATCTTTACAATCAGAAGAGAAAACCAGCCCTCCCAGAGAGAGAGAGAGAGAGAGAGAGAGAGAGAGGAGAGGACACCACACACCACACAACAGACACACACACACACACACACACTGAGTGAGGTATGATAAGACCAAACAGCAGGGCGGGACATTACCTCTAAATGCAATCAAATATGATTATTAACAGTGAGCGTTTGATTTAAAGTGCTTTGCACACACAACACCACACACACACACACAACACACACACACACACACACACAGGAGATTTAGGTAGCATAATTCGATACTGTGAATCATCTTGGTTCACACAGACACTCTGGCGCTTAGAGAATGAAACACACTGCTGCCACTCAAAGCTGGCTACTGTGTGTGGTGTGTGTGTGTGTGTGTGTGTGTGTGTGTGTTGAGGGATTCTGCGCTCAGCAGCAGATGCTGTGTTTATTCGTGCACAGAGCAGCGAGCGGTCCTGATGCTGCTCTGCTATCAGATGTCACGTCATATCAGATCAGAGGGTCGAAACAAGAGCAGAGGGAGAAGAAACAGAGTGGACAGAAAAAAAGAGAAAGAAAAAGAGAGAGAGAGAGAGAGAAAGAGAGAGAGAGAGATTAATAACAGAGTGATTCAGTTTCTCAGAGAAAAAGACGGTTTTAATGTTTAGGTAAATATAAAACTCTGAAAAATGACCACGTTTTATTTTATAAGAGGAAAATCAGAAATCATTACAACCTAAAAAAAAGAACAGAAAAATAACAAACACCATCATACAATCTTTCAATCTTCTTCTATCTGTTGCACCCTCCTTCTCTCTTTTCTCTCTCTGTCTCTCTCTCTGTCTCCTATTCTCTCTTATGTCTCACTGTCTCTTTCTTCTTTCTCACTATGTCTCCTCCCTCCGTCTGTCTGTCTTTCTCTCGTTTTCTCTTCTTTCTCTCTCCTTTCTCTTCTGTGTCTTCTTTCTCTCGTTTCTCTTCTTCCCGCTCTCTCGCTCTCTTTCTCTCTTGTCTGTCTGTTTCTCTCGTCTCTCCTCTCTCTCTCTGATGAGGTCACTCTTAGGACATGTCTGTCAGTAATTGAATGCTCCTGTATCTGTTCAGGTTTGGTAGCTTTCATCTCCTTCATACTTTCACTTTAATCTGGATTTAAATCTGCACTGAAGGACAGAACAGATCACTCGACACACACACACACACACACACACACACACATCCACACACACACACACACATTCACATTCACACAGAATACATGGGCGAGGCGCGTCATCTAAAGAAAGAATGCATGAGATGATCGGCTGCACGGCTCTCAAAAAATAGAAGAAATAGAAATAGTGAGAAAAACTTAGCGATGACAAATAACCAGACAGCAAACACTATTCCACACTATTACACACACTATTACACACACTATTACACTCTATTCCACACTATTCCACTCTATTCCACACTATTACACACACTATTACACTCTATTCCACTCTATTCCACACTATTACACACACTATTCATCTATTCATCTATTCCACACATTCACACTATTACCTCTATCACTCTATTCACCTATTCAACTATTACACACACTTACACTCTATTCCACGATCACTCCACACTATTACACACACTATACACTATTCCAGTCTATTCACAATATTACCACACCCACGATACACCTCTATTCCACTCTATTCCACACTATTACAACCAAAAAAACACTATTACACACACTTGACACTCTATTCCACTCTATTCCACACTATTACACACACTATTCCACTCTATTACACTCTATTCCACACTATTACACACACTATTACACACACTTTTCCACACTATTACACTCTATTCCACACTATTACCACACACTATTACACTCTATTACACTCTATTCCACACTATACACACACTATTACACACTATTACACTATTCCACACTATTACACTCTATACACCTATTACCCATATACACTATTACACTCTATTACACTCTATTTTTTTACTCTAAACACACATTTTATACACTTTTTCCCCCTTACACATATTACAGTCTGTTACACACATTAAGACCACTCTATTTTACTCTTACACACTTACAATTTACTTCTATACAGTTTTATACAGTTTTATTACAGTCCTATACACTCTCTATTACAGTCTCTTACAACTTCTATTACAGTTTATACACTCCATTATAGTCTTATTATCTCTATTACCACTTCTATATTACAGTCTCTTTACACTCTCTATTACTCTCTTATTACACTTTATACATCTCTATTACACTCTTATTATATCTCTATTACAGTCTCTATTACACTCTCTATTACAGTCTCTATTACACTCTCTATTACAGTCTCTATTACACTCTCTATTACAGTCTCTATTACACTCTCTATTATAGTCTCTATTACAGTCTCTATTACAGTCTCTATTACACACACTATTACACTCCCTATTACACTCTATTACACTCCCTATTACACTCTATTACAGTCTCTGTTGATTCGCTACACTGGATGTCTCTAGTGGTTCTTTCAGGCTCAGCTGTAAACCTGTGATAGTGTTTAAAGTCTAAATCTGTCTCTGTTCCTGTCTCTGTCTGTCTGTTAACTCTTTAATGGAGACCAAATAAATCTTAAACTTCCTCTATATTCCAGTCTGTCCGGTCTATAATACAGTCAGTAAATCATTCTCAATTAAAAACTCTCTGTTTAATGTTCTTCTGGTTTAGTCATGACCATTTATTCGTCTCTACTGTCAGAATATAGAAGACATCTTTATTTTATTTAAAATTTTTATTCAAGTCTTTATTTTTGTCATCCAACAGCAACGAAAGTGGAGATTAGAGATGGAGTGTTTCATCGCTGAGATTGTGCTGCATCTAGTGTGAGGACAGTTAAAGGACGAGTCTCATTCTGACACCAAAACATCTGGATAATATTATAAGTTATAAGTTTACTTTATAAATGTTTTATATAAAATTTAACAAAGCTGAATCTTAATTCATATGATTTATGGATTGCTGGATTAAAGCTCTAAAGATCTCTCTCATATCTACACAGTATATACCGTACGCTGCCGGTCAGAAGACGTCTCTTCTGCTTTTAATTAATATAAAAAAAATAGAAAACAAACAGTAATATTGTAAAAAAAAAAAAAGTAAAAAATTTTACAGTGTAAAATAAGTGTTATTAAATTAGTCTATTTAATTAAACCTTAATTTGTAATTTAATTCATTGTTCCAAGCTGAATTTTCAGCATTACTCCATTCTCTAATATCACATGATCCTTCAGTAGATTTTTTTATTTGGAACATATGATACGTTTTTTCAGGTTTCTTTAATGAATAAAAAGAAGTAAAAAAAAAAAAAAAAAGGCAAATTGTAAAAATAAGAATCTTTTGTAGAAATATGACTTTTTATTGTCACTTTAAAAAAAACTTTACACACCCTTACTAAAGAAACACACTCAAACCTAAAACAATGCTAAAAATATTGCTTACAGTCTACTATCTATCTGCGTCTGTCTGTCTGTCTGTCTAATCTGTCTGTCTGTCTGTCTGTCTATCTATCTATCTATCTATCTGTCTGTCTGTCTATCTATCTATCTATCTATCTATCTATCTATCTATCTATCTATCTATATGTATATCTATATCTATCTATCTCTATCTATCTGGGTCTGTTCTGTCGTCTTCTATCTATCTATCTTATCTTCTATCTATTAGCTTCTATTATCTATCTCTATCTATCTCTATATCGTCTGTCGATCTATCTATATACATCTGCTGTCCATGTGTCTATCTATCATCTGGTCTATATATCTATCTAGTCTAGCTATCTATCTGTCTAGATATCTAATCTAGTATCTCGGTTATCTATCACATCTGTCTATCGTCTAGATATCTATCTATCTATCTATCTATCTTATCTGTCTTATGTGTCCTGTTCATAGCAGGAAATTCATTGGCTGTATTACACAGGTTGATGTCATCCGGTTTCGATCCATTGTTTACCTTCTTTTATTCATTGGTTACCTTCAGCTTTAAAAGTATATATAAAACTACAAGGACAAGGCATGTTTGGGTGTGTGTGTGTGTGTGGGTGTGTGTGTGTGGGTGTGTGTGGGATTGTGTCACCATTTATGTAGGTCATGTCAAATAAGAACAAAACAATGGAGCAGTTAATAAACATGAAACTGACATTACAATGTCCTTAATAATTGGTAGCTTATAAATGGTATAATTGGTCGGGAATTTATATAACAAAATAACAGGTGTATATACATATGTGTGTGTGTGTGTGTGTGTGTGTGTGTGTGTGTGTGTGTGAGAGAGAGAGAGAGAGAGAGAGGACAGTTTTAGCTTGAATCCACAAGATCAGCAGTCCAACACCTTAAACACTTCAATCACTGGGTTTCGACTTCCTAAAAGTATGTGCACCCCTAATGATCCCACCTACCTGTGCCACGGTTGGGCCCTTAAGCAAGGCCCTTAACCACTTTACGAGAGGCATTGATTCCTGGCTTTATGAGAGAAATAATGACATATTTACTTACTTATACTTACAACTATCTGAAAGGGTTTAGGTGTTGGGCTTCCAGCACCACCAAGTTACCACTGCTGGGCCCCTGAGCCCCCAATTCCTTATTTGTGTAAAATATATAAAAGGTGGCCTGGATTAGGGCATATGCCATAAATGTATGTTGTAGTTTTAAATTTTTTCTTTCCAACTGCAAGACTTGAACCCTGTCCCAGCAGGACAATGTCCCTGTGCACAAACCCCCTGATCTCCATGAAGACATGCTGTACTCTGGAGGAGAAGAACTCTCATGTCCTGTACAGAGTCCTGATTCTGACTCAACCCTTTTAAACCTTTGGGATGAACTGGAACCCCGACTGGACCCCAGACCTCCAAACCTCAACATTAGTGTCTGATCTCACTCATACTATTGGAACTGAATGCACTTTATTTTGTTGTTCTACAGTAAACAGGCTGTCTGGTTCCTAATCATGATATCTGCTAACCTTCACTTAAAAATAGATCCTTCTAAAAAATTCAGGCTTGAAGATCAAACAGGAGCATTACTTCATGCCTGTACATCCTGGTAACACCCTGAAACCACAACAACCCACACTTTCCTGGAAGGGTGTATTATTTGTTGGCCAATTTCATTAGTTGATATCATACAGAAATGTGTAGGTGTCAATCATTTGGTGGTAGCCGCCATTGCCAGAAGTCGCCACTGTCTTTGTTTCTAATCAAATATCAAAGCACTGGGTAAGAATGTTAGTGATGTTTCCAGCTGTGAATTCTTCTGAGAGGACAGGATGATGAGAGTAACATGTAAATCATGTTCTACACACACCCCACAGTTTAAACTCTCTTCTACATTTTCAGTGTTTTAATGAAATATAAATCGGTAAAGAATAGACTATTTAAAAAAAGGTGTGACTCGGAAAAGGGGTCAGGGCCACCAAGAACCACCAGAAAAAGGGTTCATTTACCATAACTCATAACCCATACAGTCTCTAGCACATTACTTATGACCAATAATCCTCAAATCATAATCCAGAATCCAGAACACATATCCTTCTAACCTGTTAGCCTTATAACCCACAGCATGTAGCAGACATAACATCTATGACTTCTAATATATAGCCCCTCATCTATAGTCCATTGCCCATATTTTATATCTCCTAACCTATAGCCCAAAACTGTAACCCTTATCTAATATCCAATAGTCCAATAACCCACAACCCATAATCCAGAGTCAATAATATATAACCCACAATTTATAACCCATAGCCAAAAATCTATAACCCATTATCTATATCCAATAATATATAACCCATAATCCATAGCCAATAATCTAAAACAATAATCTATAGCCAATAATCTATAACCCATAATCCATAGCCAATAATATATAAAAAATAATCTATAGCCAATATTATAACATAATCATAGCATAATATATGAAAATAATCTATAGCCAATAATCTATAACCCATAATCCATAGCCCATAATCTGTAACCCATAATCTATAGCCAATAATCTATACCAAATCATAGCCAATAATATATAAAAAATAATCCTTAGCCATAATCTGAAACCATAATCATAGCAATAATTATAAAATAATCTATAGCCAATAATCTATAACCCATTAATCCATAGCCAATAATCTGTAACCCATAATCCATATCCAAAATCTATAACCCATAATTCAGAGCTCATATCTTATACAGTCAAACAGTTACACATTGTCTTTTAGTTTATTAGAGAATCATGAAAGAATTCACACACTTACCCTGAAAGCAGTAAAAACCTGATGTTCAACAACATCATCAGGGGTCAACCAGTTCAGATCAAGATAAATCACCAACGTTCCGGTGAACACATTTTATCCTAGTTATGTAATGTAGAAAGTTAACATTCCAGGATTATTGTTCAATGAGTTCATTTTTTTTTTATACATTATTGACCTGCTTTTTATTTCTGCCACTAAGCAAGGCCCCTGAGCAGGGCCCCTAACCTTCAACTGCTCAGTTGGATAAAACTCCAATTGATTTCAATGAATTACAGTTCATTTCCCGCCTTAATTAATATTTGATTAAGGAGACGAGGCCACTTCAATCCTCAACTTTGTACTGAATTACTTCTCTGTATTTTATTAGAAAACACATGCCACAGTGTGAAAGGGTTGAAGTTCTTCATATTTGTTTTGGCAGACTACCTGCCCGTGGGTGCCGAGGGCAGTCTTAAAGTTTCTGCAGATATTAGTCTTAAATCACAAAATCATGAGTTTGTTGGTGCAACAGTTGGACAGTGAAAATCTTGGACGGGAAGCAGACGAAATTAAACAGGGTAAATTAGTAATGTTTAGACCTAAAAGACTTCCTGCGGTTACACCAGATGATCCTGTGGTTTTTCCCTGCAGTTAGAAAATTTGTGGGTTAAATTCCCAGATCCATCAAGTTCTGGGCCCCTGAGCAAGACCCTCAACTCTCAACTGCTTAGATGGATATAGAAAAAAAATAAGATTTACATTTACAGCATTTTGCAGACACCCTTATCCAATCTACTACATTTACCCTCTTGTTTATACACCTGAACAAATTGGGGGGTTAAAAGCCTTGCTCAGGAGCCCACTGGTGGGTTGGTGGTGCTGGAATCGAACCTTGTTCTTCCAACAAACAATAACCACAAGCCACCA
The DNA here is from genome assembly GCA_005784505.1 of Bagarius yarrelli. NCBI lineage: Eukaryota > Metazoa > Chordata > Actinopteri > Siluriformes > Sisoridae > Bagarius > Bagarius yarrelli. The sequence goes on from VCAZ01000307.1 coordinate 85,097, forward strand.
CTTCCACCGAAGTATACGATATTGATACATGTATCTGCCAACTACAGGAATGTAATATCTCTATACATTGTTCTTGGGGTTTAATTTTTTTACAGATTTCTGTCGCTCGTTTTGTATCTGTATAAACGCTGGTCCACAGCACAGCAGTCACGCCATCTTGTCTCTCTCTCTCTGTCTCTCCTCTCTGTCTCTCCCTCTCCTCCGCTCTCTCGCCCTCTCTCTCTCTCTCTCTCTCTCTCCCTTTCTCTCCGGTTAAACAGGCTTTGGCAGCATGAAAATGAGTGTCGAAAGTGGGAAATTCCCTGATTTCTCAGGAGAATTAGAGCACCGATACACACATTTGCTGTTCTCTTTGCCAGGCGGACTCACACTTTGCCCCAAGGCAACAGCGGCGAGCAGTGAAAGCTCTGAGTGATTACCCTTAAGAACAGATACTAATGGACACAAATCTTTTTTATCTGTTTTCATGTCCTTATTATGGGAATGGAGCCAATGCGGGAATCGACATCTTCATGCACACACACGTTCGCACCTACGCACAATGTAGCATCAATGATACCTAGGACACCTACCTGTGTGTTCTGGATGTGTGTAAACATGGATGTATGATAAGATTTGGAATAAAATCAAAGTGGTAATGTGACACCCGGCAACAACACACTGTAGCAACACACTGTAGCAACACACTGTGGCAACACACTGTGGCAACACACTGTGGCATGCTACACAACAACACAACATGCTACAGAACACTACAACATGAGACCACCTACAACACCATGCTACAGGTTACAGGTTAGGATAAAACCTTGATAGACAGGTAAGGGGTTATAATCAAACCCTGATAAACAGGTCAGGATTTAGGATTAAAACTATATGGAAAGGTTAGGGGTTAGGATTAAACTTTGATAGACAGGTCAGGGTTTAGGATTAAACCCTGATGGGCAGGTTAGGGTTTTTGGATAAAAACCCTGATGGGCAGGTTAGGGTTTAGGATTAAACCCTGATGGGCAGGTTAGGGTTTAGAATTAAATCTATATAGACAGGTTAGGGGTTAGGATCAAACCCTGATGGACAGGTTAAATGTTAGGCTCCAACCCTGTTGGACAGGTAAGCTAAAGCTAGGTATGCTAAAGAACACCACAACATGCTACACCCCACTACCTCACCATCTTCTTCATCGTCTTTATTATCATCATCATCATCACAGCAGGGCTCAGTGATAAGAACTGGAGCTGACTACAGGAACCAAACACACCGACAAACACATGCACTACTTACATACCACACACACATACAAACACTAATGACTTACCAAATGCAGAGACGAAACAAACCAAAGACACACACACCAAACGGACACACTTCTCACACAAATGCTACTTACACACCACATATTAGCATTTTTACATTTATCTGTTTTATTTATCAAGGGCCTTGCTCAGGGGCCCACAATGGTGTCTTGGTGGTGCTTGGAATCGAATCCCGGGTCTTTCTGGTATTAGTCTTACACCTTAACCACTTCACACACAGACACACCACACACAAATACATACATACATACATACATCAGCACACACACTACTTATATAACACACATACACACACATCACTCAAAAAAACATATAGACATCAAACACACTACACACACATACATACACAAATACACACACACACACACACACACACACACAGACTACTAAAAAAGCAAAAAACCACCACTTAGATAGCAAACACACAGACATACACACCCCACCACCACCACCATAATCATCAAAGTAATTTGTTTCTTCAGACGTGTCCAACCTACTAACATTCCTCCATTATTGCATCACAAAATAGTTTGGAAAGTCATTAAAGAATTCACAATAACATCCAGGAAACGGCCGAGCAGATCTCACAGCCCTCAGCGGAGAACGCATGAGAGACCTGCAAGGAGAAGACCACCAGAACCAAGAATTCAAACTGGTGGAACCTCGTTGAGATGTTTTTACAGGAAATAAAGCAAAAAAAAAAAACCACGCAGTAGCATGTGGTTGCTGCTGTGATCTTGTTACAAAACTGAATGGACATTTGTAAAACGATCTTATACGGGGGGGGGGGGGGGAGGAATAGTTTCTCAATGGATATTGCACCCTCTGTTTAGGGTGATAAATAGAAAAGAATAGAGTCATTTAATAAAGAGAGTTATTATATAATTGGAGTTAATGTTGAATGACTATTGATTACTAATGTCTAATTACTGATATGACATAACATCACTGATCAACAGTTACACATTATGAGCTAGTTGTTAGTTAAATATTGATCAGTGATCAGTTGTTAGGAGACAAAAGTGATTGCCGATGGAACACTGTGAGAAAATATTGTTTACTGATTAGTCATAAGAAGACAATGGTGATCACTGACTGGACACTGGGACACTAGGAGACAATACTGATCAGTGATTGGTAACAGGAATCAGTGATCATTAGGAGGCAAAAGTGATTTGACATTGGGGACAATACTGATCTGTGATTGGTCATTAATAAAAAATATTGATCAGTGATTAGTAGTCAGTGGAATGACTGGACATTACCAAAAATTATGTTTGGACATAGGTATACAATACTGATCAGTGATTAGACATAGGTAGACAATATTGATAAGTTATTGAAAGACAACAATAATCAGTTATTGGTTATTGAAGACAATACTGAATTGATTAGTTATTGGAAAACCATATTAGTCAGTCATTAGTCATTGGAAGACATTAGTGATCAGTGATTAGTTATTGGAGGACCATATTGATCGGTGATTAGTTATTGGAAGACAAAACTGATCAGTGATTAGCCCTTGGTTACACATTAGTGATCAGTGATTAGTTATTGGAGGACCATATTGATCGGTGATTAGTTATTGGAAGGCCGGTTATTGACTGGACACTGGGACACTAGGAGACAATACTGATCAGTGATTTGTCAAAATGAGGCAACAGTGATCAGTAATTGGTAAAAAAAAATTTAATCAGTGATTAAGTGTTTAAAGACAAATGAACTGTAAAGTTTTGATAGGATTCATTAGTTCTGACTTTATTTAAGCATTAACAGCGATCAGTGGCAGTGATGATGGCAGTGATGATGGCAGTGATGATGGCAGTGATGATGGCCAGGAACCGCTGCCGAACTTCTGATGTCTACAGCACATTAATAAGTCCTTTGTTTAGTTAAATTTCCAGGAGACGTGTGTGTGTGTTGCATTGTTTAACGGTCCGCTTGGAAACAACCCAATGCCGTTACAACAAGCATAAATCAAGATGGAGAGAGGGAAACTGGTAGTTCAGTGTTGGACTGCACCACCAAGTTGCCACTGTTGGGTCCCTGTGCAAGACCCTCAACCCCTGATTGCTCAGTTATATTAAAAAAATGTTAAATGTAAGTCGCTCTGGATAAAAACGTCTGCCAAATGCTGTCACTGTAAATGGTGGAAAGAGAAAACATGCAAGGACACATCTGTAAACTGAGGGCAGACGTGCAGCTGTGCAGACATGCAGATGTGTGGGTGATTTGTCTGTCTGGGTTGTCGAATTGAATCGAGGCTGAAGGTTCCTGTTTGTTAGACGGTCACATGAGCAAATTACCGCCAGGAGATATGTGAAAAATGAGATGGTGTGAATCAGAGCCTCCTGAAATGATCCGTGTCTGGAATCCCAGTCCTGCTGATTCCTGGTGGGTTTGTCTGTCTCTCCGTGCTGTCTGTGTCTCCATGCCTGCGTACTGTCTGCCTGAACTACACCCTGTTACTGTAATTCCAGCAATAATAAAGGGGTGAAGAGGTAATTAGTTTAAAGAGGTAAAGAACTAAAGATAAACTACATTCTGAAGTGTTAAGAACAGAAAATTCTCCTTCATTAATCTCTTTCTCTCCCTCACCCTCTACCTAATCACTGTCTCTCACTCTCAAACTCTTTTTCTCACTCTTTCTCTCATTCTCTCTCACTCTTTTTCCTTCTCTCACTCTCTAACTCTCTCTCTTACCCTCTCTCTCACTCGCTCTCTTACTCTTTCTCTCTCACTCTCTCTCTCTTACCCTCTCTCTCCTTCTATCACTTTCTCACTGTCTCTCTCTCTTACTCTCTCTCTCACTCTCTCTTTCTCCTTCTATCACTCTCTCACTGTCTCTCTCACTCTCCAATGCTGTCTGTCTTTCACTCTCTCTTTAACTCTCTCACTGTCTCTCTCTCACTTTCTCTCTCTTTCACTCTCTCTCTCTCTGTCTTTTACTCTCTAACTCTCTCGCTCTCTCTCTCTCTCTCCAAGATGGGCCCCTGAGCAAGGGCCTCAACCCTCACCTACACAGTTAAATGAGATAAATGTAAATCAAGTTAAATGTTTGAAATAAAATAAATCCATTTTTGTGTCTCTGAATTTCCTCCAGTCCAGATTTTAAATTTACAGCAAATGTCTGTGATTAATTGGTTAATCTCCCACACGGAAAAACTGCATTTCCTCTCTCTGCTCGTCTCTAATGTCAATTAGAAAGAATGTAAAAAATTCGACTGTTTGGAATAATAATCACTCACACACACACACACACACACACACACCCATTCGAAAATGCCAGACATTTTCTAAGTGCTGCTGTTTTACTGTCTGTCTTTTATCTGAAATTGCTAAGACTAATTTATCTTATTTAGGTTCTGAGATACGTCCTGGACGACATGCTACTAGTTTGGATTTGGTTAGAAGGTCGTCATAAGGTCTCACGCTCTGATGGTGAATGAAGACAAACACATACATTTGACCATATGGACTCATCTAACTAGTGTCAGTTGCTGGTAGCTTCGATTGCATGATTTTCCAAACAAATAAGTGTATGTAGCCATGTTCTTGTTCCTGCACGCGTTCTTCTCATCTCAGTGCTTCAATACATTCCAGACCAGCTAAATACTGATCAGAACATTTTGACTTCCAATCCTAGCACCACCAAACTGCCACTTCTGGACCTTTAGGCGAGGCCCAAAACCCTCAACTGCTCAGATGGATAAAATTCCAGAAATGTAAATGTAAAATATCAGTATATAAATCTCAGAAATGGTAGCTCAGATTAACAATTAGAAGGATATGAGTGCAAATCCCAGCACAACCAAACTGCGTTGTGCGGTACCAACATTTCAAAAAACACTCATGTTTGAACCTGAGAAACACCTGGAACATCTGCCCATCTCCTTTATCTGTGTGTTTTCAGATCCTATTCCAGATGTTAGTCTCACCCTTCCTCTTCTTCTGTGCAGGTTTTTCACATGTGACTGTGTGGATTTGTGATCATTCAGTTCCAATAGTATGAGTGAGATCAGACACTAATGTTGAGGTTTGGAGGTCTGGGGTTCAGTCGGGGTTCCAAATCATCCCAAAGGGGTTCAGTTTAAAGGGGTTTGAGTCAGAATCAGGACTCTGTCTTCATGGAGACTAGAGGGATTGCTGGACAGAGACATTGGCATGCTGGAATTGCAACACCTTACAGAGACGTACTAAATGTGTTTGTGATTCAGAGTTTGGGGAAGACCACTAATAAAAGGAAAATGTTGTCCCTCTGATTCATCACAGAAATGAACAGCTGTGTTTACCGTCTTGGTTCTAGTTATTGCTCATGTTTCTGTTTTCCAGTCTGTAAACTGGACACAATGAGGAAACTGACCAGCCCGAGTGTGAAACTCAGCATGGGTTCAGTTTGGTGTTCATGAAGTTCTATATTTACGGCAATTGGCAGACCTTCTTATTTAACTCTTCTATACAACTAAGCAATTGGAGTTTAAGGGCCTTATTCAGGGGCCCAACTTGGTGGTGCTGGGAATTAAACCCAGACTCACATTTTTTTAACCAACCTTAGTTATGTAGAAGGGTTAGATATATGAGTCAGTAGTTAGTTAGATGGGTAGGTTAGTTACTTGCTGTACCTGTACGTAGGTTATATATGTATGCTGGTAGGCCAGTAACTGTAGGCGGGTTAGTTATATGGGTAGGTTAGTTATGTTATAACATATTCTGTTTCGGTTACAGGAAATTGTAATATATATATATATATATTATAGTAATATATTTTTTTTGTTTTTTTTTTCAAAACTAGGTAAAAGGTCAACTGCTCTGTGTATAAAACACATCAGACTGAAGCCAGATCTTCGAAGTTACAGACCAGACAGATGTTTAGCAGTGTGAAGGCGGATGTAATTTTAGCACACACACATTGCAGACGTCACTGAAGCAGATCACATGGTCGGACTTCTTTCGGATTTATCCTCATGCACACCAACAGCCACAAGTCGAAGAGAGTTTTGTGTTTTTATTCCAGCGCAAATCACAACTGCATCATTTAGTAGTTTCATTAATTATTTTATTCCCGCAAACATCAGTTCCGTCTTTATAACACTTTATTAAATGTGTCAATAAACCACATACTTTCCCTAAAAAGAAAATCCAAAATTAAAAAAAAGCTCTCGGCTTCCAGATTCGGCTCCTTTTCTGCTTCTAGATTACGCAAAGCAATAAATAAAGAACATTAAACTAACTGTGAAAAATGAGCCGGACCTTTGGGTTCTGAGGTACTACTCATCTCAGAGGGATTCGTTACAATAACAGATTAAACGCTTTTCCACTTGTGGCTATTATTACAAATTCTTACGGATTTACCCTCAATAGCATAAAAGCGAATGTCACAACGTCTCTGTTAGCCTCTCTCATCGTATCTGTCAGGAAACACCGCTGACTCATGAAGTAGCTTTTGAGTTATTGCCAAACTCAAAAATATGGCAAGTCAGCCATCACAAATAATTACAGAGTCATAAAAAAAGAGTTTAAGCAGCGGAGCATGGCACTGAGTAATGTGCGCTAGTCAAGGTATTGTGTTACTAGCAATTATGCTATCAAAGGATTTGCAAGTAGTTTATCCTGTTATACTGCAGCGGCTAATGATAACTTCAATTTAAGCAAATATTGTTTTCATTTTACAACTTTGATGGTTAAGAATTAGGCTTAGAATTAAAATATAGAGCCATTGTGTTGCTAGCAATAGTTTAACCTGTAATATTGTGACGAACACTAATAGTTTTTATTTCATCTTTAATTTTACAATTTTAATTTTAAAAATAAAAAAATAAAATCTAAATTTTTTTTTATTGTAAAAATAGACGCTAATAAGGGCATTGTGCCACTAGCAATTATGCTAGTGAGGGATTTAGAAGTAATTTAACTCACTTGCAGCGAATACTATTAATAATTTCAGGGATTTTTTTAATTGGTAATGTTACAATATAAAAATTTTAAATTAAAAATTAATTAATCACGAAAATCGAATTGATTTGTCTTTTACGTATGCTAACAGAATGCGCGAGTGGTTTGTTTGGATAAAATCAATATGTGTAAAACACCATGAAAAAGATTCGCAAGCCACAGCATGTGTTTGTGTAAACAGTCAGCTGAAAGTGTCTTGCTGACTGTGAAAGGGTTTCGTTGTTCATTTGATTCCTGATACTCATCTTTACTCGCCTCATTTCAATTCGCTTTTAGGAGACATATCAGAAAATCTGGGGGGTTTTCCGGACACTCAAAAAGACGAGGGTTATATTCATTTTCATCTCCAGCAATCGGCAGACGCCCTCTCCCCGAGCGACTTACATTTTTATTTCATTTATACAACCGAGCAATTTGGGATTAAGGGCCTTGCTCAGGGTCCCAGCAGTGGCAACTTCTGGGAATCGAACCCCGATCTTCCAATCTTTCAATTAGCAGTCCAACACCTTAACCACTAGGCTACCACTTCCCCCATTATGTATTGAGTCTTTGTATAGTGTCACACTCAGGGGTGCCGCTAGCAGTTGTGGACGCTATGAAAGGGCCCCCTAAAACACCCATTCTGCACTGTTACTACTAATAAAACAGATCTCTGGGGGCCCCCAAATTGTGTAGGCCCTTCCAATCAGCCAATTACTCAGAAGATACAAACGAACCATTTGGGGTTTTTGGAACTTTTCTATAAATATTTTCTTCTTTTTAATCTAGAGACAGAGACAAAAAGACTTTGAAGACACTCAATGATCAGCATAGGTCAGGGGTGTCCAAATTCAATCCTAGAGGGTCAGGGTGTCCTGCAGAGTTTAGTTTTAACCCTAATCAAACACACCTGAAGCAACTATTTAAGATCTTGCTGTGTAGACTTAAAACCTACAGGTAGGCGTGTTGAGGCAAGTTGGAGCTAAACACTGCAGGACACCCTATCATAGATAGAACAAAACTGGAGGAAACTCCATATTTGGGCCTTTGGGGAAAAGGGAAACAAACATGAAACATGAGTGGTAGCTCAGTCTTTAAGGTGTTCAACCACTAATTAGAAGACAATTGCTTAGTTGTATAATAGAGATAAATGTAGGTCGCTTTGGACAAGGACGTCTTGCTTAGGGGCCCTTAGTCCCCAATTTACATTTGGCAGATGTCCTTATCCGGAGCGACTCTTCTATACAAACTAAGCAGTTGAGGGTTAAGGGCCTTGCTCAGAGTTCAAGCAGTGGCAGCTTGGTGGTTCTGGAATCCGGATCTTCCAGTTAGCCAGTCTGACATCTTAACTACTGAGCTACCACTTCCCCCAAAAATGTAGTAAATGTGAATGTAAAGATCTGCTTCCTTTCTGCCCAGTTAGACACTTTATCCCTTTTTGTGTTTAAATGGATGAATGGAGATTTGTTTAGAATTGTTGTATGTTGTTAGATGACATTGAGGTCAGGCAAGACAAAGGCTTGTGTGTTGTATAACCAGCAGGGGAATTCCTCCGAATGTGGCACAAGACTAGAGAATGCAGTCCGACCCGATAAACTTATGACATAAACCATGTCTTCCAGTTAAGCATGGTGAGGATTTGTGTTTGGTTGACGTAATGGATTGGATGTTTTGTTAAAGCAACTGGAGCAGTTATAATGTAGTACCAGGAGCATGAGATAACATCATAGTTCACATCACAGATCATAACAAAGATCTTCTAAGATTCTCACACAGCCGGGATCTGGGAACTGGCACAGGATTTTTTTTACAGTGGACAAGCGCAGACAGGTTTCTGATTGGGTTCTGGAATTGACCCTGGTAGAAAGGAAGGATGGGGAACCTAAAGTGGCCTTCAGCTGAAGCAGCTCATCCAGCACATCACCTGGGCTTTTGGCAGTCTTTATCTTTTCCAGCAGCTCACATTCTTCCATATTATTATCCTGGGTTCTTAGGAGCGTTTCTGTAATGAAATTCAATCTGACCAATCAGATTTAAGATTTCAATCAGAAGTAAAGTTTACATATCCCATCAAACACACATTAAAATTAGTCTCAATCAAATCCCAAAGTCCCGGAGCTTCTGTGCAGGAAAGTGTTTGTGTTGGACTGCATTACTGATGAATCACTGTACTGATATGTAACCCACACACACACACACTCTCTTACACACACACACACACACACACACACACACACACACACAGGGTGTGGAAAATGACAGCTTGAAAACCTGTGGGTGAAAGTACTTTAGTCTCTTTATTAGCAGAAACAATCAAATCAGACAGGAAGTAGCCAGTGGGCGTGTGGGTGTGAGACAAAGAAGGTGTGTTTATCCGTGTTACCTTGGATGTGGCTAATGACATGAGACCGAGATATTTATTGATGCAGTTTCAGAGAAGTGGTGCCCTATCATGTCAATAAACAATTATAGGCAACATTTTTCACATTCCAATACGTCAGTAAATCTGAAGAATAAGTAAAAGAAATAAGTTTAATACCAGGTGATTTCCACCCAGCATTAAGATCAACAATGGACCTAAAACAGAACCCTGAGGAATACAGGTTGGCTGTTTAGATTCAGAGGCTTTCTTGTATAGTTTGCACACCTTTTATAATATGAACAAGTGCAATTTAATCACACGGAACATCATTTTCTCCAGATGCCCTTTCACGTTTTAAAAGTGACGCATTTGTGACATTTTGTAATATGGGATAGTAAAGTGTCAATCGCATGCATACTTTAGAATCTGGGTAAAAAGTTGCTAAAAATTTTGCTATATATAGCGACTATAAGTATGTGATTTTGGATGCAGAAGTCTTTATACTTACATAGTGCTACGAACGGCATCTACCGAATAAATCTATTAAACTACTTTCCAATCGAAATTGGGACAGATCAGATCACCGTGTAGTGTAAATAGGGTAAGGAAGCACACTTAAAACTAGCAGCTTTGTTTACATAGGGTAAGAGATCGACTAGACCAACAACACTTTGGTGGATTAGTCATTGACACAGTATTCTTCTAAAGCGAGCAGCATGGTGTTTGACATTACAGAATAGAAAACAGATTCTAGTTTTTGTTTGTAAAATAACATAGACGCCTTGATCCAGAGTGACTTACATTGAAGGGTGGCCTTGATTAGGGGCCATGCAGTAGCTTGGGAATTTCCAACTTGGGAATTTCAATATGTGTTGTTCGTTGCCTTGTTATTGTGAGACTACAACCCACTTGGTTAACCCTTTAACAACTTGAGTTCCATCTTCTTCAATTCCATTCCATGGCTATACCTCCCTTAGTGATGTCTTGTAGATGCTTCCATTAGATTTAAAACACTTCTGCTTGCCTACAAAGACAAAAACAGACAGCCATTTGTCTTAAAGCTTCTATCAAACCCCTGTTGCTTTAGATCCTACAGCACTGCTCCACTGATCCCACTGATCTTTCTGGGTAGAACGTAGATCTCTTCTGGTACATACTAAAGGAATTTTGTTCTATGTGTGAAGTTTTTCTTATCCAGTGATAATATGTTTAAAAAATCAATTCGGGAAGCACTGGGGTTCTGATTTTGGTTCATTTATTATGGAATTTCACGAGGCCCGATGACTCTTACGGGCTGGCGAGTTCTTATTTCTCTTCCTTTTCGATGGGATTGAATGTCCTGGATTTATGTTTGGACACCGGATGAGAGAAGAACTAGATTAAGTCCTTTTCTAATATGTCCATTCTTGCTATCCTTGATGGAGAGAAACAGCTCTATATCCTGATGCTCCCACCGCCATGCTTCACTGTGGGTATGACATTTACACACTCGTTAATTATTTTTCTGAATTTTTTTTCTTTTGTTTGGCCAATAGTTCCTAAAGAGTTTGTTCAGACTACTATCAAAGAACCAGAGGGGTCTGGGGTAAAGGGGTAAAGAAGACAAAGAATTCTTCTGATCTTGCTGATCTGAGAATGTTTTCTGGAATCTCATGACACACCCGCTCGGACACGGTCTTGTGTACGGTTTCATGTAAGCAGCTGGCACTAGAACACTGTTTACTATTGGAACTTTGATTTGTTTTTCTGTAACCCCGGATACAAACCGGAGGAATAACAACATTAAAAAAATAAATTTAAAAAAGATACCTCATGGTTCTTATCCCCAGGCTGCAGTTTGTCGTGCAGCTGTTGTAAAACCTCTGAAGTCTCCACCCAGACAGGTGTCTCCGACTGATCAATGCAGTCCAAAGGCGAATTAGACAAAAGTTTTCTATGTTTCTTTCTTTCTTTTTGTAGCCTTTGTTTTTTTTTTTTCTTACTGTCTTTGCTGCAATACTCTATTCCTTTATTTTCTCCATAGCTTTTCCCCAGTTTCTAACATTCCTCTTTCCTTCCCTTTCTCTATTTGTTTATTTGTGCCGCCGAGCTTCCTTTCTTTATTCTGTCCTTTTTCTTCCTTTCTCACTTACTAACTTTAGTACATTCTTGTGTTTTTTTACCTTTTTTTCGGGGTCTTTTCTTCAAGATTTTCCTTCCATGGTCTTTGCCCCATTTTCTTTCTTTCTTTCTTTTCTTTTTTCTTTCTTTCTTTCTTTTTCTTTCTTTCTTTCTTTCTTTCTTTCTTTCTTTCTTTCTTTCTCATTTACATAACTCAATGTATCTTTGGGGTGAAATGAGGCTTGCAGTAACACAGCGATGGGGAAAAATGACAGCTATCGTCATCCTTTAACTACTTAACACGATCAGAGATGCAGTAATTATCAGGTTTTTACCGCATTCCCCCCGTCAGATTAACGACAATAACACTGCTAATTAAACCACTGGCTCCTATTGGCCTCTATTGAGGGGCACCACCACCTGCTCCATGTTTTAAACACTGTTTGTAAAGTCTCACACACAGTTTCAATGATATGCTATGTAAATGTGATCATCGGGTAAGTGCTTAAGTGCTGTAATTATTCGTTGGTCTTTTCTTTTTAACAGTAAAAAAATTATCAGACAAGATGAAACTTGATAGACATCATGAAAGATTAATTGATTAAACATTAAGATCAGTTGAATTAAATGATAGAGAAAATGTATTAAAACTGAATAATACAAAATGCCAATAAAAGGTTTGATATTGATGATATAAGGATAGACATTAAAATGCTACTGCAATTTTGTGCTTTCTACTAAAACAATTGAAAATATGCTAAGATACTTGTACTAAGATAAGTAATGACTCCGCCCTCCCACCACAAGAGAATGCCATCACTGGCGTGCCAGCTCTTCTGTACTACTTCTGCTGCCACTAACTGGTTGACTAGCTACATAAGCTAGCCGCTAAGACTCTCATGTTGCAAAGTATTGTTTAGCTTTGTGACATGCCAAAACGTTTTTGTTTTCTGAATGTATTTACAGTTTCATTTCTGTTCTCGGTTTTGGTTACGATTCTTTGTCCAGGGTTTTTTTGATTTGACTGAGTGCCGATTTCTCCGACTGACTCATCCCAAAAATGTACCACTTTCCAAATATAGACAAATCGGATGTTAAAATTTTAATTCATGTCTGCACCAACCTACGAAAAATAAACAAAACTAAGATTTAACATTTTTTCAGTAATTCAATTATTCAATTTTTTTCTCTTAAACAAAGATTTAAGTGAAATCTATCTTTTCTGTGAATGAGAAGTTTTTCTCTCTCCACGAGGCATCAGTTCATCATAGTGTAAAATGAAACCTGACCTGGCGAAAGTTCTTGTGATCAACACAGGATGAAGCCATGAAGTGAAACCAGACACACAGATTCTATTTTTTCCCCAAGTGCAAACCCATGATTGAGAAAGAAAGAAAGAAAGAAAGAAAGAAAGAAAGAAAGAAAGAAAGAAAGAAAGGAGAAAGAAAGAAGAAAAAGAAAAAAGAGAAAAAGAAAGAAAGAAAGAAAGGGGAAAGAAAAGAAAGAAAAGAAAAGAAAAGAAAGAAAATAAAATGATGACAGAATCAAAGGAAAAATAGCCATAAAATGAAAGAAGGGGTAAAAATATCCAGGAAAGTAAGACAGACATTTTGGGACACCAGCAGGACCGGAGACTCAGGAAACGGGACGGAAATGACGTCCATCAGTGGTAAAGCTGGATTGCGTCATCATGCTGTGGCTTTAGGAAATGACTCCAGAGCATCAAAGTGATGCAACAGGAATAATCCATGTTTCTTATTATCTCAGACTTGCATATTGTGGCATAGTGTTCACAAAAATAGTACCCACATATACACAATTTCAATCCACCTACCAGATCAATCCACCTACTGGGTCAATCCTCCCACCGTATCAATCTACCTGCTAGATAAAACCGCCTACCGGAACAATCCACCTACGGGGTCAATCCGCCCACTGGGTCAAGCGCTGGTGAAAGAATGTCCCAGACTCCAGTAAGTTCAGGATCCTTGTCATACCTCCGAAATCACTTTATATCAAATCGTATGATCTGTTTATAACTGAAACACAAGCTTCTGATCTGCTAACCGTAAAAGCCGAAGAACAAAGCCGAGGTGTGTTAAAGCTCAGAGTGATCTAACACCATCCGGCGCTCTGATCAATCTCACTTTCTTTCTTTTTCTGTATGTAATCAGATACACAAAATAACTCACACAAGCCGTTAAAGCCTTGAATCGGAGTTTAGTAGTTCAGTTGAACTGTTTATTTTACATTTACATTTACATTTGCAGCATTTGGCAGACGCCCTTATCCAGAGCGACTTACAATATTCCTTGTTATACAACTGAGCAATTGAGGGTTAAGGGCCTTGCTCAGGGGCCCAATAGTGGCGGCTTGCCGGAGCCGGGAATCGAACCCACAACCTTCGGGTTGGTAATCCAACCACCTTAACCATGAGCCACCACTTCCACCATTTTAAAGTTAAAAAACCACCTAAACGTGTAAATTAGATCAAGGGGCCTTGCTCAGGGGCCCAATAGTGGAGGCTTGGTGGTGGTGCTGGGAATTGAACAAAACCATCTTCTGATTAATGGTCTGATACCTTCAGCATTATTGATTCTTTGAATCATTTTAATAAAATTGCTAAAAATGTCAATCATTTTTTTTATATACACAAAACATTTTAGCTGATAAAAAATATTATGAATAATTATAAATAAAATGTATTTATATTTAAAAGCTTCTGTCACCAAAACACATTCGAACCCACTGATTCTGATTCTGATTCTGCTTTAAACTCTTTTTAAACTTGTTAGTGTGTATAATAAAAAGTCAAGTTTCATCATTTTAAAAATAAACGTTAATATTTTATTTATAGAAGTTTTTTTTTGTATTGTTTTAATAGAAAGGAATAAAAAAAAGATCTTTTTTTTAAAAACCCAAACGGGCCACACGGTATACTAACAAACGACTCACGAGTCAAAGTTTGTCTGAAAAACTTTATTGAAAAGAAAGAAAACTGAAGAAAACTTTTCCTATTAAAATGTCACCTTCGCTTAAATAAAAGTTAATAAAATGACAAAAAAACAGGATAATAAATGATTGTGGGGTTTTTTTATACATTTTTGTTTGTAAAAACGACACAAACACTGTAAAGATATAAAAATAAGAGAAATACAGAAGAAAAGAAAAAAAACAGTAACACAGAAATTAAAAAAAGAGCAAAAAATAAAGCTTTTCACATTGTTTATTAAGATTATAAATATTTAATTATTTATATTGAAAATGTTTTTATTCCACATTTCACGTCTTTTACACTGAGTACATATTTCCCATGAATAAAGAAGGCGGGATTTAAGTCTAGCTAAAATATTTATTTTAACTTATATTCATTTATTCAAATCAGGAACCAAAACTGGCACATGATCTCTTTGCGACTTTTCCCTGAGTGTTTTTTTAACTTTTTCATAAATAAACGTTTTGATCTGACGGCGTTTTGACGGGAATTGAGAGAACAGTCGTTTAGCAAAAGTGGAAAATGTTCAGCGATATATATATATATATATATATATATATATATATATATATATATATCTATATATATATATATATATATATATATATATACACAAACATAATTCATTCAATAGACGAGAGATTTTTTAACTTATGTCCACTGAAAACGTTAAAATATACTGCAAATTAGGATGTTCGGCCGGGGCAACAGGTTGTACACCGTTGCTTGCATTTGCACCTCTTCTAGTCACAAGACAATAAAATTATATCTAGCTTTGTTGCAAAAAATGTGGCTTTTTTTCCTGGATCTTAAATAGCAGACGGTGAATTTAGCGTTATTGCGTAGCATTTGTTTTTTTATAGTGTTAGTGTTGCATTTAGTTTGTATTTAATCCAATGCATTTTTTAAAAGCAGGAAGCTGGACATTGAAACAGCTTTTATGTTTTGCATTGTTACAATCCCTGATCGTGCTCGGTACATGCTAGCATGGTATCGAAGATCCAATACGTTAGCACACACTCCTGGAGCATCACGCCTACGGTAAAAACCGGAAATGAAGCAAGATCACGATGGCACGTAACAACACCAGCACCTACGATTAGCCCGAGAACAGAAAAGTCAAAGGAAAATACAGTTGTGTTAGACTCGTCCGATCAGGTTCGGCGGCGGTGTTAGTTAGATTAATGTGTATACCTTGGAGTGTAATGTGTTATATAATGTGTTTATGTTTTCATAGCTTACAAGTCCTCGATTACAGAAATTAACTGAGCTGTGAGAAAGGTTTTGGACATGGTGTCTCCGGTTCTGTCGATACGCAGCGCGTTGTCGCTCCTAACCTTGACTTTGTCACCCTCACCGAAAACGTGGACGACTTCAGAAAAGATGGATTTGTACCAATCGTTTTTCTTGTAAACCGTTTCGTAGACCGACAGGATGGGTATCGACTTCCAGCCGTACATGCCAGAGTACCTAATAACTTGGTGAGCTAGATCGATCCGCTCTTCCTTGGTTCTGTCCTCTTCATTTACGTAGGTTATCTGCAGGCCGAGTCGGTACCAGCCGCCGCGCGGGATGACCAGAGCTTCACCGTTGTCGTTCAGGGAAAAGTTGAAGCACAGGTTTTCGGGATACAACTCCCATGTCAGGTTTGCACTCGCTGATCCCGGAGTGGCAGCAACTGCACCAGAAACAGAGTACATTAGAGTTTGGCATGACAGCATGACAATGTCCCCGTGCACAAGCCCCCTGATGTCCATGAAGACATGCTGTGTTCTGGATGTTCTGGAGGAGAAGAACTCTCATGTCCTGACTCAACCCCTTTAAACTGAACCCCTTTGGGATGAACTGGAACCCCGACTGAACCCCAGACCTCCAAACCTCAACATTAGTGTCTGATCTCACTCATACTATTGGAACTGAATGATCCATTACTTATTCTAGTGGAAAACCTGCAGTAGAGGTCATCTGAGGATGGCGACAGGTATTCCAATACTTTTGGCCATAAAGCTGATAGTAATATCACCCCTGTGGTTTACACAGTTTCAACCGCAAACCATTTGTTTCTTGAGTGGATGGTGCGGGCGTCACTCCATGACTCAATCTAACTCTCGCTATGCTAGCTCTCACTTCTCCTGCTGCTGCTCGCTGACACTTGACACAGACATCACGAGCTTCCAGAAAACAGACTTTCATTTCTGCTTGAGGATGTGAACACGTTTAGATATGAAACTCTTTTTTCCCGCCCAAAATTTATGAATTCTAAAGTGGGAATTAAGGGGTTAAAGTGGTATAGCGATGCCTGTGGTCTGTTCTGAGCTCAAAAAAAAAGCACTTTATTATTAACTGCTACAAATGCATAAAGCAGAGGAGAGAGACAGAAAGAGAGAGAGTGACACAGGAAAGAGAGAGAAAGTAAGGAAGAGAGAGAGATGGTTAGACCGGTTAGATTATCTCCAATGTCATTGTTTACACTATCACATTGTTGTTTACTTAGCAGAGAGATTAACGTTGCTAACAAAAAGATCTTATAAGACTGGTCTGTCTATCCATCTATCTATCTGTCTATCTGTCTGTCTGTCTATCTATAAACCTTGATAAATCTATTTATCTGCTTTCTAATCAACTTATTTCTTATTTACCTCCTTTTATTAGTTTGCTTATTTATTTCTTTATTGATTGATGGATTGATTGATGGAATGATTGTTTGATGGAATGATTGTTTGATGTTTGTGTTAAACGGCGTGTCAGTGTGTGTGTGTGTGTGTGTGTGTGTGTGTGTGTAAGTAAAGTGTATAGAATGTTTATTTACTTATCAGGAAAGCCGTCAATGGGGTCGGGACCTGAGTTTTATCGGGATCTCTATTATCAGCTTGAAGTCTCGCCGACATTTCTGAAAAAAAAAAGATAAAAAAAAAGAGTCGATAAATTAAAAGTGGAGATTCACCACCTTCATCATCACCTTCATTAACACCTTCATCATCACCTTCATTAACACCTTCATCATCACCTTTATCATCACTTTCATCATCACAAATAATGGAGAGCTGCTGAGATTGACACACGCGAGATTTACCTGTTGTGTTTTTCTGGGTCAGGATGTCGGCATTCTGGGAAAAAAAAGAAAAATAATAAATCAATTAATAAATATCGAAATATGTTCCAGGGTTGCTGCAGTTCAGTGTTAAGAGAAAGAGAGAGAGAGAGAGAGAGAGAGAGAGAGAGAGAGAGAGAGAGAGAGAGAGAGAGAGAGAGAGAGAGAGAGAAAGAGAGAGAGATCGAGAGACTAGAGAGAGAATAAGAGAGAAGAGAGAGGGAGAGAGAGAGAGAGAGGAGAAAATGAGGAGAAAGAGAGGATAGAGGAACTGAGGTGGAGAGAGAGAGGAGAGAGAGAGAAGAAAAAGGAGCGAGAGAGAGAGAGAGAGAGAGAGAGAGAGAGAGGAGAGAGAGAGAGGAGGGAGAGAGGCTAGAGAGAGAGAGAGAGAGAGAGAGTGAGAGAGAGGAGAGAGAGCTGAGAGAGAGAGAGAGAGAGAGAGAGAGAGAGAGAGAGAGAGAGAGAGAGAGAGAGAGAGAGAGAGAGAAGAGACAGAGAGAGAGAGAGAGAGAGAGAGAGAGAGAGAGAGAGAGAGAGAGAGAGAGAGAGAGAGAGAGAGAACTTCATCATCTGATTATCACTGGAACAAAGTCAAACTCGGAAGAAGTGGCACATCTGTCTATCTGTCTAATCTAATCTGTCTATGTGTCTTTTTGTCTGTTTTGTATTTACACTCTCACTGATTGGCTAATAAAAGTCAGTTAATTACTAGAACTATTAATTAATTGACTTATTATTGCAGATTTTTTTAAACAAATATAATAAATGAATACTGTGAATAAAAGGGAATAAAAACATCTGAAAGGAAAAGGATCTGATGCGAATGAGATCGGATCCGTCTGAGAGAAATCTGTTCCTATTGGATAAAAGGCGCGAGTCGAACATTTGGGTTAATAATGCGTTAAAAATAGAAAAATATCATCATAAATATTAAATGAATGCTTTGCAAAAAAAAAAAGTATTTTTATAATCTAATCATTTGTAACGTCAGGTTTTGGATCTGATTCCAGCCTCGTGTCTAATTTCATAGATGATTTATATATTGGGTATTTGGCAGACGTCCTTATCCAGAGCGAGTGAGGATTTATCTCATTTTTACCTGACTGAGTAGTTAAGGGCCTTGCTCAGGGGCCCATGTAAGGGCAGATTGGTGTTCAGTAGTCCAACACCTTAACCATTGCGCTCGCGCTTGCCACATCAGGTGTAATAAACCTGCGCCGGCTAATGAGCTGTGAATGAATAAAGAAATGAATCGCACCTGTTCGCCAGCAGCCTGTTGAATGTACCGGACCGCACAGAACGCAATGCAGGTGATCAGCAGGACGAAGATGAACATGCGGCTGATGCACAGCTCGCGCCTTAGAGTCCGCTGTTCGCGCACGATCCTGTCAGCCTCCATCAGTATAGTGTAAGACTCGTGAGCCTGGCGACCTTCCGTGCGCTTTGCGTTCCTGTCCACGCTCGCGCTCATTTTAGATACCGACGCTCACCGACGCTCACATCCTCTCCTCTTCACGCCACTGCGCTATTTATAGAAATGGGCGTGTGGTTTTCTTTCTTTTATAATGAGCGACTCCCCAAAACAACTTCGACACGTTTACTTAAATACGCACGCCCCCCTCTCTCTTTTTGCATGTGGTTGTAATTTCTTTGCGCTTCCTGCTCAGCCCACGTCTCTCTTACACACACACACACACACACACACACACACACACTCTCACATGAATTATGTTTGGAAGCCCGCCAGTTTTTTTGTGCGTGGGAAATGAGAAACCGGACAACGAGTAATCCTGATGCAGAGTCAGCAGTGATGCAATTCGGCTAAAAAATGCAAAAATAAAGACTTGCAGGAACTTCCGTTTATATCAAATAGCAGAAGAAAAAGCAGAAGAAGTAGGAAATTCATTACACTGACTTTCTAATAGTGTCTAGGGTTACACCTAAATTGTTTGTTTGGTTTTTAGTCGGTTGGAGTGTTTGTTTGTTTGTTTGTTTGGGGGAGGGGACTGTCAGTTTGTTTGCTTTTTGTTTGTTTGTGTGGTTGAGGTTTTTTGAACATTTGTTTGTCAGTCTGTTTTTTGTTTGTATATTTGTTTTTATTTGTTTGCCTGTTTTCTGCTTTTTGTTTGTTTGGTTAAAGGATTGTTTGTTTGTTGGTTTTTCTCTTTGTTTGGTTGCATTTTGTTTGACAGTTTGGAGGGTTTTTAATTCATTTGCCCGTTTCATTTGTTTGTTTTTTTTGTTTGTTTGTTCAACTGTTTCTGTGTTTGTCTGTTTGGTTGGAGGTTTTCCATTTGTTTGTTTTGTTGTTTTTTGTTTGTTTAATTGTTTGCTTGACAGTTTGAAGGTTTTGTTTGATTTATTTTCCTGTTTGTTGTTTTGTTTGTTTGTTTTTAGGTTAATTGTTTTTTGTTTGGTTGGTTAAAGGGTTGTTTGTTTGTCTGTTTGTTTTTTGTTTGTTTAATTGTTTGGCATTTTAAAGGGTTTTTTTATTTATTTGCCTGATTGTTGTTTTGTTTGGTTTTTGTTTGGTCGGTTGGTCTGTTGTGTCTCGTCCACGTTGAATTTTCTGATTGACTTGTTCAAACAGAATGATTTTCGAAGTCACTTTAGCTTGTCTGCCGGAGATCTGGCCGTTCTCTGGTCTACATTCACGTTTACATTTCTGGTATTTATCAGACCTCCGACATACGTTCACATTTACACTTTCTGTCTGTCTGAGCAGTTTATGGTAAAGGGCCTTGCTCAGGGGCCCAGCAGTGGCAGCTTGGTGGGGCCGGGAAATGAAATATATATATATATATACACAGTCACAAAAACGTTCTGGTATCAAGCTCGTTTTATTGTCATGTGTTTCCTGTGTTCAGGGTTACAGTTAGCAAGAGGTCAAAATATTAACAAATGAGGAGAAAGTCCACACACATCTGGAATCGCACATGAAGTGGATTCAAGGAAATTGTGTAATTATGTTAAAGAAATAAAATGATGTAGTTGAAAGAGGAAGCGCTTGTGTTTGTAACACAGACCATAAACTACAAGCAGAAAGCTTTATTTCTCTCATTTTCACAACCAATGACAGCGAGCCGTTGTCCTGCATGACTGAATCATCTCCTTGCTCTTCCTGTAACTGGCGTTACTCCATGTAACAGCTGCACATCTGAGAGCAAACAGAAGTCGAAAGTTCACGATCTCAGGTTCAAGCATGTTAGATGACACACCTGGGTGTGATGTAAAAGCCCTGAATCTGGCCTCAACCTGCCCTTAGCAGAACTTCACTGGCCTGTGAAATGACATAGTCATACGTCATACGTCATAAAAGGAAATGGGATGAAAATAAAAAAATCAATTAATTTGTTTTTCTCACAAGCAAATTGTAATGAGAAATTAAAAACACAAATTCTCGCACTAATGATGCTGAAGGTTGGGCTGTATAATTATTAAAAGAGCACGGAAAGAATTAAACTTTTTAACTTCACGATCATGAAACACTAAAAAAAATGTCGGACGCAAATGCATTAATTAGATTAGATTAGATTAGATTAGATTAGATTATTAGATTAAATCTGAGTAAATTGTATTAGAATAGATTAAAGTGTATTCGATTATTTCAGATTTGATTGAAGTAAATTCTATTAGATTAGATTAGATTAGATTAGATTAGCTCAGATTGAAGTGTATTGGATTATATTAGATTAGACTAAAGTAAATTGTTAGTCTTTAATATTAATCACACACTCAGTTAACCAAAAAGATTTTTAAACCTCCTCCTCCTCCACCTTCTTCTCCTTCTCCTCCACCTGCTCCTTTTCCTCCTTCCACTCCTCATCCACCTCCTTTTCATTTTTCTCCACCTCCCCCTCCCCCTCCCCCTTCTCCTTCTTCTCCTTCTCCTATTCCTCCTTCTTCTTCTTCTTCTCCTGCTCTCTCTCATCCTCATCCTTTCCCTTGTTCTTCTTGTTTTTCTTCTCCTTTCTCTCATCCACATCTTGTTCCTTCTTTTTCTTCTTCTTCTCCCCCTCCCCCTCATCCACATCCTTTTCTTTCTTCTCTTTCTCCTCCTTCTCCTCCCCCTCTTCCTCCCTGTTCAGACAAGCTTTTTCATTTCCGAGTTTAAACCTTTTTGTTATAGAAATTAGATCAGTAATTTGCAATGACAGATTAATTACTTTCCCTTTGATGCCATCGTGTAAGTATGATTGGGATCATTGCCCGGCTGGAGGTGGAGTTGTTACTTTTTTGTCACTATTTTGTCAGATAGGCCACCATTCTCATTATGCTGTCTAACAATTCTTAGACATTAGGAAAAAATCTCCAGTGGCATGATGCTCACTTCACCATGCTTCACACTTCTGTGGATAGACTGAAATTCCCTTTTTCTGTACGTTTCTAATTCCACTTCTCTCAGACTTGGACTGTTTCTGGAGCAGAAACTCCGCAAGGAAGTCAGAACTCGCTCCATCACTGATAAGTGACTAAAAAGTGAACAAAAGCTTGCTTTAGTCTTTCTCTAGCCGACTAGAAGAAATATATATTTACAAAGACGTTCCAAAAAATTGTCTTTTCCTTGAAGAAAACTGTGATCTCGTACCTGTTTCTGCAAATCTGCATCCGATATACAAAATTCGGAAGCGTTACTTGTTTAGACTTTTCTTCCACCTGAACTTTGGCCTTTCAGATGATTGGCGATTTCAGCTTCCTGGTTTGTAATCAGTTTGTTATGAATTATATAGGACAGATTACGATAACACAGGGTGTGAACTCTGTCCCTAGGATGTAGTGCAACAAAGAAACTCACAGGACTGTAAGACACGGTGGAATACGTTGCTTTTGAACCCTAGTCTTATATGACTCTTTGAGTCATTCTTTCACTGTTACATCAAGTACTCCGGTGCTCAGTCCACCTGTTCAGTCATCCGCCCTGTACCAAATCGCATACTTTTATACTATATAGTATGTGCTGCACTTTTCAAGTGCTTTAAGTGCTCAAAGAAAGAACTTGTTCCACGAGTTCAATTGCACTCGTTTATCATCATTCAAGTTAAACATTATCACGCCAATTTGCGCTGCCATGACGTTGTATGTCATGTGACGTATGTACCTGTAACCATGCTTCAGGAACACATACTATGGATTTATGCTGCATCACATCATACTAAATTCTGTACTACACTGGTTCCCAATCTTTTTTCCCCAGGAACATATTTTAGGTCCCCCCCTTCACATATAATGGTATTTCCTGCATTTTGTGTTTCAGTATTGCTGCACTGCGACCTGAATTGGTGGCTCTTCCTCGCCTGCAGGGTCCAGTATGTCCTGGTAATTACTATCAGCTGCTGAAGGAGGATCAGTGACATTCGCTCGGAGAATGAATTACAAATATTTCCATTTTTTGGTCAACCAGATGATCATGGATAAAATTAGCTCATGCAATATAATCATTCTGCTTAACGCTTCTCACTGCTCAAATATGCCCCCCCCCCAGAACTCGCTGAGGCTCCCCTGTGGGTCAGGACCCCCTGTTGGGAACCGCTGGTGTACTACATTTGAGTTAATAAAGTCTGTTATATATAGATTACAGGTATGACTAGATTCGGGACGTACTCCATCTGATATTGATATTGATGTTGATATTGTCACGCATCCCGTTGATATTGTTCACTCTTGAAATGCAACGCTGCTGCTTTTATTTCTGCTTTTATTTTATTTCGGAATATGACCAGATATCCCCACGGCGGGATCATGGATCAAGTGTCCATCGTATGTGTACTTCAAAATCAGAACTTCAAACTGGATTTTTAGCTAAATTGTAAAGGTAGAATCTACTGCCGTGGTAGTATCAGATGGTGTACCGGAAGAAGGCCAAAGTCTTTGAAACTGGGGTCATGTGAGATTTTATTTTATATTATTTTTTTATTTCGAGTTTTTGCTCAGACAGCAGTGAGCTTTGTTAATCTCTAACCAGACAAACATAAACTGATAACAATTCAGCATGATGCAATGTCGCGTGTAACTTTATTGCAGCATGCCGCAGTACTCTCCGCAGCCACACCTCGGTTGGTTTAACATTAAAACTGGGTTTATGTTTAAGGACAAAGGACTTTTTATGCTAATTATTATGTTTCATTGTCTGGTTGACTGAAAGAGGTAAAATTGTCTGGAGTCAGTGGAAAATGTCGGGCCAGACAAGCAAAAAAACATAAGAACAAACGAAAGATTAATGCTGGTATTATCTTCCTGACCTCCCAAAGAATTCACCGTGAAACAATGATGTCCAGATGTCCAGGAGGCTCCAGTTCCAGTTCATCCTGAAGGGTTAAACCCCGTCTGGACACCATTTCAGACCCATTCTGTTGAAACCTGTTCAAAATATGTGGAGCATAAAAGATGCATCATCCCTGAAGTGTCCAAAATATTAGTGATGCTTGGGGTTTGGGGTTGGGGTTTGGAGGAGCTACAAAAATGTCATTAATGTAATTAATTTAGTCAGGACTGCACAGTGAGTACATTCCTTAAGCATGAGCTCTGTAAGTTACCGCCAAAAGCAGTAGATTATTTAATTTCACTGTGAAGCATTTTGTAACTCCTTCTTGTCTGTAAAAGATGCTATATAAATACATTTTTACTTTACTTTTAAATAATTGGACATGTGGACAAATTGTCTGCCATAGAAGTACCTGGACTAAATCACAGGGTACATGTGGACACTACAGTGGAGATGTGTTGAAAGTTTCCACCCTTAGTAGACGTAAAATAATAGGCATAATTGGGACAATTTAGTGGTCCATGCAATAAAGTGAACACCAAAGGGGATATCAAAATGGACATGGACGAAAACAAAAGGGGGGGGGGGGTTAAATAAAATAGATTTTTCAGATTTTAAACACCAAAGCAGACACCAAAATAGACATGTGGACCAAAATATGTCTTAATAATATTTAAAGTGGAAATGGACTAAAAAATTGGGATTTTAGGCGTATAGGCAGAAAAGTGGACACTATAATAGAACTTATATTGGATGACATTTTCAACATAAGTAAACATATAGTAATGGATGTAATGGGTTTTTACGAAACCCAAGAGGACACCCAAGTTGGCGTGTGGACACAGTGTCCAACCATTGAACATGGGCTAAAAGTAAATAGATTTTTGGGAGTCCATACTATCTACCTTAGGTGGACATGTGTTTAAACAGAATGGGCTCTAATCACCAAAGTAGACATATGGACACATCCATCCTAAATAGACATGGATTTAAAATAGACTGTCCAAGCACCAAAGATTTAAATAATATGGACTTTTGGGGTCCAAGTTCATTGGCTCTGTGTACATGTACCTTGCAGAATGACGATAAAGTTACATCTAATCTAATCTAATCCAATCTAAGCACCATAAGATTTTAGGCTACAGAAGATATTTTTGCAATTTTTGGCGATTCATAGATTTAAAAAAAACTAAAAATCGGTTGTCTTACAAATGGAAGTACATTAAAACAAGTCACTCGTTGGTCCGCGGATGGTGCAGTCTTCTGTAGATTTTGAAAGTCTCGATCCGTGGACATTTTATTAACTCCGAGGACGACTGAAGAGGAACTTTCATTCAACCTGCAACCCATCAGTTTGTTTCAGTCGAGGACACGAAGACAAGAATCAACAGCAGATCACAGCCCGTGTTTATGACCACATGAGATTTTACTGGAATCAAGTATGAGGGTCTGTACAAATGTGTCTGATGTACAAGAGATCAGAATAATAATAAAAAAAAGAAATTCCGCTGTACAATGCACGTAACCGTACTCGGATGTACAGCGCCACCGTCTGACAGTCAAAATATTTACACATTTTTATACTGTTTTATGTCTAAATAAAGGTCACGCTGAAGGTGCACATACTAACGCAGTAATTTGATTTTTTTTACCTTTGTACAGTCGACCATGTTTGGGGAA
Source organism: Bagarius yarrelli (assembly GCA_005784505.1). NCBI lineage: Eukaryota > Metazoa > Chordata > Actinopteri > Siluriformes > Sisoridae > Bagarius > Bagarius yarrelli. The sequence continues at coordinate 110,831 of VCAZ01000307.1, forward strand.
AAGCCGCTCGATTTTTCGTCGTGCTGAGTAAAGCGGTGGTTTGGAGTTTTTTGGGAGGGGGGTTATTTTTAGCGTTTCTCGTAGCGAGTCATTCATGAGGACGTTGCGTAACTCGTTAGCATATAAAGGTTGGTTGCATTACAAGATCCATCACACAATCCAGCCTTCGGTTAGCTGTATCTATGATGTGTACCGAACTACACTGTGTGGGCAAAAGTTTGTGCACCCCTGACTGTCCCAGCTTTGTTGCGATATTTTTGTCTCATTTTTATTCCGTAGTCCCTTCTTTTCTCATGGCTATGAGGGTTTGTATTTGTTTAATCAGTTCTTCCATCACACCATAGAGCTTCCTGAGGCTCCATTATTGTATTCCATAAGAGCTGTTAAGAGTTGAGGGCCTTGCTCAGGGGTATAAGCAAAATAAGCTGTTACTTACAGCTCCCATGACCACCAGGGGGCCCAGAAGGGTAAATGTCGAGTAACTTTTTTGTTGGTTTGTTTGTTTTTTATATATCACGTCAATGGACAATTTTGATTATACGACATTATGCAATCTTAAATAAATATAGATTTTAAATGTTAAAGTGCAAATAAACTCTTGTGGCTCTAAAGGGCAAAAGGGCAGAAGGGTAAAAACCTCGATATGATGCAAGCAAACCCGCTACAACGAATAAAATTGATTGCGTGTGCAAATTCTGTTTAGGACCCCAAAGGCCCTGGGTCCAGCAGTGCCAGTGGTGGTACTGAGATTCGAACTCACAAGCTTCTGTTCAAGCAATCCAAAAACTGACCTCCCACGTCCCCCAAATACCCAGACCTCTCTTTGAGTTTGTGTCCTGATGGGACAAAGTTTCAGCTTCTGTAACCTTTACTGTTCTGAGCTTCCAGATTTGGGTGAAGGTCAAGGGTGCACATACTTTTTGGCAATTATTTTTGCTGTAATTCAGTGGGTTTAAACCAATCCGCTTTGCTGGGAGGTTATAAACATCTACCGAAACTTCCTCAGCGTGTAAATGACATAACTTCCTCTTCAGAAATGAGGTCCAAAACAAGCTGCGTTAAAACCTACACTGGATCCATTCAGAGCAGTGGATCCCGACCTTTTTATCTGTGATCCCCTTTCTTTTCTAAAAAAATATTTTAGGGCCCCTTCACATTTGATGGTCCTGCATTTGGTGTTTCCAGTACTGCTGCACTGCGAGCCGATTGGTGGGCCGATTGGTGGGCTCTTCCTCACCTGGGTCCAGTATAGTATATCAGCGTCGTTACTATCAGCTTCTGAGACGAGTATTAAACAGAAGACAGGGTTGGCGTTTTAATGAACAGGTCAATATTAGCGAAGGCTTTCCTCAATTCCCGTCTGTGGAGAGAGACAGGGAAGGAGTGTGAAGAGCCTGGTGGGAACAGTTTATAAAAATTCAACACTCGGCTAAAAAAAAAGGGGATGTTGATGTTTTTTGACGTCTTTTGCCTTCCTGATGACGCATTCCAGAAGTCATGTACGTCAGAAATGCAGAACAAATCCGCAACAGCACAGACTGACACAGAAATAAATATGATTTCAAATATTAATCATAATAATAATAATAATAATAATAATAATAGTTCAGTCTCAAGTCCAGGTTCATTTTGCACTTTTGCAATTTTTTTAGCCACATCACATTTGAAGGGATTATTTTTTTTAATAAAAAGCACTTTATGTTTTATCTTACAAACACACCACACACACACACGCGGCTTTTCTCCGAATAGCAGTAAAGTAAGTGTGTCTCCATTTTTTTTCCTTCCAGAAACACTCCCTGGCATGTAGAAGATGGCTTTTAAGTTTCGTTTTGAGTGAAGCAGTGCAGCTTTTGTTTATGCACAGAAAGTCTTTGTACATTCTTGTATAGAATCCAGCTCTATACACACACACACACACACACACACACATACACACACACACACACACACACAGTCACGCACATTTTTTCTTTCATTATTTTAAGTTGTTTATCCAACTGGATCGTTTCTTGCACCGCTGACGTGCTGCGACTCTTCTGATACCACGGGACGTATGTGTTTATCGGTCACATGCTGCTATCCTGACAGTTTAATCAGTGTGTACATGAACGTATTCTGTATTAATCTGTATTAAAGTTTTAAGAGGGTGTGGCCAGGAGAAAACCTGCAAATGGCTGAAAAAAAAAAAAAAAAATAAATTGGACTTAGTAAATGGGTTTCGATAGTAAAATGGGTGTGGCTAAGAGAATATCAGGGGTGTAGATATCAGAGGGGGGGTGGCCTAAAAATGCTTTCAGAAACAGTACAGTGGTGTGATCAGGAAAAAGTGTGTTGAGTGTTTGGAGAGGTGAGGGGGCGTGGCCGAAATGATGACTACAGTAAGGTGAGGAAGGGGCGTGGCCAGAAGGATGACGTCAGGGGATTGCAGTTGATAAAATGATAAGTTTCGGATTTAACAGAAAGTTTAGCGAATGATTTCGATGATGTTGTTGTTTTTGTCATTTAGCAGCTTGTTTTGAATGTAACTTTATCTTTGGGCTGTAAAGTCGTGCGGTAGTTTACGAGGTGTTTCCTCGCTGGTTTTTTCCCGAAACATCAGCCAACTAATCTTTACGTCAGAGAGCCGATTTTCCTCGGACAGGTTTCTCTGGTTACGGTCATATTAACGTCATTCAGATACGGCTCATTTCTGCCGAACTGGAGGAAAGACCACCACCTAATTACGAAGAGAAACAGCAGAGTCGAGGTTTCCAGAGTGAGACACGACCTCTGAGAGAAAAGTGGGACCTTAGTGACGAAGACTGAGGCTAAAAGCATGAGTGGGTTTTACTCCTCGAACAATTTTTAGCACCAGCTGTGATTTGCCATCTAGAACAAATCAGATAAGAAGGTGACGAAACACAGGCCGGAGGAGGGGGGGATTATAAGTAATTCCTGCTTTGATCTAATGTCAAATACCATTAGCAAAGCGATCTGTGATCCTACATCACTTTTCGGCTCAAAAAACATGTTTAATGTTAGACTGTATAACGTAGGGACACGGCTTTGCAGTCTGTCAATCATTTCAGTCTTAAAAGTCGAAAAAGTCTTTGATGCTGGTTTTAACGAGCACTTTTTTAACCTCCATCTTAGGTTTAACCTGGCTAACTCGACTCCATGGGATGTTAGCATTAGCATGGGTTAGCATTAGCTATTGTACGCTTTTAAATTCCTCATCGGAAATGTAAAATTTTGAGCGGGGGGAAAAAAAAAAAGAGTCGCAGCATTTACAACAGCGCAAGATTGATGCTAGCGGGTTTTTTTTCCGGAATGCATTTTCTTCCCTATTGTGTATGAAAGAGCGTTAATAGCTTTAGAGATTTAGAGATTTAGACATTAGATTTTGGCATAAATGTCACAAATGTCAAAACTGTCTTTAGTAGCTAGCTTTAGGGCCTGGACAACCCTAGCAAGTGACGAAGATTCAGTTTCCTAATTCTCTTTGTTTTTATCAGTGGCGTTAAAAACGTTTCACACAGACTGGGCTAAGATTATCTTCTAGTGCTGTTGGAGGGGTGGGGGGGGGTTTCGGGGGCAATCTTTATCCTTTCATTCACACATCCTTTGGATATCGTACAAACATGGAAGAAACCGAACGATTTAAGCGGGTGAGTCACTGCAGTCAGGTCCTAGCGCAAGCCTTCGTTCTTTGAAAAAGACATGCTGTCAGATTCAAGAGCTCATTAGCGCGCTCGTAGCTGCTTTAACCACCGCAGTGATGACGTTAGCTTTAGCTTCATGAGAAATGTCGGCGATCGTGTGAAGACTTTTTCAGAATCCCCCCTTCCTTTTACGCCTTGCACATGACAACCACTAGAGAGAAAGATAAAACCTTGGAAGTATCCTTTAACTTGATGATCCACCAGATTAAGAGGTTAGCTTAAAGTCTTAGCATTTTTGTAACAACCTTTCCACCGTGTCACACCAACATGCCTCTTGTCACGCCTTGTAAACGCTAGCGGCAGAAGCTAAAGCCAGCTGGCCGTTAGACGGTACTGAGCACTGCTCCTCCTCCAGGAGGACCCCGGGCTCGGCGTGCGGGATGCTGTCGTGGTAGCTGCTAAAGCTGATGTTGTCCTCCTTGAGCTCGATGGTCCAGAACGGCGCGTTAAGCTTGCGGTTGCGGTACTCACGGTACGTGTACACGGCACCTACAAAACCCATGAGCAACACCAGCAGAACGATTATCACAGCCAGGATGATGACGTTGAACTGCGTCCACGAGACCACGGCCAGAGCGGACGCCGTGCTGTTGCTGGTGGTGGGGTCTCCCGGGCCGGAGTGAAGGGGTGGGGCTTTACTATGGCCGACAGAGGCGGGAGAGAGACGTAGAGAAGAGCCGGGGGAGGTGAAATGGTAGACCTGAAGATAGATGTTCTCGTAGGAACTGGAAGCCTTGAGGCTGGAAAGGAAGAATAAATAATTTCAACTACAGATACAGAGGTGCAAACTTTTTAAAAGTAAGTGCCCCCCTATCTAAAAATATCTACAATTTACATTTTTGTCATTTGCCAGATGCCCTTAACTCATTTTATATTCCACTGAGCAGTTAAGGGCCTTGCTTGGGGGCCCAGAATTGGCATAATTTATCAAACCCATGATCTTCTGATCAGCAGTCCAACACCTTAAACACTGAGCTACCACATCCCCTCGCTAGTAAACATTTTCAGTAACTTCTGACAGCCAACATCAGCTTTTAAGTCATAATAAAATATAATAGGTTTTTCACAACATTCGCCACAACTGTCAAAGTTTTTAATCTATATTTTTACTAATACCTGTTTACTGTGGCCAAAAAATAAATAAACTAAGGAAACTGGTCAATCCTGTGTGATCCTGGCGAGAAGAACCTGAGACGCTTCCAAGAAGGCGTCTGCAAAAAACACTCGTGATATCATGACCCAAATCCTGGTTGTTGTTTTTTTTTGTTTGGGGAGGGCTGGGGGGTGTTCTGTTATAGCCTGATGACTCAGAAGGGTCTGGATGGTGGGACCTCTGCCCAGACTTGAGTCAGAATAATCAACCTCACATGATTTTGACAACTTGCCAAGACTTGCATCAACCCTCTATCATAGATTAGGCTGAAACTTCAGCTTAATACGTTAAACTCTGCAACTTTCTGCTGACTGATTGTTTCCTCCAAAAGTTTCGGAACGGCAAGATTTTTTATGAGACAAACTTTGGTTTGGTTTGAGATCAGATCATAACCACTGAAGTGTAGATCAGACTCTCAGCTCTTCGTTCCTGACACTTAAGTCTAATAAAAAACTTTACACATGTTGGATAATCCAAATTATCGGCCTGATATGGCTCTGAATGTGGATCTCAGGTCTGATCTATCACTTCACTTCACAACTGTGACCTTTCTGTTCCGATACTTTTGGAAGAGACTGTAGGTATGCGAATAACAGAACAGGCAACATTTCCTGATACTCAAAAATATCATTTATGTTTAATGCTATAACTGATTATTCAGTTATCTGGCAACGTTTTATACTACATACACAATATAGCCCAAAGTTACGTAAACCCAAGTAGTGTCTCTTCCCGGGCACTGTTCCACAAACTCTGAGTCACACACTCGCCTAGAACCTCGTGCATGTTGTAGCTTCGAACTCTTCCTTAACTGGAACTGCCAGACTTCCAGCATGACAATGACAATGGAGACATGCTGTGTTCTGATTGGACTGGAGGAACTCTTGTGTCTTTTCGGCTAGTCTGTCTCGTTCTGCTGTAACTAATTAGCTGTTGATTGTTGATTTATTGTTATTTGCTAGCTTAGATTCGTTTGCTAGGGGTTTTTTTTAGTTGCTAGTTTTTTTTTATTTTTCTCCAGTTTGTTGTTTGCTAGTCCACTTTAGTCATAACTGGTCAAATTATTTTAATTGCTAGTTTATTTACTGCTAATAAAGAAAGTGTAATTTTTTTTTTTGCTAGTTTGCTGTCATTTTTTTGTCTCAATTGCTATTTGCTAATTTCTTTTAAATCTATAGTTAAGTATTAAATGCTAATTTACTATAAATTACTAGTTTTTTGTTATTTCTAAATGTCTGGTTGTTTGCTAGTTTACTGTTAGTTGTGGGGTTTTTTATATTATGGTTATTTGGTTATTTATTTCAAGAATTCACTAGTTTAGTGTGGTTTGCTAGTTTACTGTAAATGACTAGTTTTCTAGTTTTGTGTCATTTGCTAGCACACACACACACACACACACCTTTCAGCGTGCAGTTGTGGGCGGGGGCGTCCCCTGTGTATCCTGAGGCACAGAGTTCGCAGTGTGTCCCGGTGGTGTGGTTGGCACACAGGAGGCAGCGCCCGGTCTCCGGATGGCAAATACTGGGCGCCGAACGCGGATCGGCGTTTTCATTACACTCACACCGCACACACTCGCTGCCGGATTTGTAAAAGCCATCTGTACACACTTCACAGGTAGGTGGTGCGAAGCCAGCTTTACACTCATCACAGACAACATGAACGGTGGAGTCTGTTGATAAAACACACACTTATGTTAAATAAATAAACAACATCAGCAGAGTTGTGTTTGCGGTATAGCTGAATTTAGTGTAGCAGTGAGAGGTAAGAGTGTAACAGTGAGAGGTAAAGGAGTAACCGTAAGGGGTAAGAGTGTAACAGTGAGAGTGTAGCAGTGAGAGGTTAGAGTGTAACAGTGAGAGGTAAGAGTAACAGTGTAAGAGTGTACAGTGAGAGGTAAGAGTGTAACAGTGAGAGGTGAGAGTGTAGCAGTGAGAGGTTAGAGTGTAACAGTGAGAGGTAAGAGTGTAACAGTGAGAGGTAAGAGTGTAACAGTGAGAGGTAAGAGTGTAACAGTGAGAGGTAAGAGTGTAACAGTGAGAGGTTAGAGTGTAACAGTGAGAGGTAAGAGTGTAACAGTGAGAGTGTAGCAGTGAGAGGTTAGAGTGTAACAGTGAGAGGTAAGAGTATAACAGTGAGAGGTAGGTTACAGAGTGTAACAGTGAGAGGTAGAGTGTACAGTGAGTAACAGTGAGAGGTGAGAGTGAGAGGTAACAGTGAGAGTAACGGTTAGAGGTTGTAACAGTGAGAGGTAGAGTTAAGGAGTATACAGTGAGAGGTGAGAGTGTAACAGTGAGAGGTTAGAGTGTAACAGTGAAGGGTGAGTATACAGTGAGGTAAGTGAGTGACAGTGTAACAGTGAGAGTAGGTTGAGTAGTGAGTGAGGTGTAACAGTGAGAGAGTTGAAGAGTGTAACAGTGAGAGTGTAGTGAGAGTGTAGCAGTGAGAGGTTAGAGTGTAACAGTGAGAGGTAAGAGTGTAACAGTGAGAGGTAAGAGTATAAGAGTTAGAAGTGAGAGTGTAACAGTGAGAGGTTAGAGTGTAACAGTGAGAGGTAAGAGTGTAACAGTGAGAGGTTAGAGTGTAACAGTGAGAGGTAAGAGTGTAAGAGTGTAAGTGAGACAGTGAGAGGTGAGAGTGTAACAGTGAGAGGTTAGAGTGTAACAGTGAGAGGTAAGAGTAGAGTGTAAGAGTGTAACAGTGAGAGGTGAGAGTGTGTAACAGTGAGAGGTTAGAGTGTAACAGTGAGAGTGAGAGGTAGAGTGTAACAGTGTAAGAGTGTGTAACAGTGAGAGGTAAAGTGAGAGTAAGAGTAACAGTGAGAGTGTTAGAGTAGTGCAAGAGTAGTAACAGTGAGAGTGTAGCAGTGAGAGGTTAGAGTGAGAGTAACAGTGAGAGGTTAAGAGTGTAACAGTGAGAGGTAAGAGGTAAGAGTGTAACAGTGAGAGGTAGAGTAGTAACGCAGTGAGAGGTTAGAGTGTAACAGTGAGAGGTAAGAGTGTACCATGGTAACAGTGAGAGGTAAGAGTATAACAGTGAGAGGTAAGAGTGTAACAGTGAGAGGTGAGAGTGTAGAGTGTAACAGTGAGAGAGTGTTTAACAGGAGAGTTGTAACAGTGAGAGGTAAGAGTGTAACAGTGTAACAGTCAGAGTGTAGCAGGTGAGAGGTTAGAGTGTAACAGTGAGAGGTAAGAGTGTAGAGTGTAAAAAGTAACAGTGAGAGGTTAGAGTGTAACAGTGAGAGTGGTAAGTGAGTTGTAACAGTGAGAGGTAGGTAAGAGAGTATAACAGTGAGAGGTTAGAGTGTAACAGTGAGAGTGAGAGGTGAGAGTGTAACAGTGAGAGGTAAGAGTGTGAGTAAGTAAGTATAACAGTGAGAGAGGTAAGAGTGTAACAGTGAGAGGTAAAGGAGTAACCGTAAGGGGTAAGAGTGTAACAGTGAGAGGTAAGAGTGTAACAGTGAGAGTGTAGCATGAGAGTGGTAGCAGTGAGAGGTTAGAGTGTAACAGTGAGAGGTAACAGAGAGTGGATAACAGTGAGAGGTTAGAGTGTAACAGTGAGAGGTAAGAGTGTAACAGAGTGAGAGGTGAGAGTGTAACAGAGTGAGAGGTTAGAGTGTAACAGTGAGAGGTAAGAGTGAGTGAGGTAGAGAGTTTGTTGTAACATGAGAGGTAACGTAACAGTGAGAGGTGAGAGTGTAACAGTGAGAGGTTAGAGTGTAACAGTGAGAGGTAAGAGTGAGAGGTAATAAACAGTACCAGTGAGAGGAGAGGTGAGAGTGAGAGGTAACAGTGAGAGGTAAGAGTGTAACAGTGAGAGGTAAGGGTATAACATGAGAGGTGAGAGGTGTACAAGTGAGAGTAACAGTGAGAGAGGTTAGAGTGTAAACAGTGAGAGGTAAGAGTGTAACAGTGAGAGGTAAGAGTGTATAAACAGTGAGAGTGTAGCAGTGAGAGGTTAGAGTGTAACAGTGAGAGGTAAGAGTGTAAGCGGTAAGTACAGTGAGAGGTGAGAGTGATAAAGAGTGAGAGGTTAGAGTGTAACAGTGAGAGGTGAAGAGTGTAACAGTGAGAGGTTGTAACAGAGTGAGAGTTGAGAGGTAACAGTGTAGACAGGTGAGAGGTAAGAGTGTAACAGTGAGAGTGTAGCAGTGAGAGGTTAGAGTGTAACAGTGAGAGGTAAGAGTGTAACAGTGAGAGGTAAGAGTATAACAGTGAGAGGTTAGTGACAGTAGAGTGTAACAGTGAGAGGTGAGAAACAGTGAGAGGTAAGAGTATAACAGTGAGAGGTTAGAGTGTGTAACAGTGAGAGGTAGAGTAGAGGTTAGAGTGTAACAGTGAGAGGTAAGAGTGTAACAGTGAGAGGTGAGAGTGTAACAGTGAGAGGTTAGAGTGTAACAGTGAGAGGTAAGAGTGTAACAGTAAGAGAGTAACAGTGAGAGGTTAGAGTGTAACAGTAAGAGTGTAACAGTAAGAGTGTAACAGTGAGAGTGTAGCAGTGAGAGGTTAGAGTGTAACAGTGAGAGGTAAGAGTGTAACAGTGAGAGGTGAGAGTGTAACAGTGAGAGGTAAGAGTGTAACAGTAAGAGAGTAACAGTGAGAGGTTAGAGTAAAAATATTTACTGTATAATAAACTCTATTCATTAATTTTGTGATGTGTGTATTTCAGCCACCAGGGGGCGCTCTGACTCTACACTTCTCTTTTATTTACGATTCAAGCGGTTTTACATAAGACTATGACTAAGGTGTGTTAATGACGGGATGACTCAGTCTGAACCGCGCGTGAGTGTGTGTGTGTGTGTGTGTGTGTGTGTGTGTGTGTGTGTGTGTGTGTGTGTTTAATTTGACATAAATTAAACTGAAGAGCAGAGGGAAGGAGACGCTGCGTCTCTATAAAATAATATACAGAAATAAATTACTTATTTTGCGCCAAACATACAGTACAGTGTGTGTTAATCCACTGTCTCACCGTCAGTCTGTCTTTCTCTTTGTTTACCGTGTCTTCTCTCTGTGTCTCAATGTCAGTCTATCTCTCTATGTCTTCTCTTTGTGTCTTACTGTCAGTCTGTTTCTCTGTGTCTCACTGTCAGTTTGTCTCTCTGTCTCTTTTTTCTGTGTCTCACTGTCAGTCTCTTTCTCTCTCTGTGTCTCACTGTCAGTCTGTCTTTCTTTGTCTCGCACACTCTTTGTCTTCCTGTCTTTCCATCAAGCTTTTTTCTGCTCACTTTCTCTTGGTGTTGCCTACTTTTTTTCTTACTATATTGCTGTCTGTCTCTTTCTCTCTGTCACTCTTTCACTGTCTCTCTCTACGTCTGTCTGTCTGTCTGTCTCTCATTTTCTCTCCACATTTCTGTGACCACCCCCTCACACACACATACATTGATTTTTATGATGTAACACAAAGCCCCACAGACTTCTTAAAATGATCTAGACTGTCTACATGCACACACTTAGACACACACACACACACACACAAACACACACACACACAGCTCAGCCCAGCCAGAGTATGAAATATTAATGACACTGGGGAACAGCGCTAACGGGAAAGCTGACTGATTGTCTATTAGACACACACACACACACACAAACACACACACACACTAAGCTCTGTTCTCATCATGATACCGCATCACTTCTCCATCGATCTCTGTTACCACGGCAACCGCTCGCTCCAACAGACAGGCAGCTGCCAAATTGTCTGTGGTGGTTTCTCGGACTGTTTCTACCCCCCCAGCGCACCTACACACCCCCCCCCCACACACACACACCGCCTTTATCATCATCATCATCACCCCTTGCACATATTCCTCGAAAACACTCCTCGAACACAGTCTTCCCACACGTTCTCCACATACACACTCCTTTCATAACCTTCTCACACACTCTTCTCACACATTCCCATGTGGCGTGTCTCACCAAAGTGGCAGGTGCCTGTAGAGCTGTGGGTGGGACAGGGACAGGGCACACACTTGTCTCCACCGCCATCTCCTCCACCTGGGGCTCGGTAGTAGCCTGGCACACACTCCTCACAGTTTTGTCCCTGAGTGTTGTCCTGACAGTCCATACACACACCTGAAAGAGAGAGAGAGAGAGAGAGAGAGAGAGAGAGAGAGAGAGAGAGAAAGAGGGGAGAGAGAGAGAGAGAGGGAGAGGAGAGAGAGAGAGAGAGAGAGAGAGAGAAAAAGTCAGAGACACAGAGAGACAGAGAGAGAGAGACAAAGGCGCACACACACATATAGACAGATAGAGAGAGAGAGAGAGAGAGAGAGAGAGACACACAGAGAAAGACAGAAGCACACACACACACACACAGAGACAGTGTGTGAGAGAGACAGAAAGAGAGAGAGAGACAGGTCCCTTTAGAGTAAAACATTTAGAGTAAAACAAGTGGGTGAACACACACACACACACACACACACACACAAAATAATCTCTGTTTCT
>VCAZ01000307.1:124627-194627 GCA_005784505.1 Bagarius yarrelli
CACACACACACACTCACTCCTAAAAAGAACTCTTCAAAAGAAACACTGGACACTGAAGCATTTTTTAAATACGTTCATTTAACCATTTGAAGCTAATGTTGCTAACAACTAATGAAAGTTTATGGCAACCAGATTAGCGTGTCTGTGGTCTATTTCATGGATGGCTGAATAAATAAATGCATTAATGGATGAATGGGTAGATTAATGAGTGGATTATATGTGAAAAGATAAATGGACGGATGGATTAATAGATGGATGAAGAAAAAGAAAATGAATACATGACTAAATGAATGAATGGGTTCATGAATAATGAATGAATAAATTAATTCATGAATGAATACAAAAAACAATGAATGGATGAAAGAAAGGATGAAAAGGTAAATGAAAAAGTTGAATGTCTGGATGAATGAATATATAAATTAAAGAATGGATAATTGATGGATATTTGGATGGATTGATGAATGAATAACAAAATGAATGGATTAGTTAGTTAATGAATAAATGAATAGATTACTGTATTAATTAATTGATTGATGAATAGATGGATGGATGGATGAATTAATGGATGGATTTATGAATAAATTAATGGATGTAATTAACAAATGAATTAATGGATGGATTTATGAATGAATGAATGAATGAATGAGCTAATGACTTAATTAATAAATACATGAATGTTTTTTATGGATGGTTTTATGGATAATTGATGAATGGATTGATAAATGGATGGAGGGATGAATGAATGGAAGGATGGATGGATAGATTTTATAAATGAGTTAATGGATGGATGGATTTATAAATGAATCAATGAATCAATCAAAATTTGACAGAAAAATTTCTAGCGTAAAGTGTCTGAAAGCTTCACATGAATCACTTTTCATCATCTTTTCTAAGCGCTTTATATTCGACACATTCTTTCCGTTCTGCTTCTGGCCAATCAGATCACTTGGAAAGGGTGAGTGTTGGGGTTGAATGTGGTGTGTGTGAGAAACAGATCGCGTTAGTAAGCGATGAAATGAATCAATAATTCATTATGGCTAATCAACAGCGCGGTGTGAGCCGCGGGTTAAAGCCGCTAGCGTGTGCATTATTCAGCTGTTTTTCCATCTCACTGCAGAGACCGCCGTATCGATCCCTTACACAGACACACACACACACACACACACACACGTCTGATAAGATTCTTTAGAAACAGAAATGTATCCCAACCGCTGTCTGAGCTGCTGATATAGAAAAGTACCCTAAAATCTCCTGACCAATCAGAGAAAAGCAGGTTGCAGCATTAACTTATAGTCATACTTTCACTTACCTACAGACACCCTTACACTAGGCCACTGTGTGTGTGTGTGTGTGTGTGTGTGTGTGTGTGTGTGTGTTTGGCTATAATAAGGTTTTCAAAGAACCAAAGGCGATCAGCCGCATATTAACTAGGTCAGTGTTACACAATGACTGGGGCTGTGTGTGTGTGTGTGTGTTGTGTGTGTGTGTGTGTGTGTGTGTGTGTGTGTGACACCCTCCCTCCCTTACAGTTCTACAGTCCCATAATCCTCCTCTAACTCAGAAACAGGAAGTCTCCATTCTCCGTTCTTTCTGGCTGCGAATTCAATAATAATAAAAAAGAAAAAAAAACTATAAATTCACGAGTTTAGCATGTGTCGTTAGCATTATTTTATTATTTTAATGAATAACTGAATAATGAAATGAATAAATAAATGAATGGATGAATGGATGAATATGTGAAAGGTTGAATGGTTGGTTGGATAAACAAATTAATAAATAGATTGATAAATGAAAAAAAAAAAAATAATTAATTAATTAATTAATTAATAGATGCAAAAATTGAAGAATGAATGGCTGGATGTATTATTGGATGGATTAACAAGATGGATTGATAGATGTATAGATGGATGGATGGATGGATGGATGGATGGATGTGGATGGATGGATGGGATTGATAGATGGATGATGGAGTGGATGGATGGATGGATGGGATTAATGGAGATGGATGATTGTGGATGGATGGGATGGATGGATGGATGGATGGATGGGATGGATGGATGATGGATGATGATTGATTATCTATGGATGATGAGTGGATGGATGGATGGATGGATGGATGGATGGATGGATGGATGGAGATGGATGGATGGATGGATGGATGGATGGATGGATGGATGGATGGATGGAATAGGATGATGATGATGGATGGATGGATGGATGGATGGATGGATGGATGGATAATAGATGGATGATGTGGTGGATGGATGGATGGGATGGATGGATGGATGGATGGATGGATGGATGATGATGGATGAGTGGATGGATGGATGGATGGATTAATAGATGGATGGGGGATGGATGGATGGATGGATGGATGGATGGATGGATAATAGGATGGATGGATGGATGGATGGATGGATGGATGGATGGCTAATAGGATGGATGGATGGATGGATGGATGGATGGATGGATGGATTAACAGATGGATGAGTGGATGGATGGATGGATGGATGGATGGATGGATGGATGGATGGATGGATGGATGGATGGATGGATGGATGGATGGATGGATGGATGGATGGATGGATGGATGGATGGATGGATGGATGGATTAACAGATGGATGGATGAACAGCTCAAGTCTCGTAGTGTTTGTGTTGTGTATAAAATGAGCACTGGTGGATTTTCCTCCCACACGTCAGCACAGACTCGTTCCTCAGAAATTCAATTTAAACTACAGATTTAAAAACAGCCTCCTACACACACCTACACCCAGCACATACACACACACTCACACTCTCACACACACACTAGACTCCACAATCCGCCGATCATTACCCAGAATTCCTCTCACCTGTCACATCCCGGAGTCACAGCGCCGAAGGAGTCACAGCCGCAGGGGAGACAGCCCACCGTCCCGTTACTGAAGTGATCCTCCTCACACTCCTCACACTGCAGCCCAGTGTATCCCGTCATACACACACACTGCCCCGTGTCCCGGTCACACTCCTCCGGCTCCAACACCCCCTCTGTACTGCAGTTACACACCAGCTCTGTGTGGGGGGGGGGGGGGGGGGGGGGGGGGGGGGGGGGGGGGGGGGGGGGGGGGGGGGGGGGGGGGTGGGGGGGGGTGGGGGGGGGGGGGGCGGGGGGGAGGGGGGGGGGGTGGGGGGGGGGGGGGGGGGGGGGGGGCAGGGGGGAAAAAGCAGAAAAAGCAGAAGAAACAATGATTTTTTTTATGATAATATTAATAATAATAGCAATATAAATAAAAAAATGAAAATACTTCTTAATTTTTAATGAATTAGTTTAATTAATTATGGTGATAAAAAAATTAAATTAAAAATATATTTCTCTAATTTGTTTACTTTCATTTGTTCAATTTTTATTATATATATTTTTTCTAATCTGTTTTTATAGAATTTTTAAATATATGAAAATAAACTAATAATTTAAGCCCAAATAAACTAAAATTGTAAAAAAAAATGTAATAAAAAAAACACGTCAGGCAGTCATTTGGATTATTGCAAACAAAATTATAGAAAATTATTAAAAATGAATCACGTCTCCGAATAGGATTTAAAATATATTTATATTTAAAGAAACATATTTGTAAGTCAAAAATTTATAAATAACAACCAAAATATAGAACCTCATTCCATTTTTGATAATTAGTCGTTAGCATTAGCCTGTTAGACGGTCTGGTAAATATTTCTTTTTATTATTTGCTTAAACATACATTTTTTTCATTGATGGTTCGAATTTTTGGAATCGGGTTTATTATATAATAAAGAATAAAGTTTTATAAAATGTTTTGCTCGGTTATTTTATATTAATGATAATCAGCCCTTTTTTTAAAATAAAAATAAAAAGCAAAGTCAGATCACAGTTTCCCACAATGCACCTCACCCTGTGATAGAATGTGGCATGAAAGGGCACCTGCTGAACAAAACATCATTTGTATGCGCCGCTGCATACGAACACACACACACAAACACACATATACAGACGGAGATCGTCTGTATAAACACCTCCGGGTCCTAAGGGGGGTCATGGAGAGCCCGGTTAAGCCCTCTACATCTTTCCGTCTGACAGCACACACACACACACACACACACGTCTCAGGGAGCGGCTCAGGGATCATAACGCAAAGAAAAAAAATCACGCTGTGATTTTGCAGATTGCATCATTCATAAAAAACGGAGAAGGAAAATAAATGGCGGTGATTATATAACGCTCCCGATCCAATTAGCGGAGGCGACTGTGATGGTGTGAGGTTCAATCCTTTAATCGTGTTTCCGTAGCAACCTTTTAGCCGTGTTAGCATGACGCTCGATTTTAATAGTCTCCCTGAAGCTTTGTGTTTTATTCAGCATGTTTTATTCAATCGACGCCTTTGATCTATGAACCTCTTCATCCGGTTTATTGTTTATTAGCCTAGCGATGTGCGCTAGCATTTCACTGCAATTTAACTCCGGATCTGTGTCATATCCTCGCCTTCTCCTCCGTTTGCTCTGTTTGCTTACAGTGAAAGCTACAGAACCTCCTTTAATTTTTTTTGAGGTTACGTTATTGCTCCATCGCATCATTGTTGCGGTTACATTATAAACGTCGTGTAACGCTAGCGAAGCTACAATTCAGCTGCGTTATGAATTTCATTATCAAAGTGAAAACCTGGAGAAATATGGATGCTGTGGTGTGATAAATGACTTTTTTGGAAGAGGTGAAAGTGAAGAAAAACTGTAAAGAGAAAGGTGTAAAGTGGTGGCCACCGCGGAGGTGAACACATTTTAGGTGGTGCAGAAAAATCGGACTGTTTTTAATGCAAGTATTTAACCAGCCAATGGTGATGATGCAACATTACTGCTAGTGGGAAAAGTGGTAGCTCAGTGGTTAAGGTGATGGACTGATTATTGGAAGAGTAGGGTTCGATTCCCAGCACCACCAACCTGCCACAACTTGCTTAGTTGTATAAAAGAGATAAATGCAAGTCACTCTGGGGGAAAAGCGTCTGCCGAATGCTGTAAATGTAAATAGTAGCTGAAATATTACAAACGTCGACTGTTACAGAACGTAAAAAATGTAGCATAAATCAGTAAATTTGAGTTTTATGTGAATTTATTATCAGTAATTAATTCATCAAATATGATCGTTCAAATAATTCAGTCATTTATATTCATCAGATTCAGAGATGAAGGCTGTAATACTAATGATGTCCACTAGAGGGAACCAAAGGAAAAACAATAAAAGGCATTAAATCCAGAACAGTCCAATCACATCAGAAAGCTAAAAAAATAATAATATTGGTTTGCTAACAACAGAAGTGAGAGGGTTCGAGGCACAACAAGGAGCCATTTAACGCTTATCTTTTTGACCGGCCCCTATTGACCGGCCGCTTCTGGTGTAAAACAATAAGCAAAATAAAAGCAAAAAAGTAAAAATATAAAGCAGCTAGCATTGAGAAGCGGGAATAAACAGAAAACAGGAGGATGTAGTAAAAAAATAATAATATATTAAGTTAAAAATAACGTAGGTAAGGTAAGATATAGAGTAAAATGTGATGTGTAAAGAAAGAAGAAACTAAACGTAAGAATGGACAAGAAACATAAAGGAAAGAATTAAAGTTGTTACAGAAGAAACTGTAAACTAATGTAAGAAGAAAGAATGAAAGAATCTATACGCGTAAAGTTTAAAGTAAAAACGTAGAATAAAGTGGGAAGTAGGAAGTAGCGGAAAGTTTAATCCAGTAGCCAAACGTAGCTAAAAGTTAGCCGTAAATAGAAAAGCAGGAAGTAAATTACAGTCGAATATAAAGTGAAGTGTGTAAAGAGTCGTAGCAGAAATAACGGCGTGATAAGTAAAGTTTAAATTAGACAGTAAATTAAATTAAAGACTAAAACAGGAAGTGAATTAAAAGCAGCTGAGAACTAAAGGAACACGTGTGACGGTATTTCTCCATAATATTTCCGTTTTCATTACGGCTAATTTGCTTAGTAAAACTTCAAAAAAAGTTTTGTTTACAGTGTTTTGGGTGTGTAAGTTCTAGGATTTATAGGAGGCCTGTGGAGTTACGCCATAACGATGATGATGATGATGAGGTTGTTGACCTAAGCGACTGTCACGAGCCATAAATCGTTGGGATTCTGGACCTGTTTACACCTGAAACACGGCGACGGTGTCCTTTTTTAGCATCGAAGGCGAGACTGTTTTTTTCATCAACACGTCATGTGGTCACCTGCAACATGGAGTGCTGAGGGTACTGGTAGATCAGTGTTTAAGATGTTGGATGCAAGACCAGCAAGATCATGGGTTCAATTCCAACCACTATCGATGGTGCCACTGCTGGGCCCCTGAGCAAGGCCCTTAACCCCCGACCGTACAAATGACATGTAAGAGTCTCTGGAAAAGGGGCGTCTTCCAAAAGCTATAAATGTAAATGGAACCTTCTAAAGTGTCCAGTGAAAGTCAGGATGTGACGTTTGGAACGTTTCCAGGAGACGTTAACAAAAGGCTGATTATGCAAGCCGGGCTTTTGTCTCCGTACTGTGACCTCACGCTATAGACACAACAGCTGCGCTCACGGCCAGGGGGTTATACCAGGGTTCAGACCTGACGTGGCCTCCTGGCTGTTTTGGGTTTTTCTTTTTAGGGAAAAAGCTTCATGAGCGGATTTTTACCTGGATGGAGGAACAGGATCGGGTTACTGTGAACCAGGTCACAACTTCTGATGGGAACTGTTTTTTTTAAAGATATTCTTGGGGCATTTTGTCTTTATTTATAGGACAGACAGAGATGAAACAGGAGAGACAGAGAGAGAGAGAGAGAGAGAGGAGGGTGGAACCGGAAGAAAATCGAACCCGGGTAGCCGAAGCATCGGCACCCCAACCCACCACACCACGATGCCCCAACCCACCACACTATATTTATGGTCAGTGTGAAAGCCTGCAGAAGCCTCTCTGTTAGGATGCTGATGTTTTGCTCATTTTGCTAATACGGATCGACGTGGCATGACGTGCTGTTACTCTTTTTTTATAATTAATAGCTGAGGGTTTTTGCTGTTTATGTTACAATAAAAATTAACCTTTATCCTTGTAAGCAACTTTTTTTTTCTCTTCCAAATGAAACTAATTCTCTTACACAAAGCTACACAAACTACAACGCTAAACGTGCTAACGTGTAAAAAAAGTGTCTGTATTCACTCGATTCACTAACGTTGCCTAAAATTCTCATGTAATTTATACTTCGAATGAGAACTTTAAAAATGGCCGCCTTCACCTCAGTTACCTCACGGTATTTAGCGACATGCTGTAGTGTTGCGTGTGTTTAAAAGATTGTAAAAAAAAAAAACAGAAATAATTTTGAGGGAAAATATTTACCAAAAAAAAAACATTTTTAACAAAAAAAAAAATTTTATTACCTGAAAAAGTGAATTTTATCCGTCTAAAAATGTTCAAAAAGTGAATTTTATCCGTATTTGACTAAATTGCCTATTTGACCGCCGCAGTTGAAGTAAAAACTGTGTAGCCTCAATAGCTACCAATCTCGAGCGCTGTAACTGCTTTATAAACCGCTTTAGACGTGTCATAAGGCTCTATAGCTCTCTGTGTCACTGCTGTTAATAAAAAATCATCGGTTTTGCGGTAATGTGATCAAGCGTCAGCGCTCCAAAGTCGGAAATCTCGTACACTTTTTGGTTCAATTTCTTGTGTTCGACTTTATTTTATTTTATTTTTTTATAAAATATTGTTCTGTATTCTGTTCTGATTGGCTACGAACACACAAACAAGCGTAAACTCGTTCTCGGTCCCGAATAGGTCGGAAATAGGTTAGTGTTTGGAAGCGCTGAGACTGGAGACTCCTTCTGTTAACAAGTTCATATAAACAAAGCAGTCGAGTTTCTCCAGACCAGCAAATCAGGCGATCCGGAACATTCCAACCACCAGACTGGAATGCAGTGATGATCCACCTCTACATCATAGCCTGGTTCCGTCTTTCGGTTCTTTTAAACGAGACTCAAAATTGCATTTAATTACATTAGCGCTGGGGCAGAACGGTGGTTTAGTGTTTAGCACCGTTGCCTTACAGTAAGAAGGTCCAGGGTTCGATTCCCCTGCAGGGGTCTTTCTGTGTGGAGTTTGCATGTTCTTGTTATGGGTTCTTGTGTGTGTTTACTCCGGGTTCTCCGGTGTCCCCCCACGGTCCAAAAACATGTATGTTAGATTGACTGCTGATTTTAAATTGCCCATAGAAGTGATTGTGTGTGTGTGTTTGCGTGTGTGTGTGTGTGTGTATATCCCTGTGATGGACTGGTGACCTGTCCAGGGTGTCCCCCCTCATGTCTTTCACTCTTTCAGAGACAGCTGGGATAAGACTTCAGCAGATCCCTGTGACCCCGAATAGGGAATAAGCGGGTAAAGAAGATGAATGAATAAATGAATGAATGAATAAATGAGTGTTTGATTCCACAGGCTAATAATTATCAAAACCTAATCGCATTTTTGAACTCATGAAACATCAGAATTGGCGGAAATCTACGTCTGATATATGTTTCAGCGGTAAGTGTGGAAAAAACTGGCTCTATAGCGCCACCTATAATCTTTATGTATAAATTTTTTGTATAAAAATTGGGCACACAGGTGTAACACAACAATCTCTCCAAAAAAAAACCCTGCAGGAAGTCGGTTATTTTAAGGATCATTTGTTCCTGTTGGTTTTTGTTTGTCTGAAAGTAAAATATTATAAATAAATAAGTTTTTTTGTCTGATTATTAACGACCAAGGACATGAGAGGCCCGAGTGTCTGATGTGCAGGTCGCTGTCATTGGGGCGGTGTTTGTTTCTACACCTTGTGTGTGTTGAGATACACCAATTGCACCGGAGACAGAATCAGAGAATTGGAGTGCAGAATATTACAGAAATTTGTCTCAGATCTTGTAAAGAACCTGGAATCTGATGGTGATCCGACTCACCTTGGGAATTGTCTGAGGTTGTGATCAGACCTGCGTCCTGCGCTTTATCAGACACGGAGCTGCGTCGCCTTTGTGCCAGCAGACGCGCTGCTTTGGGTTTGTGGAGCTCCAGAGGCGCAGCATCTTCTCTTAGGGTGTTGGTGGAAGGTTGGATGGAGATGGAGGTGGAGATTTGCGCCTGTGCGGGCAGTACGGTGGGAGCTGGTGTAAGGCCGGTGAACGACGCGCCGACGCGCACGATGGACTGAGAATCTGCGTCACCTGAGCTGAGGATCTGGCGAGGTTTCCGAACCGCGTCGTGCGCACAGGACCACCCGAGGCACGCCAGAGCCAGGAGAGAGAAAGCAGGAGAAGCCGACATCATCATCATCAGCACCATCATGACCATCGCGCTCTCTCTCTCTCTCTCTCTCTCTCTTTCTCTCTCTCTTTCTCTCTATCAAACCCTCCTCTCAAACAACAACGGCGCTGCTTTCGGATCCCGTCCTCCAATTTCCATTGGGTTCTTTAAAAAAATGCATATATCATAAATAACATTTCACAGCGCACCAGCCAAACCGCCATCACAGCCACCAAGGACGAAAAAACCTCTTCTTTTATTACCAATAGCGATAAATCCAGCGCAAGGTGTTTGTCAAAGCATCGCAACCTCAGGGCAAACCGACAAACAGGAGTTTCAGCCAATCACACGAGCTCATGTGGAAACTCTGGCAAATCAGGAAGCGGGGCGGGATTAGGGCTGCGTTAGAATCCTCCCTACTCTGCGGAATTCGGGAGCCGTTCAGCCAATCAGAGCAAGGAGAACGCAAAGCGCGGTGTGACTTTTTACCGCGATGAGTGATCTGATTGGTGGACAAAAAAAACGAAAGACCAAAGCAAATTAAATGCAAATGATGCAGAATTTAACACCAAAATGTCCGTTTTTATCCTAAAAAATAGACTAAAATTCAGCTCATCAGCATGAAAACATTAGAAAATAAGATGCAATGAGCAAACATGAGGTTCAATTTCAGAATTAAAGACAAAACGCTGGTTTACAAATTAATGGCACCCCAATATTATTTTAGAAAATAGTATAAAAATATTTCTGTAATGTCTAACTATCTTTATAAAATATCTATGTTTAAAAACCCTTTATTCCCTAAACCCTACATTTCTTCTTATTCCCTAAACCCTACATTCCTTCTTATTCCCTAAACCCTACATTCCTTCTTTTTCCCTAAACCCTAAAATCCTTCTTATTCCCTAAACCCTTTATTCTCTAAATCCTAGATTCCTTCTTATTCCCTAAACCCTACATTCCTTCCTATTCCTTCTTATTATTATTAACTATTTATGATGGTGTAATTATTATATTATTATCTTTCCCGCAAGTGTCATTTTACAGTAATCTGCTCAGTGTGTTTGTGTGTGTGTGTGTGTCAGCAGTGTTTCCTCTCAAAGGTTAGTGTGTAATAAGGACCTGCAGCTGTCAATAATTTAGAGGTGAAACTTTACTCCTGCACGCTGCAATACCACCAGGATTTTCACCACCAGGTGGCAGCAAAGCGGTACAGTGGGTCCTGCAGCCTGTAGCAGGAAATGGCGTCCCTTCAGAAAGCAATTTCCCGTCCCTATTTCCTGTCCTTTAATCTCTTCTCCATATCCGGTTTCTTTAAGTCCCACCCACTATTACCTTTACTTATGTTCCCCACTTTATAGTTTATATCTGCCTCTAATGGAAAGGGGGCTGGTACCAGGCCCACCCTATTGCTGGGCCAGGGTCGGGCCGGGGTCTGGCTGGGGTCGGCCTGGGGTCAGCCTGGGGTCGGGCTGGGCCCACCCTGTCGCTGGACTGGCCCAACTATTAGAGGGGGGAAAATATAATAAACAATTCCTTGCTAAAATGTATAATTTCAAAAGCAAAAAGGGGGTTTTTTTTTATGTATCTATCTATGACTTCTACTTACTAACACACACACACACAAACACACACACACACAGACACACACACACACACACACCATTTATCTGCACACCAGCCAGCAAGAAAATTTAAAGACGCACCAAGAAAGAAAGAGAGAAAAAAGAAAGAAAGAAAGAAAGATTGATTGATTGATTGATTGATTGATTGATTGAT
Source organism: Bagarius yarrelli (assembly GCA_005784505.1). Taxonomy (NCBI): domain Eukaryota; kingdom Metazoa; phylum Chordata; class Actinopteri; order Siluriformes; family Sisoridae; genus Bagarius; species Bagarius yarrelli. The sequence goes on from VCAZ01000307.1 coordinate 135,714, forward strand.
TGATTGATTGATTCCGAAACCAAAAGTCTACCCGAAACCCTAACTCTACTACCTTATTCCCTATACCCTACACCCTATACCCTTATCTTTGGTCCATATTACCTTTTTTCTGTTTGTGAATCTCATCTTACTATAAACTTAATCACAATGACCTTCAAACACACACACACACACACACTCATCTTCCAACCCTAATGGTATACACACTAGGAATAAACAAAAGCAGATTAGTCTGAATAATCCTCATCCAATCCCATGCCCTCGCCTCTCTACCGCTGACCAATCAACATACAGCCCCGCCCCCTTCTCCTCACCAAATTGTCACAGCGAATCCGGTGAGTGGACGATGACGTGGTAAAGTGAAGTCGGTTAGCATGGAGGCTAGCGGAACATCTCGGCGGATCTAAACACTCGGTTATCATTCAGAAAATTCAGGAAAGATGAACATCGTGACAGTTTTCGTGGAAACAGCAACATTAAACCGTGTGTGAAATAATGGATATCAGTGTGTGTTAGCTAAAGGTAAGCTAATGCTTCAGTATCCACTGTATTCCGACTGGGAATTAGCATTAGCATTAGCTATAGAACTAGCTTCCTGATGTTATTATTATTATAAGCGGTCAGTGCTGCCAGATTAAAATATACCATTTATACAGTTGATAATTCTATAAACTTTATAATTCACATACAGTTAACATCTGTCTGAAATCATAATCTTATCGAAACTGGCGTAGGGACTTTTAACTGTGGAAAATGATTGACAGTCCTGGAAGCCCCGCCTCTTCCAGTGACGTCACTAGAGGACCTGGAACTGAAGACTCCCTCTCGCTTTTTCCTGCACAGATTCTAAGAGATTTGGCGTTTTGTTGTTTGTGTGTGTGTGGGTTTTTTTTTTTCAGTACTGGATAGCGACGATGAACGGCGTGTCCTGTGTGTGACGTCCCCTCGGCGGTGTGTGTGAGACATCAGAGACGTCTGTCTTCCTGCTGCAGTCCATCATGTTCGCCAAGCTGAAGAAGAAGATCGCCGAGGAGGCGGCGACGGCCACCCCTCGTCCTGGACGTCTGCCCCGCTCCTACAGCAAGGAGTCCATCACTTCAGTGGGAGCCGACTCAGGAGACGACTTTGTGAGTCTATCTATCTGTCTGTCTCACACACACACACACACACACACACACTTCCTCTTTGTCTGTATGTCCCTCCCTCAATCTGTTTCTCTTTCAATAGATGTCTGTCTGTTTGTCTTTCTCACACACACTCTGTCTGTCTGTCCCTCAGTCTATCCCTCTCTCTATGTCTCACTCTGTCTGTCTGTCTGTGTTCATGTTTGTCTGTCTTGTCAGCCTCTCTGTCTGTCTGACTCCCTGTATATCTCTCTCTTTTTTCCCCATGTTTCTCACTATGTCTGTCTGTCTCTCTTTTCATGTCTGTCTCACCATCATCTGTATGTTTGTCCATCTCTCCCACTCTTTTATTTTTTTGTCTGTCTGTCGTGTCAGTGTATTTTTCCATTTTTGTCTCACTTTCTCTCCCTTCATGTTAGTGTATATGTCTGTCTGTCTCTCTTTATTTATTACTCTCCTGTCTCGGCGTGTGTAAAATCCCCTCATCACGTCCTCAACATCTCCACCCAGCTGTAGGCACCATGTAGCAAACTGCATGCTAACATCCAACCTGTGTAACTTGACACTCCTGTTCCACTGTATACACACACACACACACACACACACACACACACACACACACACACACACACACACACACTGTGCTGCTGAATAATTAAGAAGCCTTTAAACTTGACTAAAGCTCAGAATCAGAGATTCACCTCCAACTTCAGAATCAGGATGGGGGGATGGGGGGGTTCCACTGCTGGAACCAGAACAGTTCCTGAACTGTCTGTTTATTAATCTCTCTCTCTCTCCTTGTCTATCTGTCTGTCTCTTTCTCTCTCTCCCTCTGTCTCTCGCTCTCTCTCTCTCTCTCTCTTTCTCGCTCTCTCTCTTTTCTCTATCTGTGTCGTGTTTTAACAGGCGTCGGACGGCAGCAGTTCCAGAGACGACCTCTCCTCTCAGATCCTGCGCCGAAACGACCAGATCCGCAAACTGGAGGCCAAACTTTCGGGTATCACACCTCTCTCTCTCTCTCTCTCTCTCTCTCTCTCTCTTATGCACTTAAACAGAACATTAGAAATTAAAGTATTCCTACACGGTAAGCGATAGATCGACCTTTCGCTCGCCGGACAGACTACACGATAGTGTTGCAGGGTTGCCAGATTGGAATAAATCACTGGGGTATTATTTAAAAAAAAAAAACATGGTTTCTTATTTCTAGCTTTCTCTCTCGTTCGTACCCAAAACACTTACTTATTACAGATTGGCTGGTTTTACTCACTCAAACACACACACACACACACACACACATGCATCCTTACTGATCTTCTTACTTAAAGAAGAACGATTAAATCTTTATTAGCAAAGGACCACCAGCAGACTCCAACAAAAGCTAGAAAGTAGCGTGAGAAAAAAACCATGCATATATGAGGAGTTAGTGGGGAAATGGCAACCATGGAGTTTCTGACTGACTGACCAAATGGTCAAAATGTTAAAAAAAAAATGTTTCTGCTCTCTCCAGCACCACCTGTTGGAGAGGCGGCATCATTTGCGATATTTATTATTTATTTATTTATTATTTATTATTCTGACTGTGATAATAGAGAGAATCCGTCTCTGTCTCTGAATACAGAGGTATAATTACGCCGAGCGTCATTACTCCTTTATTCCGTTACCTGGCGCTCAGTACGACCTACGCAGGCTGTGTAACTCCGTTAAGAGTTTCCGTTATAATCGTAACCGCAAATATATAAAGAGAAACGAGTGTTTTTTTTCCTCATTTCAGTCTCATTCTGTTTTTTCCCTCCATCGACCGCTTTAAATCATTTCTCCTTTTGTTTTTCCCTCTGTTTTTTTTTGTTTTGTTTTTTTTATCCTCCCTCCTTCCCTGATGTCATACCTGTGGACGCACATCCTCTCCTCCCGTGTGTGTGTGTGTGTGTGTGTGTGTGTGTGTGTGTGTGTGTGTGTGTGTGTGTGTGTGTGTGTGTGTGTGGTGTGTGTGTGTGTGTGTGTGTGTGTGTGTGTGTGTACCTCATCCCCCTCCTGACCCTAGACTACGCCGAACAGCTTCGGCTAATGCAGAAGACGAAGGAGAAGCTTGAACTTGCATTAGAGAAGCATCAGGATTGTACGTACCTGTTCTTTTCCTCCCTTCCATCCCTCTTTCTCTCCGTCTGTTTATCTATCCATTCTCCGCCTGTCTCTCGTTTGCTCTCCTCTGCAGCTCTGCATTTGTTTTCACGCCTCATCCCCCCTCATCCCCCTTTTTCCCTCTTTCCTGATCTGGAATCAGTGGTGCTGCTTTGAACTTTATTAACAGACAGACGTGTAAGCTGATCCCTCCATCATCAAACATTAACCTTTCATTTATAACCACAGAACTGTCTGTCTGTCTTTCTGTCTCGGTCTTTCTGTCTTTTTTTTTTCTTTCTTTCTGCCCTCCTTTCTTTCTTTTTTTCTTTTTTTTCTTTCTTCTCTTTATCTTTTTCTTTTTTCTTTAGTTCTTTCTTTCTCTATTCTTTTTTTTCATCTTTCTTTTTCCTTTAGTTATTTCTTTCCTTGTTTCTTTCTTTTTCTTTCTGTCTTTCTTTCCCTTTTTACTTTCCATCTTTCTTCCTTCATGTTTTTTTTTTTTTTTCCTTCATGTGTTTCATCTTCTTTCTTTCGTCTTTCTTTCTTTCTTTCTTTCTTTCTTTCTTTCTTTTCTCTCTTCTTTCCTTCATGTTTTTCTTCTGTTCTTTCTTTCCGTCACAGCCTGTAACCTCTAAACGACTGTGAATTTTCTTTCTGCTGGTCTGTACATTATGTAATATTGTGCGGTTGCCAGATCTCGTCTTTTTCCCCCTCAGCGTCTATGCGGAAGCTGCAGGAACAGAATGAAAACTTTCAGGCCAACCGAGCCAAGATGGCAGAAGGAATGGCTTTAGCGCTGGAGAAGAAGGACCAGGTGCAGGAATTCTATTGTTAATATATATATTAAAAAACATTAGCCTGATTCAAACCTGCTTAACTTTGTGTGTGTGTGTGTGTGTGTGTGTGTGTGTGTGTAGGAGTGGATGGAGAAGATGGCCACGCTGGAGAAGGTAGAACATCCGATATCCGATACTATACCAGTACACCGATCCGATATCCGATACTATACCAGTACACCGATCCGATATCCGATACTATGCCAGTACAACCGATCCGATATCCGATACTATGCCAGTACAACGATCCGATATCCGATACTATGCCAGTACACCGATCCGATATCCGATACTATGCCAGTACACAGACTCACTGACAGACACACACACACAACAGAGCCGCCAATCGCTTCAAATTTTTCTTGCGAACTTTCCAATCTAAAGGTTACAGTTTGTCCGGAATGTCATTTGCATGCTGATGTTTTAGCGTATTTAATTTCGTTTTTACATTCTTACTTTTTTTCATCCTCGTTTACGGGTTTAATGTCTTCACACACACACACACACACACACACACACTCGGGTTTTTGGCTTTCTTACCAAACAAATTTTTTGCTTTCATCTTTTTATATATTCATTACTGGCTTATGTACATATTTACTCACTAGCTGGTTTATTTTACAGAGAAGTCAGTGTGTTGAGGCTGTACTGTACTGTACTGTAGTGTGTGTGTGTGTGTGTGTGTGTGTGTGTTTCAGGAGAAGTCCTTGTTAGAAGCTCGTCTGGAGCAAAGTCTGAGTCTGTTTCAGAAGAGAGACGAACAGGATGAGCTGGAGGGCTTCCAGATGCAGGAACTGGCCAAAGTCAAGCACATGGTCCGATTCCTCGACACTTCACCCCATAGATACGTGTGTGTGTGTGTGTAGCGTAGCGTTATATTGAGTGTGTGTGTGTTGCAGCTGTTGCGTAAGGAGGAGCAGCTGAGTCAGAAGGAGCGGGAGCTGAAGCTGAGAGGGGAGGAGCTTAACACCGCACGCATCACACTCACTCGCACGCAGGATCAACTGTACGAGCTGGTGGAGGAGCAGCAGGAAACACAGAGCGTCAACGCGCAGCTACGAGCTCACAGGTTATTACAGCGCAACAACGGCGTCGCAACACTAGTAACACTAACCTAATTAACTAACCTGAAAACCAACCCGTCTGTCAGCTTTAACCTGCAGTTTAACCCGTCCCTCTGTAATGACTGAAACCAGTGGTTTAGTCTTTATTAAATACTTTATAAATATAGAGTTAATAAATATGAAGTTAGTTTTCTTTAGATTAGTTTTAATTCTCAAAATGTTTTGCAATTGCAAACTTAAATAAACTTTTAAATTTAAATAAAGTGAATAAAAATTATTTATATAAATATATAAAATCTTTTTTTATCTCTAAAATTCACCATGCAAGAAATTTTATTTGCGTATATAAAATATTGCAGTTAATTTGATATATTTTATGCAGTTTAGTTTTATTAACACTGTGGGGTGGAGGGTGTTTGATTTATTTGTCTGTTTTGTGAATTATTTAAATAAAAGAACATAAAGTTACAGAGAAATTAAAATTTATTCAACTAAAAAACTTTTTTTTATGAAACGGCTGCGTGTCCCCAAAAAAATGTTGAAAAACAAGCTGGTGTTTTTGGTGTTCCTGTGTTTTATGTATTTAAAGTGTGTGTATCTCTGAGCGTGGAGCAGTAACGGGTTCGGTGTGTTTACAGAGACAAGCTGCTGAGTGAGAAAGAGGAGGATGACAGGAGGATCTCTGACCTGGAGGCCAGAGAAGAAGAGCTCCAGCAGCTCATCCAACAAGTTTCTGAGGACTTCCAGAAGGTAAACACACACCTGCGCAGAACCGGACACCAGAATGAGGTCATACAGGTACATCCTGAACTTCTGTTTCAGGCGGTGTCTCATCCTGCAGATGAATTGTGATAAAACACCTAAAAACATCACAACATGCTTGGAATTTTTTTTTTTTAAAGTGTTTGTTAAAGACAGAAATTTTAAAAAGTAAAATAATAAATTATAATAAAAGTATTAATGATAAGAATGTTGCTTTTTTTTTGTGTTCAGTCTTATTGTGTATATATTTATTACATTTACTTACACTTATCCAACTGAGCAGTTAAGGGTTAAGGGCCTTGCTCAGGGGCCCAGAACTGGCAGCTTGGTGGTGCTGGGAATTGAGCCTACAATCTTCTGATTAACACCTTAACCACTGAGCTACCACATCCCCAAAATTAATTTAAACACTAATCAGTGTGTGTGTGTGTATTTGTTTGTTTTAGGCTCAGAGTGAAGCAAAATCTTTACAGCAGTCTATGGAGTCTCTAAAGTCCCAACACGACGAGCTGAAACTGCAGCACGAGCAGCACAGGGTTAAAGTGTGTTCACATCGCCATCACCATCACATCACCAAACATCACAATCACATCACCATCACCATCACCAAACATTACTTCACCATCACATCACCATTACATCACCAACACAATCACATCACCAACACCACAACACAATCACCAACACACCATCACCATCACCATCACCAACACAATCACCATCAACATCACCAACACAACATCACAATCACATCACCAACACGTCAGGGGTTTGAAAAAGATTCAAACTAATAATATCAATATCAAGCCAAAAAAGGAGCCAGATTTCAGAGAAAATCATATCGGACATTTAAAATTGTCACTTTTGTTTTTGTTATAGATGTATTATTTTTATATTAAGGAACAAAACACGAGGTTTATTTAATGTTTCCAAAATTATTTTTCAATCTAAAAAATAAACAAAATCAAATAAAGTTTCTATCATTTTAAAAGAAAAGGAAAAAAAAAGTGTTCATTTAAATATTAATTGAAAACCAGGAACAAACATATAAATTAAAGATTAAAGTATTAGTATTATAAAATGATATATAAATATATAACTTAATATTATATTGTATAATTGAAGAATAAAGTGTAAAAAAGGTTTCAGAGAAGGAAATTAATTCATCATCATTATTAAAGGAAATAGTTTTAAACGTACGTGTATAAACGTGAGAATATAAACGTGGCGTGTGATTGGTCAGGCTGCCGTGATGGAGGAGGAGCGAGAACGGCTGCAGAAGAAAGTCGTCTCTCTGGAGCGCAGACTGGAGTCCAACCTGTCTCAGGACGAACATCTACAGGAACTGCTCAAAGAGGTGAGGAGAACACACACACACACACACACACACGTGATGAATTCACCACCGTGTACGCATTTGTGTGTAGAAATCGCTACTGGAGCAGAGGTTAGAGGAGTCCAGAGGGGAGCTCCTAGAGGAACGAACCAATCACACGACAGCAGTGAGCTCGCTGGACGCAAAGGTACACAGGCGTCTCTACCAAAATATGTTATTGGACATTTCTATCAGTGTGTGTGTGTGTGTGAGATGTCATATTTCTGCTCGTGGGTCAGAATTCCAGGCTGAACGCAAACATCTCTGAGCTCCAGACGCTGCTGAGACATAAAGACGACTCGTCCAGGTGCTACAGGGAGAGGACGGACGCGCAGGTCAGAGAGACACACTGAACTTTGTTGTAAGAGTTTTTCACAGCATAGTATTTTTTGTCGTCATCTTTGTGTGTTGTGTGTGTGTGTGTGTGTGTGTGTGTGTGTGTGTGTGTGTGGTCAGATAGCTGATCTGGAGCAGAAGCTGAGCGACTCAGCGGAGAGACTGAGGAGTTTGGAAGAGACGCTGGAGGAGAAAGAGAGACGGAGGGAAAAACTGGTAGACAAACTGAAATCATAAACGTTACATGTCCCATCATAGGACAGTAAAGTGTCCACCAAACGTGAACCTTTCACACGCTTTTTACACGTACTAAAGATTTAAACATGCTTCTCACTTTACACACACTATACAGTATGGAAATGTGAGATTACGGCTGCAGCGATAGCCATGCTAGAGGAGTGACATTTGACCTTTGACTCTGCAGAAGGCAGAGTGGGCGGAGGAACGGGAGCGGCTACAGCAGCAGGTCTCCACACAGAGACAGAGAGGACTGGAGAAAACCGCTAAACTGGAGGAGGAGCTCCTCAAACTGCAGAGAGAGAGAGAGGATCAGATCAACTCACTTCAGGACAACATGGTGAGTGTGCGTGTGTGTGTGTGTGAGAGAGACAGGGCGAGAGAGTGAGAGACAGCGAGAGTTAGAGAGAGAGAGAGAGAGAGAGTTAGAGAGAGACAGGGCGAGAGTTAGAGAGAGACAGGGCGAGAGTTAGAGAGAGGACAGGGCGAGAGAGTTAGAGAGAGACAGGGCGAGAGTTAGAGAGAGACAGGGCGAGAGAGTGAGAGACAGCGAGAGTTAGAGAGAGACAGGGCGAGAGGTTAGAGAGAGAGGGCGAGAGGGCGAGAGAGTCAGAGAGGAGTGAGAGAGAGACAGGGCGAGAGAGAGATGAAAGAGAGACAGGGAGAGAGAGTGAAGGAGCGAGAGAGGTGAAGATCAGTTTGCATCAGTCGAGCCACAAATCAAAAATGATGTATAAATAAATAATTAAATCCGAATAACTAATTAATTTTTTTCCTCTGTGTGTCTGTGTCTGTGTCTGCGTCTGTAGAGGTTACTGGAGGAACAGAAGGTCACCCTGCTAAAGGAAAAATCAGAGATGGAGAAAACGCTACAGAAACTCAGTTTAGAACTCGAGAACTGTAAAGTGAGCAATTAAATCCAGAAAATCTTCACAAAACTGCAGTAACAGAGTGTTCATTAATATCGGAGTGTGTGTGTGTGTGTGTGTGTGTGTCAGGCGGAGTTGAGCAGCAGACAGACGGTAAGTGTGGAAATCGCTAAAGCTCTGGAAGAAACCCGGAAACAGAGAGAGGAGCTCCAACAGCAGGTTCATATCATCTCACTGGACTGTAACAGTTTAGAGCTGGTAACGTTTATATAACACTGATCTGACGCTCTGATAGGTCAGCCAGACGTCCGCATCAGCACAGAGGGCGGAGCAGGAAGTGCAGCGGCTTTCTGAGCAGGTGGGCGTGAAGGAGGTGGAGTTAAACAACCTAACCGAAGGTGCGAACTGATGTGGTCATGTGGACAGAATGTTGTGTGTGTTCATGTCAGTGTTTAAAGAGTGTGTGTGTGTGTGTTACAGAGCTGCAGATGGTACACTCCAGTCTGTCGTCACTGCAGGAGGAGTGTGAGGCGCTGCGGACCGAGATGGAAGACAAAAACACTCAAATCAAATCCCTGCAGCAGGAAATCCTCACACACACTCAGTCTAAGGTGTGTGTGTGTGTTGACTCACATTACTGTTTTCTGAAATATAAAATAAGGCGTTCACCCTTAGGTTTGTGTGTGTGTTTGTGTGTAGGAGTGTGATGCACAGGATGCGGAGGTATGTGTGAGTGAACAGAACGGCAGTGTCACTATGGGAGACGTGGACGAGCTGCAGAAATCTAACAAAGAGTTAGAACAGCAACTCAGTGAGAAAAACAAGGTAACACACACACACAAAAACCTTCTGTTAGGAGAAAAAGGCATGTCATTACAGCAAACTGTAAAACACACTTCAGACACTAGAGGGCAGTAATTACACACACACACGGAGAAAAAGGCACTTCATTACAGCAAACTGTAAAACACAATTCAGACACTAGAGGGCAGTAATCACACACACACATTCTGTAAAGGAGATACTGAAGATTCTGGACTCTTGTACAATTATATAACATCAAACTGGATTGAACACTCGAGTTAAAACATTAAATATGAGGATTTTTTTCTGGTGTGTATGCATGTGTGTGTGTATGCATGTTTGTGTGTGTGTGTGTATGTGCATGTGCATGTGCATGTGTGTGTATGTGTGTGTAAAAGTAAAACAGGTTCCTGAACAGATTTATAAACTCTGTGTGTTACAGACAATAAAACAGCTGCAGCAGAGACTGGCTGAATTAAAGAGAACACTACAGAAAGAACTGGTGCGTAGTGTGTGTGTGTGTGTGTGTGTGTGTGTGTGTGTGTGTGTGTGTGTGTGTGTGTGTGTGTTGTAAGTAAAAGTAAGAGAAAGGAAACAGAGCAAAACATTTTGTCATTGTGTGTGTGTGTGTTGCAGAAGTTAAAGCCGGACACTGACTCTGAGATTAAGGAGAAGCTTCAGGAAGGGAAGTTGAACTCTGAGGTTCCGGTTCCAGTCCCCGTTCCTACGCCTGTCCCTGGCTGCAGTCAGGGTCCCGTCCCCTCCACACACTCGTCCCAGACTAAAGTGATAAACAGCTCAGACCTGACGGACACACGGGAGATCAACTTCGAGTACCTCAAACACGTCGTTCTTAAATTCATGTCCTCTAGAGAGGCAGAGGTGAGACGCCTTTCCAGCCAATCAGATTTGAGAACAGAGGACAGATTATTCGTCCAATAAAGATGGTAATGGAAATGTTTTTGTTTTTTTGTTCTGCTGTAGGCGTATCAGCTGATCAGAGCCGTCTCAGTGCTGCTACATTTCACACACGAAGAAGAAGACATGCTGAAACAGACACTCGAGTACAAAGTGAGTGTGTGTGGAACCCCAGAACTCTGTCGCTGTGTCCTAACTGGGACACGGGTCCCGTAGAGAAGCTGTATTTGGGTCGGAGAACGCTCTAGATTAAAGCTCTGAAATAGCAGCACTCGCGTATTCCACAGAAACACAGGAAGTCTCTGGATTTTATCCAATCAATGCTAAGCTAATTTTCCTAAGCTAATGCTAATTTTCCCTGATGATATGTTTATTAACCAGTTAGTGACAAGGGTTCAAATTCAAATTTACAAGTAATATATGAGTATAGTGTGTGTGTGTGTGTGTGTGTGTGTGTGTGTGTGTGTATATATTCAGGGACGCGTCCTCCACGTCCCGGAGAAGAAACCCAACACACTGTGTGTTTGTTTTACAGATGTCGTGGTTCGGCTCCAAACCCACACCCAAAGGCATCATCCGTCCCTCCATCTCCGGATCCCCGAGCAGCTGGATGTGAGAAGAGGATAGCAAGTGAGAGAGAGAACGAGAGACAGAACAAGTGAACAAGGTGACGCCAGTGAAATAGAAATGTAAAATGTCTCCCCTGGGAAAGCAGATCGTTCTTCTCTTCCGGGTTCTTCGAATCACCGAATCGAGCAGCAGTGTAGCTAAAACTCGAGGACTTTTACATTAAAATTCCTTTCTCTCTCCGGACGAGGGGAAACGTTTGCACGCTGCGAAAGCTTCATAATAAGAACCGATCCCCCCCCCCCTTTTTGATTTGGTTTTTGCTTCATGAAGACGTTTATTTAAAAAAAAAACAATTATAACACACAAAACGGTGCATGGACTGGGACACGGAGGACACGTCTGGGGTTCACCTGTCCTGTAAGCGTGTCCGCTAGCGGGAAGCACATTCCGTACGTCTGTTTATATACTGTACATAACCAGCGTTTATAAAGCATCGGCTGTACAAATGGTTCCGTTTCCGAGGGTTTTTTTTTTTTTTTTTTTTTTTTTGCTTTAAACATATTAGGGATGTTTGAAGTAGCATGAAGGGGGCGGAGCCTGAGACTGCAGTATTAATGCAAGAGTGCATGCCTTATGCTCGACTCGTGAAGGTTTGAGGGGGAGCCGTAATCCGGATATTTATTTATCACTAATCGGTTATTTTATCGGTGATCTTTGATCTAAGGAGCGCTGTAACGCAGGGACACGCCCACTCCTGCGGGGGTGCGCTGGGATGCACCGAGTCGACGGCGAATTTTACAATAAAACACTCGCACTCGTTTCAGCTTCGTGTCAGATTTTTTTTCTTTCGAATGATTATTTTTTTTGTCGAAATCGAAACACAAAATGAAAATATGAGTCAACATTTTTTTTTCTTTTCAGTTTAAATATGCAAAAGTTTCTGATTTGATAATTTTGCTCTTTAAATCTTTCGTTCACTTTTTAATTCACTGTGAATGTTTTTGCAGATTATCAGGTTAAATTTGTGGTGTTAAAATACAAAATAATTATTAAAACCTCAATAATTATAATAATAATAATAAAGTTCATGTGTCCGACCCTTAAAATATTTAAGAATTTTTCTATCCAAAAATTTTTAATAGAAATTATAAAAATGTTTATTTTATATAACAGTTGGACATTTTATTGTCCTTAAAAATCACAAATAAGAATAAACATCAATTAATTTTTTATTTATTACAAATTACAAATCAAGTACGCAAATTTTCAGCTACGTTTCTGATTCTCCTCTTAAAGATTTGGACTGAATCAGTCTGAGGGGCGGAGCCAAACACATCAGCTGGAAAGGGGTGTGGTTTGTTTTTTGATTCAGGCTCGAATCGGTGCATCTCTAAACTAAATCTCTGATCTGATTCCAGCTGCTGGAGTCGGATTAATAATCGGCATGTGATCCGATCCATCAGTCTGTCTGGGGTTTTTTTACACTTTTATCTGTTTTAATCTACCAAATCAACAGGAAATGGTGCATTTTATCAGCCTTCACAGCGGTGTGTGTGTGTGTGTGTGTGTGAGACCTAATCAGGTGTGAGTAGTGTTCCTGTTTAACTAAATTCATGTTCATACTCTTGATTTCCGAGTCGTAATTCCCGCGTGTTCTGATTTAACAGCGTTACACGTCCGATTTTAGGGCAACTTGAATAAACGATCTTTTGGATTTTGTTTGATTTTTCTAACTGGGAGTTTAAAGAATCCTCATAAATGAAGAGTTTATCGATTAACGCTTTAAGCCTTATGAATCACCAAATTCCCACCAGGTTTAAGCGACGTTTTGATAAAGTTCAGATTTAACAGCAGCAAAAAATGCGACGATTGTTGCGATGTTTCCAGGTGTTTTTGTCACAATAAAATTGCAGTATAATAAAACGATCATCAGGTCATAATTGAGCCAAATGCATTTCTGAACATACATCAAAGCCCCCAGCTCGACCAATCAGGTGAGGAGTTTTATTTGTTTATTTATTGACACACGCAGCAATTCAATGCAACACATTTGGTTTGGAATTTACATTTTAATTCACTTTTTAAGTCACTGCCATCCAACTAAATTTGCGACGGTTTTTTTTTTTTTTTTTTTAAAGACAAATTAATAATTAATACTGCAATAATAATAATTAGTTAACATCCATTAAAATATTCAAGAAATCTTTTTGTCTAAGAAAAAACCATTTTCAATAGAATACGTTATCCCAACCCAGTCCTAATTTTTAGTATTGTAAATTTATCTGATCGACTCTTGGTTTATATAAAATTCAACACAATTTACAATTTATAGAATTATAAACTTTTAAAATGCATAATGAGGAGCCAAAAGTGTCAATTGTATTTATTTACACGCGCACACACACCTCATGCTATTCTGTATTTTTTACTCTTTATTCAAAGCCTAAAAGAAAAAAAATCGTTAATCAGACTTTATTCCACACCGATTGGATGTCATTTCTGTCATGGGCGGTCATGTGATTAAATTAGAACCCGAACGCTGGGAGATTTGACACCTTTCATCTATAAGAACGCAACAAAACAGGAAACATCTGAAAGACAGAGACGGAAAACAGACTTGTGATCTTTATTGCACCAGGCACTTCACATATGATCATTACTCACTCCTTCCACACACACACACACACACACACACACAACGCACGCACGCACGCACGTCCTCAGATGTCCCCAGCTTCAGCCATGGTCAAAAGGGGCGGGGACTAAAGATGAGCAACCAATCACAAGCCTAACACAGAAGCAGTCGTAGCCCAAACAGAGAATAATGGCTGTTTAAGAAGCCCCGCCCCCTTTCCCAGTGGGGACCCTGCGCTATATATTAATCATCTTTCTGTACAAGAGAAAAAAATCTGTAGCAGTGAAATCGTCGGTTCTCCTCTTTTCCTCCGCCGGACGCTAAATATTACCGCCAATTAATAATGTACAATAAATACAACACAACACACTCCTCCCATCCTCATGAAATAAAATAGAGAGTGTGTGTGAAAGTGTGTGTAAGAGAAAGCGCTCCTGATCGGGAGCAGAGTTAATATCAGCTGTCCGTATCTAACAGGGGAAAGAGAGAGCGGTCCGGTAGCGCGGGAGTTTCTTTACATTTATTTTATCACACAGATTTTCGTGCAGTCAGAACTCGAACAATGGAACCCAAACCTCCAACCGCAAAAGCCTGAGAGAGAGAGAGAGACAGAGAAAGAGCCAGAGAGAGAGGGAGCGAGAAACGGGGGGGGGGGGGGGACAGAGTGAGAGAGAGAGAGAAAGAGCAAGAGAAAGAGGGAAACAGAGAACGAGTGAGAGACAGAGCGAGAGAGAAAGAGGGACGAAGGGAGAAAGAGAGAGAAACAGAGAACGAGGGAGAGACAGAGACGGAAACAGACAGAAAAAGAGCGAGAAACACAGAGGGAGAGAAAGAGCGAGAGACAGAGAGACACAGAGGGAGAGAAAGAGCGAGAGAGAAAGAGCGAGAGAAAAAGAAAATATTAAGAGCAGTAGCTGGTAACAGAAGAATTTGTTCACAGGAATAAAACTGTATAAAAGGTTGATTGGCACTGATCAGCAGTCGATTCTATTCTGATGAGGAGGCGGAGTCTGTGTTTATTTCTGTAAACGGGGTGTGGCCACTGCGTCAGTAATGAAAGAGACACAGACGCCATCTGAAATCATGTACTATATTTAAGTGAGTCTGTACTTCCTGCCCGTAATAATGGCGGTTCTGTGTAGTATGATTACAGGTAGTACCAGTGAAATCCAGATGTTCTAGGTCTGTATGTTGACGTTGTCATGTGACTTACAGTTGGATGATAAACGAGTAAAATGTAACTACACTTTTAGTAAACACTTTAAGCTCCTAAAACAGGGCTGTGGCCCTGGAGTGTCAGTGAGGGGGCGTGGCCTCAGAGTGTCAGTGATTAGTTGTTAAAGTTGTTAAAGTTGTCTTGAGTCTAAGATTAGAAGGACATACAGATGATGAAGTTTGGTGTAATTGCGCTCCCGATGCCCCGTCTACCCCGCGCTCCTGATGACGGGGTTTATCTTTACACTCTGATGACTCCTCTCACCTTTTCATGCCACTGCAGCAGGATGGCGCTGCTGTTATCTGACGGCTTCTCGAACCCTCTGTAAATGTACTTCATCAGCAGATCCACACCGTTCTTATCCAGAGACTTCACAGCCGCCTCCATATCACTGCTCTTAAAGGAGGTGAGGACACGCAGGACCACAGCCTGGGCACGCTCCTGATTGTCAGAGAAGAAGAGAGGGAGGAATAAGAGGAGAGAGAGGAATGAGGAGAAAGAGGAATAAGAGGAGAGATAAAGGAATGAGGAGAGAAAGAGGATTAAGAGAAGAGAATAGGAAGAGAGAGTTGGAATGAGGAGAGAGAGGAATACGAGGGGAGATAGGGGAATGAGAGAGAAAGAGGAATAAGTAGAGGAAGGAATAAGAGGAGAGACAGGAATAAGGAGAGTGAGGAAGAGGAGAGAAAGAGGAATGAGGGGAGAGAAAGAAATAAGAGGGGAGAGAGGAATAAAAGGAGAGAAAGAGGAATAAGGAAGAGAGAGAGGAATAAGGAGAGAGATACAGTGAAATAGAGTGTGTGCGACAGGTGAGATGATAGAGACAGTGAGACGGGGGGAGGGGTGATAGGGGGATGGGAATGAGGAGAGCGAGAGAGATAAAAATAAGAGTGATATTAATAGAGCGCTATAACAGACTGGGACGCGTTTCTGTCTGCGGCTACAAATGAAAGCAACTCTATTTAAATTTGTTACATTTAATTCGAGTTTTAAATATTTAAATTTAAATATAAACTTTACACGTTGAAAGTCTCTCGTTCACACTCGATGTGACATCATATCGGAATCATTATCATATCGGAATCATTATCACACCGTCGGGATCATTAACCCAGTCGATCAGCACACACTCCTGCGCTCTGTGTGTGTGTGTGTGAGACTCCTGCGCCTGCTGCTGTCACACTCACACACGTGTGTCCATAAACACACTGCATCACGTTTCCTAAAACCGCAGACCGGAAAAAAAAAAAATAACAACCTGCTTTTCTATTCATTTCTCCTTCGGGGTCTCGAACCAATCATATTACAGTATTTCAGAAATATTATTCTAAAATGTTTATTATATAAACCAACTGCTGAATAGGGATTAATAGGGATAATCTTTGACCAATCAGTGATGATTATAGTACTAAGCTCCGCCCATGACACTTCACACTGTTTGTAATTAAGCGATGTGTGTGTTAACAGCAGGAGGAAAAAACAAAAGGAAACGGAGTGCATAAAGAAAAGTGGGAGGAGCCTGTTACCTTCACCGCCGGGTTTTTGGAGTTGATTGGTGGGTTTTTTTTAGAGCCACGTGGAACGCAGTCAGTCATCATGTCGCCTGTGGATTACCGTCGGTTAGGGAATGCAACTATTAACACAATTTCATCCATCCATCCATCCATCCACACGCACTCTACTCCTCCGTGCGACATTATTCAATCACAGTCGACCAATCATTGTAAAGCCCCGCCCAAAACTTAACAACCATCACTGATACGCTTCTTTTTTTCATTTTTAAACGAAATAATAAAAATTAGCATATGATCGAGAGAGAGAACTGTTTTACACCGAGTGTATTGCACACACACACACCTGACACACACACACACAATCCAGACTGTGTTTCTCTCTCTCTCTCCCTGGCTTTTCAACTACATTTCTGTATTTACACTCTACACAGGAAGTGATGTCACACAACAACAAAAGTCGCCAAGAAACTGAAAATATCTCTCTCACACACTCCGTTTCCATATCTAACCGCATGGTTGCCGTGGTAACCTGCATATCATCCAGACTCATCCGAAAAACAGCAACAAATAAAGCGATTTTAAATTATCTTTAATTATACGATGATGCAATCCCTCCTCATTGGTGGAGGGATGAGCAGCTGGAGAGCCAATGGAATAAGAGAAGAAGTAAAAAGCGATGGTCTCTTTACAGCTGCTTAATCAATATTATCGCCAAGACTGTCACAATTATTCAATAATCGTAGGATCGCAATTATTTGCCCTAACCGCGCGATCACTGAATCCAACCGCAATTACTTACTGCACTTTTTTTATTATCCACTAGGGGGAGCTGTAGAACCTGCAGCCCCCTACTTTCAACCAGAGAAAGTGAGTGGTCGATTCTGTTGATCAATTAAAGCAAATAATAATAATATAGTAAAATAATTGTTTTGAAGTTTTAGTTATCAGTTATTATATTTACCATTATATAATTTAACTATTTGCATAAGATGAAATAAATGAATAATAAACTACAGGAATAAAACATTATTAGCAAAACCGCAGCGTTGCGTTAACGCGCAAACATGATTTTAAATGCGTGACGCGCTGCTCGTGCATGTGTCCGCGGGAGCGCGCATGATTCGAGTCGTCGTGCACGAGGAAAGGATATTGCCTGATGAGCGCGTCCACCTCGGTTCCGTCCGGTCCCTGCTGCTCTGCGGCCTCCTCGTTCTCGTCCACGAACCGGTTCTCGTCGTACTGGTCGATGTCCACACCCCGGAACCGCGACCACAGCGTGTTCTTCGCCATGACGACCAGTGAGCAGCTCCAGGAGCGGACTGAGTTAGAGACAGGGGCAGAGGCAGGCGCGCTCGCGCTCTCTCTCTTACTGTTTGTCTGTCTTTCTGTCTCACACACACACAAAATCTGTGTTATGGGTTTTCTGTCTCTCAGGTGAGTGTCTCGCGCTCCAGCTGTTCGGGCAGGTGTGAAACCGTTATCTCTCTCCTAACGCGCGCATCTCCTCACAGCGCCGCTGCTAGAGCGGAACCGGAAATGAATGTGACTGTGGACGCGAACACTTCGCTGTTTCCGTTTCCGGTAAGATGACGCTGTTGATTAAACTGGAAAATTAATGTATATATATATTTTTTTTTTAAAAATAACCTTAAATAATACAACGAGTAAATATTTTTAATAGAATTGCTGGCTTAAAAAACATTTAAAAAAACACAAAAGGAAAAGCGAATTATAAATCAGTTTAATATATATACCATAATAATATTAATAGAAAAATAAATAAATTAAAATAGTTTTAAAACGCGAAAATCTTCAAGATGAATTAGTTTTTTTAATTTAAACAATCATAACAGAAGAAATAAGAAGAAAATGTCAAAAAGACAAACTGTCATTAAATAATCAAAAATATTCTCACTGAAAACCAAGAGCAATAATAATAATGCTGTTAATAATTAAATAAGTAATTAATAAAAACAATATTTGCAACAAAAAAATCAAATAAAACCTAAAATAACTATAACTAATTTGTGTTAAATGTGTTAACTTTTTTAAGTAAACTAAAAATGATTTTTTAAAAAACTGAAATAAATAACTGCAGGTTTTGGGATGTTTGGAATCTGTTTTATTAACTGGTATTTAACAGTAAGCCTGTAGGGGCGGCGGCAGAGTTTTTTTCTATCTGCACTTCAACAATTCCGTCGTCATTTTTTCTTTTTTTTCCCGAGAAATAATAAAAGTTCAAGTTTCCAGTTATTTTTTTTCCCTTGCAGTTAATTTAAAGTGAATCAGTGAATCAGTGAATCATTTGATTCATTGGTGAGATTTGTGACTCTCAGTATATCAGTGAGCGCGTATTTCTATTTCTGTGACCTCAGTGTCATACAGAAACATCCTTTTATTTATTTATTTATTTATTCATCTCGCTTTTGTTTTTTGCCCCCAAGAAAGCAACATCTGGACGGTGAGCAGAACATCTGTGTGCCATAATTATAATTACCCGCTACTTGTGTAAATCCCCTTATATACACGTTAGATCATATCTTGGCTGATAACGTAAAGCAGCTGTGTGTGTGTGTGTGTGTGTGTGTGTGTGTGTGTGTGTGTGTGTGTGTGCGCGTTTTATTATCAACCAACTCCAAAATCCTTACCATGCAGCAGTATTCATATGTTCATAAGATTTATTTCTCTCTCTCTCTCTCTCTCTCTCTCTCTCTCTCTCTCTATATGTCTGTCGGTCTCTCTCTCTCTGTCTGTCTGTCTGTCTCTCTCTCTGTGTCTTTTCTCTCAATCTCTTGCTTTATTGTCGTTTTTTTTTTTTTTTTCACTTTGATATCTCTCTCGCTATATATCTCTCTCCGCTCATCATTTATCCCTCTCTCTTCTTCTTTCTTTTGTTGATGCTCTGGCTCTCTCTTTTCTCTCTCTTTTTCTTTGTATCCCACATGGTCTTTCATTTATTCATTTTATTTTATTTATTTATTATCGTTTATGATTTTACATACAATCACAGAATTAATACCCCCCCCCCCCCCCCCCGTGGTTTTTTTTAAAATATTTCTTTATTTATTACACCCCCACCATTTATTCACCCCCCACCACCACCACCACCGCTGCGAAAGCTCTTAATTTATTTATTATATAAGGAATAATAAAACTGAAATAATCATTAACCCTTTGGTGATTTCCTTTTGTCCGATTCCACGTATTTCTATTTACTTGGGGTTTTCATGCAGTTTCAGGTGTGAAACAACTGCAACTCTGGCAACCCGACACCTGCTGCTTATTATAAACCTTCACACATGTTTTACGCAGTTCCTATAAATGTCGGAATAACATTCTATACCATAAAGACCCGCTGTGACTCTGAAACATCTGGATCACTCGGTCCTCCTCCACCTGTGGGTCCGAGTGTGGAGCTCACACACACTCTTACTCTCCTGAGGCCCTCCAGAACCCCACATGAACGTCTTAGTGGTTATGGTTTTACGAGGCACAGACCCCCACCACTCACCGCTGGGTATTTTGGGACGCGGCCCAGTCTGTCCTCTGGACTCCATTTTAAAGACGTGTCGACTTCCTGTCCTGTTGGAGTTTGTGAGGATTTGGGTGGATGATTTGATGGCTCTGTGGTTGAAGCTGGAGGATTCGGTAAGGCGTGTTCTGCTCCGATGGTGTTTGCGGGTATGAGGGGTTCTGACATGCTGTCCTGACAGGGAGCCATAAAAGGACGGCAGCACACAGGGTGAGAGAGAGAAGCAGGTGTGTGTGTCCGGGGTGGGGAATGCCGGCGGCGGGAGAATCGGCCTCCTCGTGATGTTGGGACCGTGGACAGTCTCTGACTTTAGCTTCCTAACTGCTGCTTTAGGTCTTTCCTTTAGGACACCCGTCGTTCGTTGGCACGTACCATCAGACTTTCCAGAACGTTGTTTCTTGTTCGGTTCTTGAGTGATGTCATCGGTGTCCTTTTCTCCATCATGCTGTCCGCTCTCTTCTTTTCCAGTCTTCTCGATCTGGATCTTTCGTTGTCCTTTCCCTTCTGCTTCTGTTTTTTTCTGATCACTTCCTGTCTCTGTTGTAACGACGTCATCCAGGACATCGGGTGGTCTGTTTTCTCCAGCAGTGTCACACTTTCCTTCAAACTGTAGAATCCGCTCAGTTTTCCGATTCGTCTCAGTGTCGTTTACGCCAGTTTCGTCTTCTAAAACCTCGTCTGTGTCTTTCCTGTTAGAAAAAAAAACATTGCACATCATTACGATTGCTGCATTTTATTGCCATTAATGCATTTGGTCGATGCCCTTTTATCTATTTATCTCAGTTGAGCATTAAGAAGTAATTAAAGAAGTGGTAGCTCAGTGGTAAAGGTTTTGGACTGCTGGTTGTAGGTTCAATTTCTAGCATTACCAAGCTGCCACTGCTGGGCCCCTGAGCAAGGCCCCTAACCCTAGTTGGATAACAGCCTAGTTGGATAACAGGAGATGAATGTAAGCTTCTTACCCTAACCTCAATAATTATTTAAATGAAGTAAAGTAAGTAAATACAGTATTTAGCTCCGCCCCCTGCGGTAACCTAGTATTTAATTCCGCCCCTTATGGTAACCCAAATAAGAGGTTTTTACTCCACCCCTTATCATAACCTTAATAAGAGGTTTTTACTCCACCCCTTATCATAACCTTAATAAGACTCCACCCACGTACCCTCCACCCCTCAAGGTTAATAAGAGGTTTTTACTCCACCTTATCTAACATTATAAGTTCACCCTTTAATCACCGTAATAAGACGTTTTTACTCCACCCCTTATCATAACCTTAATAAGAGGTTTTTACTCCACCCCTTATCATAACCTTAATAAGAGGTTTTTACTCCACCCCTTATCATAACCTTAATAAGAGGTTTTTACTCCACCCCTTATCATAACCTTAATAAGAGGTTTTTACTCCACCCCTTATCATAACCTTAATAAGAGGTTTTCACTCCACCCCTTATCATAACCTTAATAAGAGGTTTTTACTCCACCCCTTATCATAACCCCGTTAATAAGACGTTTTCACTCCACCCCTTATCATAACCTTAATAAGAGGTTTTCACTCCACCCCTTATCATAACCTAACCTTTCAACTAATAGAGGTTTCACTCCACCCCTTTATATCATAACCTTAATAAAGAGGTTTTCACTCCCTTACCCCTTATCATAACCTTATAAGAGGTTTTCCTTAATAAGACGTTTTCACTCCACCCCTTATCATAACCTTAATAAGAGGTTTTCACTCCACCCCTTATCATAACCTTAATAAATAGAGGTTTTTCACTCCACCCCCTTATCATAACCTTAATAAGAGGTTTTTACTCCACCCCTTATCATAACCTTAATAAGAGGTTTTTTTACTCCACCCCTTTATCATAACCTTAATAAGACGGTTTTCACTCCACCCCTTATCATAACCTTAATAAGAGGTTTTCACTCCACCCCTTATAACCTTAATAAGAGGTTTTCACTCCACCCCCTACATAACCTTATCATAACCTTAATAAGAGGTTTTCACACTCCACCCCTTATCATAACCTTAATAAGACGGTTTTCACTCCACCCCTTACATAACTAATAGAGGTTTTTACACCTTAACCTTAAATAAGAGGTTTTCACTCCACCCCTTATCATAACATAACCTTAATAAGAGGTTTTTTACTCCACCCCTTATCATAACCTTAATAAGAGGTTTTCACTCCACCCCTTATCATAACCCTAATAAGTAAGAGGTTTTTACTCCACCCCTTATCATAACCCTAATAAGAGGTTTTCACTCTCCACCCCGTTATCATAACCTTAATAAGAGGTTTTCACTCCACCTTATCATATCCACCCCTTATAAACCTTAATAAGAGGTTTTCACTCCACCCCTTATCATAACCCTTAATAAGAGGTTTTCAACTTTACTCCACCCCTTATCATAACCTTAATAAGAGGTTTTCACTCCACCCCTTATTCATAACCTTATAAGAGGTTTTCCACCCCATTAATAAACAAGAGGTTTTTACTCCACCCCTTATCATAACCTTAATAAGAGGTTTTTCACTCCACCCCTTATCATAACCTTAATAAGAGGTTTTTCACTCCACCCCTTATCATAACCCTTAATAAGAGGTTTTCACTCCACCCCTTATCATAACCTTAATAAGAGGTTTTTACATAACCTATAAGAGTTTTGACCCATTAATAACACCCCTTATCTAACCCTAGAGGTTTACTCCACCCCCCTTATCATACCTTACCTTAATAGAGGTTTTTACTCCCCTTACCCCTTATCATAACCTTAATAAGAGGTTTTTACTCCACCCCTTTAACCCTATAAGGGTTTTCCACCCCTTATCATAACCCTTAATAAGAGGTTTTCCTTAATAAGAGGTTTTCACTCCACCCCTTATCATAACCCTAATAAGAGGTTTTTCACTCCAACCCCTTATCATAACCTTAATAAGAGGTTTTTTACACTCCACCCCTTATCATAACCTTAATAAGAGGTTTTTACTCCACCCCTTATCATAACCTTAATAAGAGGTTTTTACTCCACCCCTTATCATAACCTTAATAAGAGGTTTTTACTCCACCCCTTATCATAACCCTTATCATAAAGAGGTTTCACTCCACCCCTTAGCATCATAGCCTTAATAAGAGGTTTTTACTCCACCCCTTATCATAACCTTAATAAGAGGTTTTTACTCCACCCCTTATCATAACCTTAATAAGAGGTTTTACTTAATAAGAGGGTTTTTTTCCACTCATAACACCCCTTATCATTTTCACTCCACCCCTTATCATAACCTTAATAAGAGGTTTTTACTCCACCCCTTATCATAACCTTAATAACCCTAGTAGAGGTTTTTACTCCACCCCTTATCATAACCTTTTTAAGAGGTTTTTACTCCACCCCTTATCATAACCTTATCATAACCCCACCCCTAATAGGACTCCACCCTTAATCATAACCATAATAGCCCCTTATTGTAACCTTAATAGGAAGAGTATTTAGCTCCGCCTCATACCGTAATCTCAATAAGAAAAGTATTAAGATCTGCCCCTTGCTGTAACCTGAATTAGAGTATTAACTCCGCCCCTTACTGTAAACTGTATAAGAGGAGTATTTAACTCCGCCCCTAACCGTAACCCTAATGCAAATATTAACCTTAATTTTTTCATGGGGCCCAGAATGGCCAGCTAGCTGCTGGACTGTAACTTGAATACGGGACTTTTGATTGCATTTGACTTTAAACCAAATGTTTTGTTTTTTTTGACTGGAATGTGTTTCTGTCTCCTGTTTATTTTGTAACTATGGAAACTTACACGGGGCACAAAATGTCCTGGCTGACCAACCTAAATTAGATTTATTCATTTATATGTTTGTGGGTCTTTTGTTGAAATGTTTTTTGCTAATTATCTGATTAAGTCGGGCCCCTGCGTGACCCCTAAAACCTGCTCTTACCTGAAAACTTCCCGCTTGTGTTATAAAATTAAATAAAATCTGAAACCGCTAACGTCATGGCCTCATGGGTGATGTAGTCATGTTCAGCGCTAACACGATTTCCACGCCAGCTGGACGTCCTGCGCTGGATGATGAGTTGAGATGTCACCGGATATCCCCAGTGCAGCACAAAAGGGAGTTCCCACAATGCCATGTGTTCCCACCAAACCGAAGATAAATACACCAGCTGCCTCGGAGAGATCCCGCGGCGGAGTCTGGGTTCGGGGGCGGGGTGGACGCATACACCACGAGATCGTGACGGACATCCTATAAACACTTCATTCCTGGAGAAGTTGAAGCTGGTACGGATTTTCATTAGCACTTAAACGAGCTCGCTAAATTTACACCTGCCTTAACTCGACGCTAACGCTCACACGATGTCCGTTAGCGAGAACCTGTTCAGATTCTGCGGAAAGTGAGTCGAGGTAAAAACGAGTGCCTTTACGTCGTGTCCACTTATAACTCACATACTAAAATCTGTACTAAACTTAAAACTAAAGTTAGTATGTACGTCCCGGCTGGTAAGAAAGTCTGTTCTATACGGAACAGTTCCGGGGGGGGGAACGATATATTCTATGCTATAGTTATTAAATAGGTATTTATTCCGTGCTTTATATAATAAATAAACGTAAATATTTCAGAAATAAAAAGGACGTCATCTCGTTTCATTCCTTTTTTTCCTTTGATTTGTTCCTTTAGCATCTTTAGATCTCGCACTTTTTTACTTTTTCAAAAAAATCTATTACGGTTGACACTTTATTCCGCGGTAACGGTTTATACCAGCATACCGCCAAGCGCTAACAGGTAGTAGGAATGAAATCCAGACGTTCTCCATTCTCCATGTTGACATTGATCACATGACCTGTGATGTCACAGCAGTGTGAATATAAAGTGTGTTAATGTTTAAAGTTGGATGATGATAAAGGAAAGAAATATTAAAGTTACTTTTAACTCTTGTAAAGTCACCGCGACACCGCCTTTCTTTCCGCCATTTTGGAATATGAGGAGTCATTTCTCTCCCGCGGGATCATGGGACAGTAAAGCGGCGTGCTGTGAAGGTGAGGCTGTGAGTGATCACCTGGGCTCGGTGGGGTAGTTGGGCAGGTAAAGGTGAAGAACCGGATTTCTAGTCGAGGAGCCATGCAAAGAGTCGCGGTGTTCATCTTTACCGGTTCTCATCATCATTGTGTAACCTGGAATTCATACACACACACACACACACACACATCATCATCATTTAAAATCAGATTCTGATGATTAATCACATTTATAAACTGTCTCCGTCTCTATTCACTGTTTATTTAAAGCTTTGGCAGTGAAAAAAGGAAGACAGAGAGGAACTTAAGACAAGAAAAGAAAGAAAATGGAAAAAAAAAGAAAGACCGGTGACCGTGTAACCCTGGGGTATCTGGAGGGGGAGGGGGGTGATGAGTGGCCTGTGCGACCCCTCAGCTAACGGCTCATTAACCCCGCTGACTTGCCCCTTTCAGACTCCGGAGCATTCAGGGTTAAATCTACCTGATGATTGATGGCATGCGACTGTTGGGTTTTTAATTGTTTGTCTTTCAGATGGGACAAATCGCCGTCTCAGACAGTGGACATGTTTGCTTAAGAATCGTGTTCAAAAACAAACAAACGTTAGAACTGCCCGAAAGGGGGTAATTAACCTCAGAGCGCCGAGTTTGAGGGGTATTTTTTGCTGCACATTTGTATTCTAACCTGTAAGACACTTTAGAGTCCCCGGAGTACCTGGTGTGTGTGTGTGGATGTCACCCCGTCGTGCCAGAGCGAGTACCGGGGCAGTGAAGGGTCGGGTGTCCTCCAGCATCCTCTCCGCTCTCGTCCTCGATGCGCCGCTACACGCTCTCTTCATCTCCTCTCCTCTTTTCCTGCGTTCCTCCTTGTTTCCTTTAGAGGCGCTCTCTCCTCCCTCGCCCTCTACCGCTTCTTCAGGGTTCCTCTTTTCTGCTCTGGTGCCGCAGCGTTCCGGCCTCAGGGACAGAACACACCGTTTTCCACACGCTGGTGCGGAACATTCGTATCACAGTTATCAAAAAAAGACTGGACAGAATCATCAGTGCATTTTTAGCAGTCTGTGTTCTCACCCACGAGCGACCGACTGGTCCGAGTAACTGACGACGGCGGTCCTGATGCTGTGAGGTGTCTTCTGGGAAAAGTGGCTCCAGGAGACGTCGTCTGCATTCTGACGTCGTTCCTTTTGAGAACTTTGGAACTCGAACTGTTGGTCTGGTCTGACAGGTGGAGGTGAAGAGTCTGAGTTACAGTGAAGGACAGCAACACGGCGGAGGTGCAGCCTTGATCGCAGGGAACGACGTCACTCGGGTGCTGCATGACTCCAGGACGAGTGCTGATCATCAGGGACCAAAGATCAAGAATAAAAGAGACAAAAAGAAAAAAAGAAAAAGAAAGAAAGAGAGAAATAAGGAAATGGAGAAAGAGAGAGAGAGAGAGAGAGAGAGAGAAATAAGGAAATGGGAGAGAGAGAGAGAGAGAGAGAGAGATGAAGAGAGAAATAAGGGGAAATAAAGAAAAAGCAATAAAGAGAGAGAGAGAGAAAGCGCAATAAAGAGACAGACAGAGAGAGAGAGAGAGAAAGACAAAGAGAGAGAGAGAGAGAGAGAGAGAGAGAAATAAAGAGACAAATGATCATCAAAATAAATAAACAATCCAAAAAACTTTAAACTGAGTTCGTGTCACTGTCACATGGCGTGGATGGATGTTTGCTAGCATTCTGTTAGCGCTAATTCATAGCAGTTACTCGGAACAGCAGGACGGCACACGCCGCTGCAGGAAACACGTCCGGCTCTTGCGAGGACACACACGTGTCCAGAGAAACGCCTTCACACGAACTTCACATCTGTCAGGAATCCGGAACTGGTTGCGGTTTTGGTTTGTTGTTGTTTTTCTCATCTGCAGCTCCAGGCGAGGCTTAGCGACGATCCTTAAACGCTAAACGACGCGTGAACTCGCGAAACAGAGACGATTCGGCGAACAAACGATTCCATCCCTAACGAATAAATAAAACGAGTATTTCAAAACGTTTTATTTAATAGCTGAGCTCGTGAAAGCGCTTGATCATGTGATCTCTGTGATGTTACACTACTTTGCATCATTTATTTGTATAGATTTACATATTAATGACCGTTATAATAACATCGTTTGTGTGTATGATGTGTTCTGAATGTTGCATGTTTTACCTGCGGTGGTTCCGGAGCGTCTGCACGGCTGTCGCGCGTTAGTCCGGCTTGCTTGTTGCCATGGTAACGAAACCACGTCCCTATTGTTTGTTTAAGGTGTCCGAGTCGCACTGTAGTCAGTGGAGATGCAAACACAGCTAGTCTCATACAGGTGTGTGTGTGTGTGTGTGTGTGTGTGTGTCTTGTCACAGCAATGACTCGGAAAATGTCCCATGATCTTTCGCTTCATTTTCCAGTAATAACATCAACATCAGTTTGGTGATGATGCTTGTTGCAGCTCAGATGGGGTTCAGGTCGCGTCCCGGTGGTCTCACAACTTATTACTCTCCCCAGCATCCCAATTGCTTTATTTACACACACACACACACACACACATGTTTTCCAGCACAAACTCCCAGAATTCCCTGGGGTCCTGATTGTCGTCATCATCATCATCATCATCATCATCACAACAATCAAGAACCAGCTTTAAATCCGGGGAATAAAACTCATGCACATCAACAAAGGTTATTAAACGCAATCGCACATCTTTAACTCGTTACCCGCTGAAGTGTGTACAGTTACAGATCAAAGATACAGATGTGTGTGTGTGTGTGTGTGTGTGTGTGTATATATACTAATAAAACCATATCGCAGCTATATTACAACTTTTATCATCAATTATTCTTCGTTATAAATGTAATAAATAATATTTATGAAGCTCATAATAAACGATGGAATTTTGGTGCCACGTTAAAAAAATAGATTTATGACTGAATCCAATCCTGTTAAAAAGATCGTTAATCTGTTGGGAGACGAACACACGTCACAGTCACACGCCAACATCGCCGATTTACTCCCGTTCGATTTAATCGCATTATTCTGACTTTTCTCTAAATATTTACGTTTATTTCGGTCATTTTTACTTCTCAAATTATTTTAACATTTTTCCCTAAATATTATTATTAATTATTGTGAAATATCACAAATTTATTCTCTAAATTACGAATTTAATCTCATCATTTTTACATTATTGGTTGAAATGTTATGACTCTATTCTCGTAATTTCAACTTTATTCTCGTAATTTCATTTTTATTTGCATAAATTTGACTTTGTTCTTGTAATTTCAACGTTATTCTTAAAATTACGATGTTAATGTCCTTTTTATATTGCCTAAAATATTTCGACTTTAATCTCGTAATTTCAACTTTATTCTCCAAATTACGACTTTAATGTCATAATCTTATTATATAACCTTAACTCGTCCGTCGTACATTAAACCGACACACAGAGACAAAAACATTACAGCGTGACTGAATTCTTAATTCTGATTGGTCAATTTATTTTGGTGAAAATGATGCCATTAGTTGACGCTGTTTGGCCTGTTAGACAGAGTTCTCCGGAGAACCCACTGAACGGCTCAGGATCGAGTCCGGTTCTTCCTTGTTTTACACTCGTTTAAGAAGCGACTCCTCCTCCTGCTGTGGGGTGAGTTCACTCCGTTCCCGTCTCAGATAAACGGCGGATTTTCCTTTAATGACGTCACAGAGGGATTAAAGCAGTCGTTGTCGTGTCCTCTGAGGTTTTCCCGCCAAAAATGCTCCGAAAGGCGCCAAAACATTTGTGCTCCAGAAACGAGGGATGAATCAGTTCGACTCGCACGACCGCACAAGCAGACGACATTACAACATCTGGCTTAATAATAAATAAATAAATCAATCAATAAACTGCTGGACTTCAGAAGCGAAAGTCATCCTGTGACGTCAGTGCGGCTAAAACACGACGATGATGTCATTAAATATAAACTCGAAACATTAAAGTTTATATTTTATTTTAATTTAAAGTTGAATTGTTTAGTTGTTAGATTCACTACAGTCGCATCAACTCTCTCTCTCACTCCCTCTCTCTCATTTAGTGTGTGTGTGTCTCTCCTAATGTCTCTCTTTCTATCTCTCAATGTGTCTCTGTCTCTCTCTCTCTCTCTTAATGTCTCTCTCTCTGTTTCTGTCTCTTTCTCACTTAATGTGTGTGTCTCTCTTAATGTCTCTCTCTCTTTCTATCTCTCAATGTGTCTCTGTCTCTCTCTCTCTCTTAATGTCTCTCTCTGTCTCTGTCTCTTTCTCACTTAATGTGTGTGTCTCTCTTAATGTCGCTCTCTCTCTGTCTCTCTCACTCTCTCTCTCACTTATTGTGTGTCTCTCTTAATGTCTCTCTCTCTCTCTCTCTCTCTCTCTCTCTCTCTCTCTCTCTCTTAATGTCTCTCTCTCTCTCTCTCTCTCTCTCTCTCATCTCTCTCTCTCTCCTCTCTCTATCTCTCTCTCTCTCTCTCGTCTCTCTTAATGTCTCTCTCTCTCTCTCTCTCTCTCTCTTAATGTCTCTCTCTCTGTCTCTCTCTCTCTCTCTCATCTGTATGTTGTCAGTCATTTCGGTGTTAAATGCAGGATTATTTCTCACACTCCGTCTCACAGCGTTACAGTCCAGAGTTTTTAAAAATATTTTTCACTCTGTCTCTAGGAGCAATCTGATCCTCAATGCCCTGCATGTGTGTGTGTGTGTGTGTGTGTGTGTGTTGCAGGGTTGAGATGGATTTAAACAGCAGTTGGAGCTGAACAGATGTGACATGATGTGCAGCTAAAACTGCAGATTCCAATTTTAAAAAAGAAAGAAAGAAAGAAAGAAAACGATTTTTTTTTTCTGAATTCCGAAAATACTTCCATTATAAATTCCGGACAGTTTTAACTCGCGGAGCTTCTAATGG
The DNA here is from genome assembly GCA_005784505.1 of Bagarius yarrelli. Classification (NCBI taxonomy): domain Eukaryota; kingdom Metazoa; phylum Chordata; class Actinopteri; order Siluriformes; family Sisoridae; genus Bagarius; species Bagarius yarrelli. The sequence continues at coordinate 165,565 of VCAZ01000307.1, forward strand.
ATTAGTAACTCAGTGAATTGCTTCAGACTGGAAAAAAGGGGACAGGTTTTGGAATTTTGGGTTAAATCTATTTGCTTCCTCTGGTTTTCCGAAAAATTCCCATTTGCTACCATTATCAGTGGAACCACTAAACGTAACGCAACATAGCCATGTGACATATCAAAACGCTCAGCACAGTGAAGGGAAGTGCAATATGACCTCACCTGTGATGTCACATCCCAACCACGCCCATCCACAAATGAAACCCAATATGGCCATGTGACATATGAAAACGCTCAGCACAGTAACAAGAAGTGCATGATTATTTTTAATTGATACTTTTAGCATAAAGTTCTCAACTTTAAGACTTTTAACTCTTAAGAGAAATCGAGGGGTTTTTATGTTAAGAGTGTTTAAATTAAAGTGATGAAGAATATTAACTTTAGAGCAGGAATACATTTCAAAGAAGGAATGTTATATATTATAATCATTAAATGTATATAGATGTCATTATTTCATCGATTTCGTCTGCCGTTGCCGTGGAGCTGTTTATTCCTTTATTTGGGAACAGGAAGTGACCAATCTGGAGACAGGAAGTTTTTGAAGCTCGCCCTCTATTTTAACTTTTTTAACTTTATTTATTTAATGAGACGTTAGTAAATTGCGGCGGTTTGTCCTCTCGTCCCTCCAACAGATGAGTCAAGGACTTATTATTAAACTATAAAGAGCACGTGTGTGTGTGTGTGTGTGTGAGTGAGCGAGAGAGAGAGAGAGAGAGAGTTTATGAAACAATTATTACAAATAAATAGATATTTGTTTCAGATTTATTTAAGACTCGTCTCCAGGGACACGACTTTTAGTTAAATATCATTCCCATGATTTGGAGCGTGGGATGATAAAGTTAATAAAGACAGAAAGAGAGAAAGACAGCTAGAAAGAGAGACAGAAAGAGAGCGTGAGGGAGAAGTAAGAAAAGGGAGAAAGAGATGCAGAGATAACATCAGAAAAATAATAAAAGAAAGAGAAGAGATAAGAAAAGAAGAAAGCGGATGAAAAAGACGCAAATGAGAGAAAGAAAAAAAACAGACATGAACTAAGGAAGAGATGGAGAAAATTGGTGAAAATTGTATAGGAATGAGGGATGGAGAGATTGGGCGCTAGAAAAATCAAAAGAGAAGGAATGGAAGAGAGAGAAAAAAACAGAAAGAGATATGAAGGAAAGGGAAGAGTTGGTAAAGGAGTGAGAGAGAAAATGGAGAGAGAGAAAAAAAAACAAGAATAACGAATGAGAGTGAAAAACTGAGCAAGAGAGAGAATAAAAGACCGAATAAAAGAGAGGGACGAATAAAAATAGGGAGAGAGAGAGAGAGAGAGAGAGAGAGAGAGAGAGAGAGAGAGAGAGAGAGAGAGAGAGGGAACATCTGAACTTTTTTTCTTTTATTAGTCACCTTGTGGAAATAAACTGTCAGGAAACTGAGCAGGAGCCCCGAGGAGCCCAACTGTGTTTACATCCTGCACAGAACATGCACACACACTCCGACACAACACACTCCTACACACACACACTCTCTTACACACACAAACACTCTTACACACACACACTTATTGTTTCATTAAAATGCTAAGTGAGTGTGTTCCTTACACATCATTCATCTCTCAGACCACCCCGACACTGAGCTAAAGAGCTGTTGTTTTTGGAGAAACGTGTGTGTGTGTGTGTGTGTGTGTGTGTGTGTGTGTGTGTCATTTGTAGTACCGTTTTATAAGCGTTTGTCATTTTCATGTAATTTACTGAAAGGAAAATGAACATTGTTGCTGGATGTGGTCACTCTAAGGAAACACCCTTACACACACACACACACACACACACACACACACACACACACACACACACACACACACACTGCAGCTGATGACTGTTTGTGGATATATGTGTGTTTGCAGGCTCAAATGTGCATGAACATGTGCATGCCAGAATGTGTGTGTGTGTGTGTGTGTGTGTGTGTGTGTGTGTGTGTGTGAATATTGAGACTAATAGAAAATATATGACAGCATGTCCACACCCAAATTACTCTTGTAGCTGTAGATAAAGATGTTATATCTGAAGATCGAGATGCAAAAACAACGTAACTTTTTCGGAAAACATTCACAGTTTTTTTCGTGAAGGACCGAGAAATTCAGTCCGAACATTATGATTGGTTATTGGTGTGTTCTGGATTCTGGCGTGTTTTGATAGGAACTCATAGTTTATGTAGTTTGTGCATCTTTATAAATGAGTGTAACTTCAGCAGCAGTGTGTGTGTGTGTGTGTGTGTGTGTGTGTGTGTGTGTGGTATTTTAGTACTGTTATTAACTGTAATGTAAAGTTTTCTCCCCAGTGAATGCAAGATGATGTAATGTAGTGACGTTGTCTCTGCCCGTACAAAGTGTGTATGTGTTTATCATCAACTACTACATCATCAACTACATCATCAGCTATTACATCATCAAGAACTACATCATCAGCTACATCATCAGCTACATCATCAGCTACTACTACAGTAAACTACATCACATCAGAACGCGGTTATCTGTCATTTCTTACGCTTCGTCTTTCTGCACTCTGAATTGTCTCGACTCCGAACTCGCCATCGCTGTCATTAACCGCTAACGGAACAGAAACCGAGATCACGGGTGAGACTGTGTGACTTTCATTTTAACACCTCAGTTTGTCATATCGTCTGCGATTAGTATTTTCTTCAGAAGTATTTTCTCTGTATTTTCCTTGTAAGTATTTTCCCTTATGTATTTTCTCTGTAAGTATTTTTTACGTGAGTAATTTCTCTGTAAGTATTTTTTCCTGAAATATTTTCTCTGTAAGTATTTTCTCCAGAAGGTTCGCTGTCCTCGCTGTGGAGGTCGCTCTAAATATAGCGACGCTGAGACGATGTTTCTTTCACAGCCCCATTCTCTGGAAGGCCACCGGAGGAAAAACCAACATTACTGCCAAAAACTCTCTGAAAAAACACACACACACACACACAACAGCAGAGCGCACGTGGAGCTGAGGTCTAACTCCAAACATCGAAACCGGATCAGACCGGATCGGGAACGAGCCTACTGACCAATCTGGGATCTTAGTTTAACCTTCTTTTTTTTCACTTTATCTCTCCTACAAGTTTTTCCATAAAACATTTAGCTTAAAGGTTTTTTAACAAAAATAAAAAGTAAAACAGTAAAAGTGAAAGCAAAACAATATTTATTACTTAAACACACTTTCCATAACTAGCATTAACTAATTAAAGCCTTCATTCTGCTGGAAATTAGCTGAGGCGCCATTTTAGTTAGCGGATGTTAGCACAGTGTTGTGACCATCTGAAGTATTTAAGCTGCTGTAAATTAAATCTTTAAACAAACAGGACAGCTACAGTTAGCTAGCTAGCCTGTGACTGATAAGACATTTTGTCCACCATTTTGTTTTTTTTTATTCGATGTTGGCATTCACTAAAAAATGACATTTTCTTGGAAAAGAAGCTAATGTCCACCTGGAACAAAAGATCGATTTAACACCTAATTTAAGCAAGCTAACACTTCCGCTAAATCAAACGAGACTTTTAGTCTACGTATTAAATTAACCACTAAAGGCAGCTAATCTATCATTTAAACATTGGCTTTTATTTTATAGAAAGATGAGCAGGTCCACCATCTTGTTTATCTCGTCTTAGCTTTCTTCATCCACTGAAGAATGTCATGTCATATTTTTACGTAATAATCACGTCCCATCTTGTCGGCCATTTTGTTTTCGGTTACTGCAGATAGTTTGACTTTTTCCTCTCACATGAGAAGTAAAATCAGCCAATAAAGGAAGCTGCTTCATTTAATTCATTTACGTTGTCCGCCATCTTCGGCTGGGATAATCTCCAGCAGATCCCTGTGACCCCGAATTAGGGAATAAGTGGCTATAGGATGGATGGATGGATAGGTGTATGGATAAATGTCTGCCATCTTCTTTTTTGTTGTTAACGTTAACTTAACGCTAAACTAACCACTAAAAGAAGCTAACGCTAGGATAATTTCGGTAGAGTGTTTATAGCTGTGTTAGCGGTGCACTAGCGTGAAACTGAAACTCCTCACAGTGTCACATCACAGCAGAGTTTTAATGCATTAAACTTTATTTATTTTTATTATAAGAATGAACTGATTGGTTCCAATTCGGTCAGAAAACAAACGTTAAAACGACGCTCGCCTGGTTCACTTTATTTAGACTATTTATTAATATTTAAGCAGATGAACAGCAGAAGCTTTGTGTTGTCCATGATTGATCTTCGAGTCGTTCTTCCGTGGGACAATAGTGCATGCTTGACCCACCAGCGAGGGGGAGGGGTGTGTTATCCGTCCGACAGGGAAAAACCCTGAGGAATGAATCGTTTCTTCAGTGGGACTCCAGTAAGAATTCCTTCGATTCTTCAGCAGGAACATCTGACTCCATCCATCTCTCGCAAAGACACCATTGTGTTTCCTCCAGCGGAGTCCTACACGCTGTGTGTGAGTGTGTTACAAAAGCATGCGTTGTTCTGAATCCTTACCAAGAATAAGTCTACAGTATGAGTCATTTTTTTCTGTAATGAGTATCTAAGATCAGTGTATGATCAATTACAGAAAAACTAAATCATAAGTATTAACTTTTTCATCAAGCACACACACACACACACACACGATCCTCAAAAAAACCCTCACTAAGTCCTCCAATCCACCGCTCTGCAGCGACTCGTCCTCGTCAGCTCATGTCACGCCATCCGATCGCATCCGTATCAAAACAAACTTCTGACCTAACAATCAAAGTTACACAATACTTCCCGGTCGCGAACCTCCTCAACCGGCCAGATCATGTCGAGGACCTGGGATTTCCTTTAAATGCTAAGCACTCGAGCGCTAACTCTACCACCGCTAGCAAGAGAGATGCTTAGCATTGAGTTTAGCAGCTGGTTTTTCTATAACTTTAATTCCTCCCAAAATTCATCGACTTTTACTAGCAAAAATGTGTGAAATATCCCTGTATGTAGCTTTGCTCGTACATTGGCTAGCATGTTCATGCTTAACATTAGTGTAGCATCTTTCTAAACAATAAATATAAGTTTGTTAAGAAACGAGTAATTTCTGGAACACGATGGTACCAACAGGAAGTAAAAGATGTTATTGAGTTAATAGTGAAAAACACCAAATTTGACTAGAATACGTAAATTTGTTTCTTTACATTTTACCTCTTAGTAAGTTGGGGGTCAGAGCGCAGGGTCAGCTATGATACAGCGCCTCTGGAGCAGGAAAGGTTGAGGGTCTTGCTCAAGGACCCAACAGTGACAGACTGGTGGCAATCAGACTTGAACTAAGGTCTTTTGCACAGTGAAAGTATTTTCTTCACATACCCCAGACTTGGGGTTTAAAGCACAGGGTTAGCCGTGGTATTGCACCCCTGGAGCAAACATAGGTTAAGGGCATTACTCAAGGACCCAACAGTGGATCATGAACCCTGATCCACAATTTAGAGCCTTAACAATTTCAACTCGGCGACTCAAATATGTTTGAGTCAAATATCCAACGAGCTTTCTACCATAAAGAGCTAAGAAGACCTGGAATTTAGCTCACTAAGCTCAAAAAAAGGATTCGTTATCGTAGTCGCTGACACGGTCGTGTACTATTTGTTTAACTAAAGGACCACATGTTGGGTGGTGGTGTAATAGAAAAACACAATTTCTTAAGTAACACATTTTGCTGCAAGTCAAACGTGGTGCTTGTGTATATTTTCCCAGAACGATCTCGGTGTTATTCCTCACAGCAGTCCACACCCGGGTTAAGAAATCAGTTCTTGCTCTATTTCGCATAACAGCATGAACCTTTGACCTTTTGATAGTTTGTCCGGTTCTGCACACAAAAGACAACGACACCTACAATTAACGCATGTGAAGACGAAGAGATCCAGAAAAAGATCTTGGTTAAGGTGGAAGACGTTGCTGGGACGTTTGGAGATCTGAATCTGCATCAGACCAAATGAAGTGGGTTGAGCCGGACGCTACAGATTAGCATCAGTTTCCGCGTTATTCTATCATCATGTTTCTTGAGATGTCTCGCAAGATGCCGGTAATTTCCAGATGTGTTGGGACATTGGGATGTTTTGGTTGAGCGTTATTTTTGTAATGAAACTGAGTTCATCCTGGTTTTGTGTACCGGAGTTTTTAATTATTAGTGCTCACTGTTGACGTTGGTGTTGGACAGAAAGAAATTACAGACTCGAGGGATAAATAAGCACACATCAAAGCCAAACACATCATCTCTCAACCGCCGCAGCACATCCCAGCTGTCAATCGAACCCTGGACACGCCCACATATCCCACATGAAAATACTAAAAACACTTCAAGGGTGTGTCTTCCTTCCTGTTTGGAAAAAGGACGTCTGGACCATAAACAGACGCAGATAATTAGATTGTTTTTTTCTTAGACGTAAGAATGGATATGGGAAAAGTTAGTGTTTAAAGATGGGAGTGGAAGTAAAGGAGGAGATGGAAGGAAATGTTTTCTCTAGAAGGATGAAATTAACCTCAGATACGAGATACGAGGCTGGATTTAAAGAGCTGTTTTGTCACTATGGTCATTTTGTTTTTAGGAAATATAAAAGTCATTTTATATCAAAAGATTTAAGACTTAATATCGAGAACTTGTTGTTTCGAAAGAAACAAATCTGGAGGAGAAGCTGTTTTTAAACACGGTCATTTGGTTCCCAGACCTACACTAAATATAAAGTGGTTTTGTCAACAAAATAATTTTGTTCCCAGAGACACGAGACTAAATAATTAATCAACAGAGTCATTTGGTTTGTAAGGATTTAGGAGCTATTTTTCAACTGGTCATTTAGTTTTTTGAGATAATGGACTGAATTTTAAGAGTCGTTTCTGTCATTTTTTGTGTCTCACGGTCTCCGTTGTCAATAAAGGTCATTTAATTTCCACAGATACAAGAAGTAGTTTGTCAACAAGGTCATTTTTTTCCAAAGATATGAAAGTTCTTCTTCTAACAGAGACAATTTTGTTTTCAGACATTCAAGATGCCTTTTTAGAAGCTGTTTTGTCAGCAGAATCATTTCATTTCCAGAGAGATGAGAGCCAAGTTGTAAATTTGGTCATTTTCTTACGAGATACAGGCCAGAATATTCAAAATGGTTTTGTAAACTAGTCATTTTGTTTTTAGGAATATGAGACGTCATTTTGAGAGGATTTTTTTCCTTCTTACTGTGAGGCATTTCGGTCATTTTGGGCCGTTAACCCCTAATTGCTTAGTTGTATAAAAGATTTAAAAGTAAGTCGCTCTGCAAAAGAGAATCTGCCGAATGCTGTAACTTTAAATATTAAAAGTCATTTTGTCGCTCTGATTATTTTCAGCTACTTTGTCATGTTATCTTGAAAAACTGTAATAAAATTCAGAATCAAACCCCAAAACAATTTATTCTTCACCTCTGTACTAAAAAAAGACACCCGATTGCTGAGGTTTGGTGGTTACAGAGTTTATTTTAGCTATAGTGCAGAAAACATGGAACATCCCACCCTCCATGCGTGAGTCATACAAAACTAACAGAAACTCTTCCAGGAGTTTAACTAATGTTTACCGAGAAACTGAAAACCCACAAAGAAAAACAAACAGTTACAGCAAATATTTACAGTGTAAAAAGAATTTATATCTTACAAAATTAATAACTGTAATAGGGTAAATAAGTCATCTACACACACATACACCCTTTTTAATACCAGTACCATTAACATCTTAGATGGGCTTTTATCGCTTTATTCACAAATTATTTATTGAAATGTTAACCTTTTTTTAGAAAACGACAACTAAATTGATTTGTAAGACTGTGATCTCACTGTGAGCTCGGCTAGTAGGTAGCTTAGCTTAAAATGTACAATTTCAGATATATAAACGTGTCATAAAGTCTGTTTACACCAGGTCACTTCATTAGCTTTTTTTCTGATTGGATATCTACCTGTTGACGGATATAAATCCGATCACTTCAGCAGGTGGTCTGGGACACATTTCAGACAAAACTGGACAAGTCTCCTCCCATATGGAAATACACCGCTACCATAAGCATGCTCGTTGAGCGGTATATCCTGACGGAGGTGAGTGAGCCTTTCTAGTAAATTGAGTTGCAGGGTCACATAAAGACATTTAAAGGTCCGGCGCTCCGTTTGGAAACAGGGACAGCGGGTCTTATTCTGTAAACTTTAATACTGCCGACAGTGAAAAAGCTGCACATACTGTAATAATCACTGCGTAAACACTGTGCAAGGCTTTCTCTCTTTTTTTTTTAAATTGTATTTGCAAACACAAATAGAACAAAATAAAGCGGAAATACTGCCTTTTGTGCGGTAATAAAAGATCAAATCAGAAAAAAAAACCGCATGAAGTGACCAGGTGTAAATAGTGTAAACCTTATTTGCATAAAAATCAAAAATTCTAACAAGGAATTCAATTTAAATACAAGTTACATTTCCTATGTAAAATGAAATGATCGACTACATTTGAAGTGAGTGTAACTATGAAGCACGGCGGTGGCAGCATCATGTTCACTGTTACACTTGGCATTTTAGTTCCTTCTTCGACAGACAGAAATTCGAGATTTTGTTTAACAACCCGAACTGTGAACTTTGTTCCAGAACTTTAGGAGTGAACATAAATGTATTTTTCTCTGCAGAAAAGAATTAACTTTAAAAACGCGACCCTAAAGTCTTTAAACTTTCTGGACGAGTTACGCTTCAGTTGCCATTTTTTCGAAAGTCCTTTTGACAACTCTCATAATATTCCTTATATTTATTTCAGGTCAGATTTTTTCAATCAAAAGTCAAACGGTTCTTAGCGTTTCACTGACCCACAAAGAACAGGTTATATGTGATCTGGTGTCCGTTGTCCCAGGCATAGAGCACCTTTTCTTTGGGATTGTAGTCCACCTGGGTGACGAACGCGTACTCGTTGGTAAACGGGAGCCGCGGCCTTGCCTCAGTGTTGGTGTGCGTGTCGTAGGCGTACGCCACCTCGCCTTCTCTTTGGTTGTACACATCGATGGCGTACAGCACTCCACACACAATAAAGCAGTTTCCGTATGTGTTCCGTTTCAGGCCCGTCCTCCACGTCGTCTCCTTCTTGGTGGACAGGTCGCTCGGGTCCAGCTTGCTGATGATGATTACCTCCTGTTGTGAGTAGTCGTAATCTAATGCCGGGTAGATCACCCAGAGTCCGCTTTCATCCACGGCGAAGTCGATGTCCGAATGGCCGCGCCACTTCCACGGCGTCGTGTCCTCGTAGACCACGTCGTGAAGCAGGGTCCACGCCGCCACGTAGCGCATTCGCAAGTCGTACTTGATGATGTTCTTGGTGAAAGCTCGATTGTAGTAGAAGGAACCGTTGTAGACCACGTGACCCGTTCCTATCCAGTTATACGGGAGCTTGTAAAGGTTACTCCAACGACCTGAAATCAAACACAGGAAGTAAAATTCTGCACTAAAATTTTTGGTTTAAAGTTCAGCAGCGTGGAAACACATAAATACCAAACTGCCTGTAAATAAATTAAATGGCATTGGAATTATATGTCAGATATAATCACAGACTAGCCCCTAATATATAGCTGGGGACTTGAATTATAGCATGAAGCCTGAAATTGTAGCATGAAGCATGCTGGTGATAGCATCAGGTTGAATTCTCCCTTTGTTAGTCTTTTGATTTGTTTGTCCGACTCACTACCCTCATAGATTTTGATTAACTTTTGATAGAAGGCCTCCTCTGAACCTCTAAATGGCAACTTTTAGTTTTAATAACAGATTTATTGTCGCTCTGTGGGGTGTGTATAATGTTAGGGATTCATTTCAAAACCAAACCCAGAACCCAGGACTTATTTTGTTAAGCGTTTTTTGCCCACCTTGCTTAAAATTGTCCAGGTTGCGAAACTCCACCAGGTTGTTGCCGTAGTAGTAATTGGTAACGTAGATCTTGTTGTCCCTGGCGACAGGGTCCTTCATCCAGGCGCCTTCGTTACGACCGTAACTGTGGTGCTTCTCTGGCATTTCCACTGAAGCGATGGTGCCTTCACATTCCATAGGTTTAACGTAAACTGTACAGAGCAAGACACACACACACACACACACACAGATTCACTAGGGGAATTTAAAAACATAGAGTAGTTTATGGCCGGCAGCATTATGGCTTAGGGTTTAGTACTGTTGCCGCACAGCATGAAGGTTTCAGGTTCGTATCCCCTGCAGGGGTTTTTCTGTGTGGAGTTTACATGTTCTCCCTGTGTTTGTGTGTGTTTAATCCGGCTACTCCATTTTTCTTCAACAGTGTGTGTGGTTGTTTGTCTGGTCTGGTGATCTGTCCAGAGTGACCCCTGCCTTTCACCCAATGACAGCTGCGATAGACTCCAGCAGATCCTTGTAACGCTGATTAGGAATTAGTGCATATAGACGATGGATGAACAGATGAAGTAGTTTTGTTTTAGAATCTGCTTAATGGAAAGCGCTACCTATGATTTTTTTTTTGCATGAACCTACAGAGGCTTGTGATCGGCTAATGTCTCTATAATCAATGTTAGTTATTATCTTCTGACCTCCTAGAAACATACCAGAAGAAGCATCCAACTTCTGGTATGTTTCTAGGAGGTCAGAAGAAAAGCAGGAGAACCTGATGAAACCCACATGTACCTGTCCTGTTTGAGCCGGGATTTGTGCTCCTCAGAGAAGGCGGGACGGTGATGATGAGCTTTTTCGTCTCAGGGTCAGACTCGCTGAAAGCCGTAGTGAGAAGTTCATCATCGCTGGTAGTTGTTTGTGAGGCGACTGTTGTCGGAGATAGTGTTGTTGTTGTTTTCTCTGTTGTGGTTGTTCTTGTCATTTTCAGAGGGGCAGGAGCGGTGCCCTCGATGGCCTCCAAGACAAGTTCGGAGCCTTCCTTGTCCTGGATTTGGTGGACGGTGTGAGTTTTGGCTGCATTTTCTGTCAGAGACAAAGACATGGGGGAGGAATGGATTACAACCACCAGTTCAACGCTTTCCCCTGAAGTATTCGAGACTCCACTTCAAAAGGGATATTTATTATTTATGAGATGTTGCGCCTCGTATTGACTTCCTGCGCTGTAACTCAAGTCTGTCCCTGCACTGTTTGCTTTTTCAAACCGAGTGCGTCTCAAGTCGCGCCATGCAAAACACATCATCGTGAAGTCAACATCGGGGGAAGCGCCCAATCCGAGCCTCCTCTTCCTGCACCCAGGGGATTGCGAGTGGGTTTCGTCTGAAACATTAAGCACGCGCTCGGGGAGAGCCAGACATAAATACAGCAAACGTTATTACACATTTAATCAAAGAATCCAATTGCAACATGACCCCAACGGTGCAGGATAACTGAAGATCTAAAACTTCTCATACTGGAGACCACAATATGCCCTGGAACCTTTCAGGAAATTTGGAATAGTTTTCCATATGAGAACTAAATATCAATGCTTTTGCTTTTTATAACAATAACAACGGTTTCATGGCAACAATCGGCATATCAAAGCTGCATATTCCCTGCTGTGTGGGTCAAACCAAACGTTTCTTCTAGGTGCTACCATAGGATAAACACCTACCATCTTTAATCTAGTTCTGACAAACTTCCTATTAATTCTGCTAAATTTTGAGATTTTTATAGAGACAACACTAACGTATAAGATAAAAGTCCTACCCATTACAACCTATTAGCAATCACCTTATCCTGTTGCTAGCCACAAAAGATCAGCTCTACTGAGTTACAGCCAGAAGAGATGATTCAACCATCGTTTTCTGCCTCTGAGCCGTTCTGCTGTTCGCAATTACGTTAAACGACTTCTACATGAACAAAATACAAGAGCCGAGGGATTCCAGATGACTTTTTATAGAGCGTGGTTTTAGAGATCCTGGTTGCTTATAGTAAATTGCAGCACGTTCATGGAGGGCGGAGGGCGTGGCCCAGTGGGGGGGGCAGTGTTATATAAGATGTTTAGCCAAAACAGTAAAACAGCCCGAAAACTAACTTCGTTTTAATGAAAACAAGCTGAGCGGAACAGGTTAGGAGATGTTCTGGAACAATGAAAGATTCTAATGGTTCATTTAAGAACTAGCGAAAGTATTGGACTTCTTTTACACACAGACACCCTTTGTCCACTTTGGCTGCGCTGTCCGTCCCCGACTCGTCTGTCCTGGTGGCTTTATAGTAAGTGATGCCCCTGATGACCCCCGGCTGCTGGACCACCGCTTTACTTTTGGAGGTCGGCTCAGGTTTCGCTGGTTTCTGTGTCTTGAGTGGCGGAGCCTCCTTTTTGGGTTTGACAGGTTTTTCTTTTGGTGGCTTTGGAGGAGGTTTCACCACCGCCATCTTTTTGTTGAGGGATTTGACAGCCTCTTTTCCCTTCTTGTTGTTGGTGGCCTGCAATCAAATATCAATGAGACCTTAAAAAGGATGAAAAATTAGCAAGCAATTGTTTTAAATGAAATCTATAACGAACCTGAGGTACATTTTGCATTAAAATATTGTGAGACTAACATTTATATAACATTTATTTAAAGGATACATAAAATGGGAACCCAAATGATGTTTGTGGGCGATAGTAAGTTTAGGGTAGTAGCTATAGATAGCTACAATCTTAAATAGTGGCTATGTTTTGCACAAATGCACATAAAAACTAACAACTTCCTGTTTTCTTTAGTGGTTACAATAAATTAGTTAATATTATTCGCTAAGTTATAGCTAGTTAATTACTCATTTATTAACATGTAATGCTTTTGTGCACATCGGCAGATTCAAGCTATTATTAATATTTAACACAAACTTCTCCCTGCGTGTTTTTTTTTTTGCGTTTTGTTAGCGTTACCTGTGCCTTAAGGTCTGTCGTGTCCTTCTTCAGCAGTTGAGCTCCCAAGCTGGAGATCTCTTTCTTAATGCTCACCATGATGTCCGAGTAATTCTCGTACTTCTTCAGCTGATTGGACAGATTCGTCATGCTGTCCCGGACGAAGTTGTTCTCTTGGCTCAGGTTCGTTTTTATCGTCTGCGCAGGAAACGGATGATTAGGTTTCAATTTAAGTTTTGTTCACTCATTCTGTCCACATGTCCAGCTGTCCCACCTCCTCAGACGCACCATCTTTACTTTCTTTCATTTGTTAATCCACGAACTTGTTTATTCATTTATCACTCATCTGTTTATTTATTTAGTCATAGATATATTCAATAATAAATTTGTTTATATATATTTTCTAAATAATATATTTAACTATCATTCATTCATTCATCCGTGCATTTTTATTTATAAATTTTTTATTAATTATTTCAAGCTTTTTTTGTTTGTTCATTCATCCATTTACTCACTTATTCATTTGTCCATTTATCAGCTTATTTACTGAACTATAATCTCTTTTATTGATTTACTCACCATTCATTCATTCATTCATCCATCCATCCAGTCATTTAATCATTTATTCATCAATGTTTTTCTCTTCATACATTTATTTATTTATCCAAACATCCATCCATTTATTCATCCATCCATTCATCTATTTATCCATCCATTCATCTATTTATTTCTGTATCCAACCATCCATCTATCCATCTGTTCACTAACGCATCCATGCATTTATTCATTTATTTATCCATTTGACCCCTGTCTATTCATTCTTTTATTTTCTCTACTCATCCATCCATCTATTTATTCGTTCACCCGCTCATCCAGTTTTAATATCTTCCTCACCTCCTCCAGCGTGTTCATCCGAGACACCACTTTATTCATGTAGGCATGAACCTTCATCAGATCCATACTGTACAATGTCCCCTCCAGCAAGTCCACCATGGAATGTAGCTACACACACACACACACACACGTAAGATTTGTCTTCATGAAGAGGCTGTTATCATTGATCAAATTTCCTTTTACAAATCCAGCAGTTGAAATTCTTTCTAAAACACATCCTGACTTTATCTGGAGACTCAGCAGGACACGGTGAGGAGAAAATATCTGTAACTCGAGCCGATGCGTCTCTATATGAACTCCACCTGGACGCGTGTTTCCTTTTATTAATGTCCTGTGTTGGTTTTTGGAGAGGGACAGGAAAAGGAACTGTGTATAAGTGTATGAGTGTAAGTGTGTATTAATTTGTATAAGTGTGTGTATAAAAGTGCATGAGTATAAGTGTGTGTAGGAGTGTGTATGGTGTATAAGTGTGCATAAGTGTAAGTGTGTATGAAAGTGCATGAGTATAAGTGTGTATGAGTGTGTAACTCTGTATTTGTGTATAAGAGTAAGTGTGTGTGTTAGAGTATATAAGCGTATGAGTGTGTATGCATGTTTGTGTGTGTGTGTGTGTGTGTGTGTATGAGTGCATGCGTGTATGTGTACGTGTGTGTTGATGTGTATAAGTGTGCGTTTAAGAGTGTATAAGTGTAAGTGTGTATAAAAGTTTATGCGTTTAAGTGTGTGTATGGGTGTGTGTGTGCGCACTTAAGTGTATGTGTATATAAGTGTGTATGTAAGAATATATATATGTGTGTATAAAAGTGTATGAATTTATATATGTGTGTATAAGAGTGTGTGGAAGTGTAATTATTTGAGTGTATAAGTGTATAAGATTGATGTTTTTGTGTGTGTGTGTGTGTGTGTGTGTGTGTGTGTGTGTGTGTGTGTGTATACCTTGAGCAGTTCGGGTGCTTGCTTCCTCAGTCTCTCTGTCCTCCATTCGTTTTCGCAGGGGTTCAGGGACGAGGGCGGAGCAGTGCACGAGCACTTACAGTCCGATCCTGAGCTCACCGTCTCCACTGCGTAAAAATCGTCCACTTTCAGGGTCCCGTCCCGGAGCCTGGTGCACGCCTCGATGCTCAACGGACGCATCACACACTTGCAGCGGCAGTCCGAGCCCTCCGACGTCATCCTCACCGGCTCCAAGTCCCCGAAAACCTGCACACAGAAACATGGAGACATGCGGCTGTAACAGGGAGACATTTTGATGTCTGTTGCTTCAAAGCTGCTTGTTAGAGTTTAGATTTAAAGACTAGTTTAGATTTTCTACCAGCTTTTAACACAATGACAATGTTACGATTTCCAAGTATTTTTGCAACGTTTCATAACATTTTTTAAAATTTCCACAAAATTAACAATTCCACCACAACTAAAATTCAGACAAGAAAAAAGAAGAACACAGATTCCAGAAGGCACCCAAACAAGTTCAACGAACAAACGAATCCAACAAGCAAACGAATCAAACAAATTAAACAAACAAATCAATTAAACAAATGAATGAATCAAACAAACAAATCAAACGATTCGGCGAGTAGACACAGAACAGCTGGACACGTTAAGGAAAAGAACCAATAACGAATGAGAGGTGAAAAAAAATCTACAAAAACACACGTCTGGCACATAATGCTAGCTTTTTAAAACGATGTGTTAAAGAACATTTTTTTGCTCGTAAATGTTTCTGCAATGTTTATTTAAAAAAAAAAACTGTTGTTACTGCAGGTGTTTAAACGTTATTTTTAAAACTTCTCAGATCTTCGTTAAATAATTAGTGAAATTTGAACACCAACAAACAAAAATGGTTTTCATCTAATCTTACTTCACAATGTTATTAGAACATTTTCAAGGCATCATCTGGGCAAACATATCGAAAACAATCCATCTGTGTATTAACAACATTGCGAATGTTTCTCACAAGACTTTCCTGTCTAGACAAAACAAACGCTGTTGAAACATTAGCAATCTGTTCTTGTGTTTTTTTTTACACCAGGTTCTCAAGAATGTTACTTTTATTCTTGCTTAGTACAACAATCTGTGACTTCTTCATTAGAAATTATTCTTTTTTTAAGAAAAACCTTATCCTGGAATCCAAACTCTACATTTTACACTCCATCAGCAAACATACAGAAGGTGTGAATATCCGTCATCTTGTTCTGCCACAACCCTACGCTTTTCTGGAAGCCATCAGAGATCCTGGAAGTCTTGGACTGGTGCCTTGTAAAAATTTTTCTTTGTATGAAGAAATGCTGTCATTTAGCTTTTCACCGAGGTGTTTCCTCACACACAACCCTCAGCCAAAAATCTTAACGAATCATAAAAATTCATTTGCTTAGAAGAAGAGTGAAAAGGGCAACAGAGGCAGAATGTGATGGAGATCCTGTAAAAAATTTGTTAGCTCTTTTTCTCTCCATCTGCTCCATGTTATTTAATCTTCGTGACCGCTAACATGAGCTGTACCGCGGCTCCAGCTTTGAACTTTAAACCTCCATGAATTAAGTATGATAATGAGATTTAAGAAAAAATGCATTTTCATTATTAAAGAACTAATTAGACTGTAGATCTCAGTAGATCAAACACACAACCGTGTCCTTCAAACGTGCCAAAAAGCTCTGATTTGGACAGGTACCGGGGTCAATAAAATGGCAGACGAGCAGGAGTAACGTATGTATGTTATGTTGAGGTCTGTTTGATGAGATCCACGTGCACTTCAAAGCTGCAGCTTTGCCGGTACCGTGAACCTACTGACAGCTGCAACGGAGTAAAATAAGCAGCTGTAAAAGTTTACGATGTGTGAGGTTCCACAGGACCGCTCTGTTTTGAAGTTTGGCCAGTTAGAGGTCGAATGGACACAAGGTGATGTCGTCTCATCGTTTGTCTTTTTAACAGTAGGAATGTGTCTCTGTAAAAGATGCCATGCCTTATTTACAGAGACTGAAAGATAACAGGACCACGCCTCCTTTATTACGATTGACAAGCACAATGGACACCACCCTCCTTATGACTGACCGGTTCAATGGCCACACCTCCTTTAGTATGACTGGCAGATACAGAGGTTACACATGCTTTATTATGACTGACAGGCTTAAAGGCCACACCTCCTTTAGTATGACTGGCAGATACAGAGGTTACACATGCTTTATTATGACTGACAGGCTTAAAGGCCACACCTCCTTTAGTATGACTGACTGATACAGAGGCCACACCTCCTTTATTATGACTGACAGATAGAGAGGCCACACCTCCTTTAGTATGACTGACCGATACAGAGGCTACACCTCCTCTATTATGACTGACAGGCTCAGAGGCCACACCTCCTTTAGTATGACTGACAGATACAGAAGCCACGCCTCCTTCATTTCTGTGTTTGGTTAGTCCAGCGTGATCTCTGGTGTGTTGGTCTTGAGAGCTCACAGTCGTCATCTTCCTACTGTTATTTAAAGATCTCTACAGACCCGCACTGACCCACATGTGGAACTGGTTACAGTGTGAGATTCTTCACTGTAAGCTCCTGCTGTCTAAGCTGCGTGCCTCCGAGCATCTGTTCATCTGTTCTCGCATCTCAAGTGCCACGTTGTTCTATCTGTACGTGTGTGTGTGTGTGTATAATAATAATGCAGTAATTGTTTGTTTGTTTATTGGGGTCTGAAGTTTAGATCTGTAACTTTGCACTTCTGGTGTAGATTAATAGCTGCTGCATCCGGTATGTGCATCCAGCTCTTCAGCAATGTCACGCAGATGTGCAGATGAGGTTTTCAAAAATCATTTGGAATCCATATCATCTACCAAACATCACCCTTATCGTCCAACATTACAATTATCTACAAACATCATCATTATCCTAAGATCATCTCCGTGATCTACCATCATCTTCCATCACTATCATCACCATTTACATACAGCACCATCACCATTATCTACCAACATCACCATCATCCACCAACATTACCATCAGCAACAACTGCAACACCATTTACCAGCATCACCAACATCATCACCTACCAACCATCCTGCAGCATCACCCTTATCTACCAACATCATTATCATTTACCAACATCATGATCTACAAACATTACCATTATCTACTAACACCACCAACATCTACCATCATCATTTTCTCCACCATTATCACCATCAGCAACAACAACAGCGCCACCATTTACTAGCATTACCAACATCATCACCTTTCAACATCACTGCCATCTTGCAGCATCACCCTCATCCACCAACATCATCATCATCAATTAACATTACCATCATCTACCAACATTATAATGATCTACCAACATCACCACCATCATCTATTCTTATACATTTTATGTCAAAATCTGTACTTTTTTTACACTCTTTCATACTTGAACATTCTATGATAGCTACGTTTCCTAAAAACAGCCAGTATCGCTATATCAGCTGATACCATTTGAGGAAACGAGAGGAAATCTTTCATTAGGTGGGATTAAAGTCTGCACGTTCACACACACCCGACGGCCGACTCCATGTTAATCACACGCTCAGGTGACACCATCTCTCCGCAAGCGTGTTAGAAATGTCGGCGCTACAGGAAGAGATTAGTGACGATGTGCGAAGCCGCTACGTGAGAAGGGCAGAGCCGTAAACGAGTGTCAGTGTGTCTGTAATTCCGCCACGCCAGCAAACACACAATATTCCCCTTTTTTAAGCAGCACAAAAGGTCTATTATTCCTTTTTTTTCAAAAACCCGATAATTAGGTGAAAGAGCTCTAACATTCACACATAAGAACCCACTGAGTTCCAACAACAAGGCTGATTGTTACGCGGGAAGAATTCGGCTAGTCATGTGCACGAAACCCTGATGACCTTTACGATCGACGGCGTGACACTATAAATAAAAAATAATTACAGGAAGAAGATCTTTTGTTTTAATTTTTATAAATAAACCGCTTCATCTTCAAGGCGCAGCTTCGCAAATCACAAATATCGTCAGTTTCTATAGCAATGGAAAAGGCGTGATAAGTCGAATGTGGATTATTGATCAATCTCTGGAACGTTAATGAACTTGGCTTTTTCAGGGAGAGAAAAAAGAGAGAGAGAGAGAGAGAGTGCGGAAAAAAAGTCCATCCGTCCAGGGTTTTTGCTATGTCCAAACAAAACTATCAATGCAAGTTCACCGAATCCCCATGCATTCTGCGCAATCATGCAGCTTTATCCAATCATAGACACTTTTTTCTTTGCAAAGCTAACCAATCATTGTAAAGCTCTGCCCAAAATGTTACGAATATTTTAACAAACTTCCTTGCTTCCTTTTTACCCAGCGTGTATTGCGATATAGCAATTTACACCTAATTTTTTTGAAAGGCTCCTGTAAGGTCAGTAATTCAAACCTGCAACAATCACAAAAAGAGTCGCTGAAACCCAGAAGAACTGAAAAATGTTATCGTCGGGGGGGAAAAAAGCACAATTTCTTTGGTGTTGTATGCAGCTAGAAAATAAAAGTTATTAAAGTAACGATTAATCCATAATTAACTGTTAATTTTCCTGATTATCAATTAAGTGAATAAATTAATTAATTAAATAGCCATAATTAAAATCAACAGCAAATTCTCACGGATTTGTACATTTTTAACGTGAAAACGATTGAAATATTTGTTTAAACGTTATACATTGACTCATGATTATAGGAAGGAGTCTCCAGTGTCAGTGCTGTGCAGTGTCTCTGTTTCTAACGAATAAAATAAAAAAAATAAAAGCGAGGCTGGTAAAGAAAAAACACTGTTTTATCGTTAAAGTAAAAACAAGAACCAGCTTGTTCAAGGACGTCTTTATTATTGCCACACATGACGCTACAGAACAGTGGGACCCTTTTTTTCTACGCATCTCAGTTTAGGAAGTTGGGGTTAAGGGCCTCGCTTGAGGGCCCGACTGTGCCTTGGTAGAAATCATTGTGAGATGTAATAAAGGATTTATAAACACTCTGGAGTGCATTTTACAGTTAAGTAATTTACCTCAGGATTGTAGCAATAGCCAGGATTTATCCCATCATCAAAACATTGATTGATTTTCCATACCAGCATGACGGCGGGTGACGGCGAGTGTTTCATTCTATGATTTTCACAGGATTTTAAACTTTTAGATTTCTATGTAAATCAAGAGCTTTAGAAGGAACTGGGAAGAAACAGCCAGCGTGTCTACAGCGTTTGTTTCCTGAATCTGTCACCTGTCACTCGCACTGTCACCGAAATACCTTCAGAGAAGACCACACAGTGACATAAGACGACGCAACACGTGTGTGTTCACCCAAATGGGAGGAATTACAGCACAGATGCTCAAAATGGTCGAAATCTCCTCGAGAGAAACGCAGAAACCTTCGACTTACCTCAATTCTCAATTCAGTCACTGATCCAGATTTAACCAGATTTATATCTGGTGTGTTCTGGTATTGATGCGTTTGAAATTGATAAATCGCTTAAGGAGCTGGGTTTGTTAATTAATTATAAAATCATTACAACTTTTCCAGAATCCTAAATAATTATTTAATGAATTAATTACGAAATGATGTCAATTATAAATGAATTAATCGTCATAAAATAAATGTATATAAAGTTATTTAAAAAATAAAACCCCAAAACAATGTTTAATACTGAACCTACTGTAAATCCTTTTTTAAAATGAAATAAATAAATAAAAATAAATTAAATTAAATAAGGTTCTGAAGCCGCATCAACATGACATTATAATTATATAACTATTTATACGCAAATGAGTTAAACGCTATTCGAGGAGTGACTTACTCCAGGATAAGGATTTGATGAATTACCTTTAAACTTATAAGATGAACTTTTCTTTGGAATCTTCTTAACTTCCGGATCAAATTAGGATTAATTTATTAATGTTATTTACAGCAAAAATAATACCGCAAAACCGCACAAACGTTACAAAGCTAGGCTACTCAAAAGATTTGTAA
This sequence comes from Bagarius yarrelli, assembly GCA_005784505.1. Classification (NCBI taxonomy): domain Eukaryota; kingdom Metazoa; phylum Chordata; class Actinopteri; order Siluriformes; family Sisoridae; genus Bagarius; species Bagarius yarrelli. The sequence goes on from VCAZ01000307.1 coordinate 186,290, forward strand.
TGTCACTACTATGATCAGGATTTGATACAGAAACATTGAAAGGAAAAAAATCTTAGACATTTAGAAAAGCCGAAGCAGGTTGAAGAATGTAAACAGACGGGAGCTACAAAAGAATTCATCAGCACTGGAGTTAGGACTCATTAGACACATATCATTAACCCCGGAGTGTAAATGATACCCAGAATGGTTTAGCGAGGACTTGTTGATTTTAGTGGTACACCACGACATTCCTGTGTCTCGGTCTGACTCTGTACCCGACCGTGAAGATGTGTGGGATACAATGAAATAGCATGACATTCCGACATTTTTGATATCTTCCTCAGTTTGTACCTTGAAATCAGTGTTTCTGTATTAACCACCATAGTAGTCGTTAAGTTTTGACTCAATCCTGACTCTCACATCCAGATGTTCTTGGGTCCTAAATCTCACATGATTAAACCAATTCTTATTCTACCTGGTGATGTGGAAGTTCCTTAAAGCATCTGGAAATCTGTCTCTGGAAATTACAATTGATTATCGATTTTTTTTTTTTTTAACTTTTATTATCTGAAGACAAAAAACAAAAAATTGTGGGTTTTTTTCCTTCTAAAGAAAAGTTTTAATGATTGTCTGAACATAACTGCTTGTTTGGTCTACGGTTTAGGCCTAAACTAATTAGTCCTACAGTGTTAACGCCCCTGTTGGTAGATGATATGTAGTAAAATCAGTAAAGTTAAAGCCTTTACTGCAGAGCGTATACCAATAGGTATGTCTCTAGGTTTATAAGAACATTCGCACGGACAAATTACATAGAGTATAAACGACAAAACTCCTACCAATCAATTATCTATAATCGATTAATCATGCCTGTCCCTTCTGTTACAACAACACAGAATAGCATTATTAAACTTAATAAACCGACATAATCAAGTTGTGACATCATGTCATCAATCCAGGGCAATCCTCAGATATTTTCTATAATCACAGTCTGATTACAGGTCGGCTTTTTGTCTACTATTAAACTAAAGAAAGAGCATTCCAGTGAGTTTTGATTCTCCGCCAACAATTCCTTACCTATTAAGTTGAAGCTTAGCATCTTTATTAAATTTTATGTTTATACTCATCTCTCTTTAGGTTCCTAAGCCTGAATTCTTCAGGTCAAATATAACTTTTTTCCCACAAGACTGAGAGAATGTATTACAATCTGGAACGCTGTAACTCTGAGCATGACACAGAGCGAGATTTGAGATGAAAAACAAGTGCAAAAGAACGCATACTGGTAAAAATCCAACAACCAGCAACTTCCGCGGGGAACCGCAGACCAGAATAGTGTTCTTTAGAAAAAAAAGAAATTCAATAAGTGTGTAACACAAGAAAGCATGAAATGTGCTATATTTTAGCCAGCATGCGGTTTCATGGTCTATTCTGACCAATGATTAACTCATCACCTAGCAAGCTAATTCTGCTATAACTCCTTAGTCAGTTACCTTTATGGCATTTGGCAGATGTCCCTGTCCGGAGTGACTTACAGTCATCTAATGCAGCTGAGAATTTGAGGGTTGAGGACCTTGCTTAAGGGCCCAGTAGTGGCCCACTTGGTGGTGCTGGGAATCGAATCCACAGTCTTTCACTCAGCAGTCCAGTACCTTTGAATACCATTGAGCTAACACCTTCCACATGTAGTCTTTAGGTGAAACATTAGCCTAGTTGGGACTAATTTATCATGTGAAGAGACACGGGATATAAACAGTAGTCATAGCTGTCACATTTCTGTATATATTTCATTATATTATCAGATGGTGGCATGTATTTGTGTAGCCAAAGTGCCAAAGTGCATTTCTCTGATATGTAAAATTCCTGTGAACAGCAGCCCTGCAGATGACAGCACACAGGGTCCTAAAGGAAGTCAGTTTAATCTTCTATTCAAAGGTCAAGGTGTGGGACCACTACTGCTGGACCACTGAGCAAGGTCCTTAACCCTCAACTGCTCAGTGGGGTAAATGGGATAAATGTAAGTTGCTCCAGATAAGTACGTCTACTTAAATGCCAGAACTGTAAGTGTTAATCAGCTGGATAGGACGAGGGGAACTGGATTTATCTGAGCAAATACTTCCTGATAAAAGCTTTTATTATTATATAAACAAAATACACTTAACAGAAAGTGTATCAGACTGTATGACCACCATTATATACTGTGTCATATTCTTTGTTTAGTGTTTTGACAGAGAAGCTCGCTAATTCGCTCGCAAGTCCAACAGGAAAATGCAAATTTTTTACGTATAGCAAAACAAAGTATAGCATAAATAAATGCTAGATTTATTCCAGCTAGCTAACTGTTAATAAAAATGTTACATTTATTTTACTGTAAACTTTCTTCTTTTTTTGTTAGTCTAAACAAAAAGAATGATGTTAGTTACATTTAGCATTGCTAGTGTCAGACAGGTTTTACGCCTAATGCTAACCAGTGCTTCGCCGATAAGCCAGCTATTCACCTCAATCATTTATTGTCATTTCTTTTTAAAAACTATTTTGCCCAAATTGCAAAAACACATCATGAAAATAGCATCGCGGTGCGGCTTCACACAGCTAAGTGTGTTGTTTTTTTTACAGAGTCTTTTGTAGCCTAAGCTAACCACTAATCGGCTATCCGTCAGATCTCTTCTTTCCAAGAGTAGTAAAAATAAAGCACTAACAGCTCTCATAGGAAATGCAATCAGAGAATTTAAAAAAAAAAGACAGACGGAACAGCTGCAACGGTCGTAATTTTCAAAACATCCAGCGGCTGTCAGGCTAAAATATCGCTGGGCGTTTGTCAAAAGCTAACCGTGAGCCACCGTCTTACGCTCGCCACATAGCCTACGCATTTCCTGCTCGTTTAGCGCTAAAGAGTCAACACACATGCTTAAAAGTGTCTATGTTAGCGTTTGTTACCTCAAGCGGCTTTTTAAAGCTCGGTGGCTTTTTTTTACCGTCCATCGGCGGTCTGGATGTCAGTGCGTGGTCACTGCAGTCTCTGGTCATAAAAGGTCTTACATGTTCATGCGTATTTTCTGATTTCTCGGGAACAGAGGTTCAGGTGGCTTTGGGCTTGATTTTAACTTCCAACATCATCTGAGTGCAGTTTTATACCCCACATTAATGTTTTGCTTGAGATAAATGATGCTAATGTGATTTAATATAGAGAATACAAGAAAGTTAAGGAGATTAACTGATGTTCGATTTCTGAAAATTTTACTATAGTTACAAGCAATTTTTACCTCAGCTTTTGGGGAAGAATAGCGAGTAACCATTCAGATCAGGCTTTTTACCTCGTAACCATGATTACAAACAAGTTTTTACCTCAGCTTTTGGGAAAGATTTGTGAGTAACCAATCAGATCCGGTTTCTGACCCCGTCTCCCTGATTACAAACAATTTTTACCTCAGCTTTTGGGGGGGAAAGCGAGTAACCACTCAGGTCAGGTTTTTGACCCCCTAACCATGATTACAAACAATTTTTTACCTCAGCTTTTGGGGGGGAAAGCGAGTAACCACTCAGGTCAGGTTTTTGACCCCCTAACCATGATTACAAACAATTTTTTACCTCAGCTTTTGTGAGAAAATTGTGCCAAATTTTTTGTTATCAAGTAAAGTAACGGATCAGGTCCAGTTTCCGACCCTGTCATCATGGATGCAAATAATTGTTACCACAGCTTTTGGGCAAAAATTGTGCCAAATAGTTCCTTTTAAATGTACAAATTTTTTATTAGCTATTTAGTTTTTAGTGAATGGGTTTTTAAAAAATGATTCCATTTCTTTATTTCATGGTTAATTCCTGTTTTTTTGTGTTAAGAAATTGTTTATTATTAAGTATAAATTATATATAGTGTCCGATGTTAAAGTTTCTGTGGATGAGCCGTTACTATAGAAACATAAAATATAAAAACTAAAAGTCTCAATAAGGGTTTGTTCATACTTGTAGTTCGGTATTTATAAAATGAAATAAGAATAACAGAAGTGGAAGTATCTCAGGAATCTACAAAAAAATTATTTCTTAAACAAAAATCTACAAAAAAACACTTTAATAATATAAATTACTTAAATAAAAGGTTAAAAGAAAACATACCTTTACAAATAATAAAGAATAAAATCCTAAATGTTTAGAAAAATCAGAATATAATGATATAATGTTAAACTTTTAAAAGAAAGGGTTGTGCTGTCTGAATGCTCGGCTGCAGATCTCGAATGTTGTAACTAATAAATAAAAATCAATCATCTGTGTGGAAACACGGCACAGGAGACGAAATTGGAGACGTTCCCTTTTTTTTCGCCATCCCTGTTCAAACGCCCCTGTGATCCAGTTAACCTTTATTGTTGTTGGTAGATCTTAGCTGACTGATCGGGTTCTCTAGCGTGGGGTTTTCCATATTCACAAAGCAGCGATCATGCAATTAGCTGAAATAAAGAATGCGTGACTATCAGATGGAATGAGGTTAAAGGCCAGTCTGACTCCTACACCAGTCAGAGTCAGTGTGTGTGTGTTTGAGAGAGAGAGAGGGCAGGGTGTGTTGGTGTGGTGTGTGTGGTGTGGGAGAGGCAGTGGCACTCCAAAGAGCTACAGCTGTGTAAGCAAAACTACATTGTTTTTAACCCCAATGGAGTTGCTCCATCTCCTCTTATTACAGTCCTGGGCTTAGTGCCTAATACACACACACACACACACACCACACACACACACCATTTAGCCACTTCTACAAACATCTGTTTAGATATATAAGTTCCACATTTTGAAAGAACCTGCTTTAACTTAAACGTTGCATTAACGTTACTCTGATGTTCTCCTGGGAGAAAAAAAACTAAAGGCTGAATTTGTTTATACGAAGCTTTCAGTTATTCCGTCCGGTGTTCAGGGCTATGAATTTCACATGATCCTAAGAAAACAATGGCGATAATGAACAGAACTCGATTTAAATTTCCTGATACCGTCTCCTACAAAGAGCCGAGAAACACGATTAAGGTATCAAGCGTTTGTAAACGTTGTTCGGTGCATAACGGTTTGAAAAGATAACTTTTCCGCTGATAAGAGAGAGAAAAATAAGAGCAAGGAAATAAAAGAGGGGATAAACTATGATGCTTGTTGGGTAAAATGCTAGGCGTGACTGGAAGCTAGCGGTTAATGCTAAGCGCGTTTACTGTGTCTTTTTAATCTTTCAGAATATTTTTTCGCAAACCTGCTAACAAATCTGTGGTAAATGTTGACGTTCTCTGTGCGTTTGATTCGTTTCTGCAGCCGTTCTGCTTGAGGCTTTTTTAGATCAGAAATATTTACGTTTTCCCAATTAAGAAACACAACAACGTCAGCGTCACATTCGACCTTCATCATGCTAGGTTCATTTTCTTTCTTTTTTTTTTTTTTTTTTTTTTACATATAAGTCATATATGGTAGTTTGGTAGTAGCATCTAAGAATGAAATAGGGCTTTCCAATTTAAAGCACGACATTATTAGTTTAAACGAGGACATGAAGTTAAACGAGGACAAGTTAAACGAAGTTAAACGAGGACATGAAGTTGGTGTGTGTGAGTGAAGAGGATGTAGAGAATAGGGTGAGGTGGAGACAGATGATTCGCTGTGGTGACCCCTAAAAGGAAGCAGCCGAAAGGAGAAGATAAAGAATCATCAGTTTAGACGAGAGAAAGACAAAATCAAATACATGTCTGAAAAGTGTTCTCGGGGGGTCTGTTACAGCTTACAGAAATTAGATCAGTCAATCAGTCATCTTCTCTACCCGCTTATTCCCTAATTCGGGCTCACAGGGATCTGCTGGAGTCTATCCCAGCCGTCTCTGAAAGGGCGAAAGGCAGGAGGGGGACACCCTGGACAGGTCACCAGTCCATCACAGGGCCACACACACACACACACTCACACTCACTCCTACGGGCAATTTAGAATCATCAATCAATCTAACATACAAGTTTTTGGACTGTGGGAGGAAACCGGAGAACCGGGAGTAAACCCACACAAGAAACCATGAAGAGAACATACAGACTCCACACAGAAAGTCCCCTGCAGGGGAATCGAACCCGGGCACCTATCCACTAAGCCATCGTGCTAAAAGAAATAATAATAAAATGTAAAAGAATCTCATCCCTAACTTATGATATAACTTCTTGATTTAGACTGATGTGTACAGTCAGTCACATAAGCATTTATTTCATAAGACATGTGACTTGAATGACTTAAACTCTAATAAAGTAGGTGACAAAAATAACGTATAACTACATATCTAGATAATTTAATTCTTCAATAATATCAAATTATAAATATAAAAGTCTATATAAAACTGAATAAACAGTAACACACAGTAAATGCATTTAATTACTACTAATAAAGATGGCATCGTACTTACACTGAGAAATCTTTCTATACGTATATAGTGTTCATTTTACATGTTAATTTATAGTTCATAAATTATGAATCTGTTGACTTATTAAGTTTATAAAATATGGTGCAAATCTCCAAAAATGGCCCAAAGTTCTTCAAGCCGAATGTTTTATGACGTCACTACTACTTTCTTATTATTATTAGCATTCCTGTCTATTCAGCTATGACAACATGACATGACAAGACAAGAAAAGATGGTTCACTGTAATGTCAATGGGTATCTCAGTCTTATTATTTTCTTAAAAACAGCTTTTCTGTTATGATTTATCACCACCAGCGTGCAGGACCGAACATAACTTTGATAACTTTTACATTTCTTCCTGATTGCTAAGAGAGGAAATGTAATTAGAGTGATGACGACAGGTGGCAATGGGAGCAGTAAGATGCTTTATGCAGACAGACGGGTGCAAAAGACACAGTCTGTGTGAGAAATGTGAGAGAAAAGCCATTTCTGTAGTACAGGTTCATTCAGCTGCCTTCTCAATGAAACCATCATCGGAGCACCTGCTTAAGCTGTCTGTCTCTCGAGCTGTCTGTCCTTTAAGCTGTCTGTCTTTATATATCAGTCTCTCTTTGGCATGTAGTTTCACTTTGTCTATTCCTTAATCTGTCTGTCTTTCTCTGTCTTTCTTTTATTCTCTCTCTCTGACATTCAGTGTTTTTCTGTCTGTCTCTCAACCTGTCTTGCTCTGACTTTGTGTCTTTTAATCCTTCTCTCGTATTCTCTCTCTCTCTTTTTTTCAGTCTCTTTCTGGCACCCGCTTTCACTGTGTCTATCTCTAAACCTGTCTGTGTATTTTCTGTCTATTTTGCTCTGTCTATCTATCTATCTATCTATCTATCTATCTATCTATCTATCTATCTATCTATCTATCTATCTATCTATCTATTCTTCACCGGTGCTCATGAGCCATCACTGCAGAAGGAGTGTTAAGGAGGACTTTTCTCCTCAACATCATCTGATAAACAGGACAAGGTGCATTAGAGCACAAACAATAACATACATTACATTACTGCCGGCTTGTCTCTCTCTCTCTCTCTCTCTCTCTCTCTCTCTCTCTCAGACTTTCTGTCTCTTTGAGACTTTTTATTTCTCTCTCTCTCCTCTCTCTCTCTCTCTCTCTGTCTCTATCTAACTCTTTCTGTCTGTCCCTTGCTGTCTCTCTCTTTTTCTTATACTCTTTATTCCTCTTTTCCTTCTGTCTTTGTCTTACTATCATTTTGCCCTCCTCATTTTCTGAGACTTAAGAAAAAGGGAAGACTTAAGAGAGCAGATCATTTACACACTGCAGATCTTCGGAAATCCCTCTGGAATCTAAGTCACGCCTGAAATACCTTACAGACATGAGCTGTTTTTTACTGTCCTCTCCTACAGAATGAACAGAACACACGTGAGCAGGAGGAGAAGAAGAAGAAAAGAGCTTGTAAGAAGTTTGAAAGGTTGTGCATGTGCTGTTAATTACACGTGGGGTGCCAATAGTTTTGAACATGAACATTACTTACTGTAAAATAACAGGGTGCCAATATTTACGAACCCCGCGCGCCTCTTACCTTAGACAGGGCGCAGACGTGCTGGCACGCGACGAGCACCGCGACGACGCACGTGAGAATCCGCATTGTGTTTCTCCACAACAAAAATATTTTAAAAAAAAAAAATAAATTTTAAATGCTTATATTTATAATAAAGTCTAAAATGATCCCGCTGGAAATAACTGTTGTTGTTGTTGTTGTTGTTTGGAGATTGCAGCGCGAGCGAGAGCACCTGCAGGCACAGGTTGCGGAGTTGTGCGATGCGCGCGAACACACAGCGTCCGCATGACGCATCAGCCTCTCAGTGTACACACACACACACACACACACACGAGCGCATACACAGGGCGGGACGTCAATCAATAGAATCTCTTACCAATCAGATCACAGGAAGGGAGTGGCCAGAAAA
>VCAZ01000307.1:197127-215993 GCA_005784505.1 Bagarius yarrelli
TTTCTTCTGCTCTGTTCTTAATGTTTATCTCCTTCTATCTCTGCTCTCTCTCTCTCTGCCTCTCTCTCTCGCGCACTCTCTTTTGTCTTTTTTGTCATTTCTCATTCTGCTGTCTCTCTCTCTCTGTCTTTTTTTGATGTCCGTCTGTCTCTCTATCTTTGCTCTTTCTCTCTCTCTCTCTCTCTCTCTCTCTCTCTCTCTCTCCTCTCATCTCTCTCTCTCTCTCTCTCTCTCTCTCTCTCTCTCTCTCTCTCTCTCTTTCACAGGCACCATTAGAACATGTCAGAAGTTCCTGGTGCGCTATGGGAGACAGCAGCTTTGTCGGATGTTGCCCCAGTGTAAGACTGAGGGTAAGAGTCGCTCCTCTCGCCGCATCTTCCTGTCTTCCTCATGTCTTCAGATAAACTGATTTCAGTCTGCACAATAAAATCCTGTTTGGAACAATTTACATATCAGCAAATATAGAAATCCATAATTATTACAATGTTATTACAACATAGCAGCGCTAACACTTAGAACAACTTTTGACAAATGTTTAGCCAGAAAAGAAACGAATGATTGATTGATTGATTGATTAGCAACTTGTAACTACTTTCACTTTTTTCTTCTCCCTCATTTCTTTCTCATTCCTTAGCTGAGAAACAGGAAGTGAGAAGAGCGGTGATGAGATGCTCCATCAGAAAATTCAGAGAAGATGATGATGATGAAGATGAGGAAGGCGGAGAAGAGGAAACCTAACCTTACATCACACCACATCATACGTTCATAAACACACTTTATGTTCTCTGTATTATACTCGGGGTGCCAATACTTTTCAACCCGTCAGCTGTTTTTTTTACTCGGACCTCCTGAAGTTCCCTGCAGATTTTATTTTACACACCGTAAACCGGGCAGACGTTCCGGAGGAAAAAAACTGCTATAAGTGTTTTGTGCTTAAATGTTTTTTTGTTGATAGTAAAACCCTGTGTTATGTGGACTGGAGGAAAAAGTGGTGGTGGTGTTTTTTCCATCAGTGAAATAAATTTATAGCAAAATGTGTGTTCGTTATTGTGTTTTAAACAGCACGAGCATCAAAAATGCCGAATAAAAATAATGCAACACTATTAATAATATTATAAAGTTTGCATGATAAAGAATTATATTACTACATTGTGTTTTTCGAGACCTCCTGTTTGCTTTATTTTTAATCCCAATCATTTTCTGACAACGCGCTACAATTGGCTTCAAGAATCCCAAGCACTGCGTTATGATTGGTTAAAAGTTTATGCCAATATGTAAATCAGCCAATCCCAGCCTAGAAGGCGGGGTTTAGTCGCATAGCTCAGATACTCTTTCAGAAACTTTTTTTTATTTCCTCCAATCAGAAACGCTAAAACTGCGCCTGCGCATTTGTGATCCTGTGAGGAGTATAAAAGTGTCATCCGGGTATTTATTGTTCCTGTTTGGCGACCCGTCGCCACAATAGAGATCTCGGTCGGGTTTATCGGGTATTTTGGGCTTAAAGTCCCATTAATTGATCGGTGTTTCCGCAGACGGAGAGCGGAGAACGCTCTGTGGGGCGCAGAAGTTTCCACAACAAGGGGAAAACACTCATTTCCGGGGTTTATTCCCCCACGTTTTCGCGCGCTAATCTTCCCATTAAATCTTCGTTGGAGACATTTTGGTTTGGTGTCTCTTGTTTTTTTTCTCGGTTTGTTTTGTGGTCAAGATGTCGCCGTAATGGAGTCTCCGAGTTTGACAGACATGAACAAGGGCCTTCGCCGCCTGACCCGCACCTCTCGGAACAGCCCGTATTTCCCGTTGTTTGTATTGTTTGATGTTAGAGAGCTCGACTGCTCTCTGCCCGGAGCGCGGCCTCAGTCCTTCACCCAGAGATATGGAGAAAAACCCCAACGCCAACAACAAGGTCCCGCCCCGTTCCAGCTCCACAGGCCCACCGCCAACCGAGTCTAAAACTAAAACAGGTAAAAAAAAAAAAACGGCTTTAAACCTATTTAGTTTAGAGTTTTACTCCTTTATATGTTTGTATATATTTTTCTAACAGTTAAAGCGAAAGTTTTGTTTTTGTTTTCCCTGTCTGACATGACGTTTTTAGGCCTCGGGTCATGTGGTGTCTTAGATGGCATCTCATTGGTGGGTTGGCGCATTACGTAGGCAGAAGTTGGAATTCAGCCACCGTTAATAAAAAAAAAAACTGTTATAAAGTCTGTTTTTTTTGAGCTTTTTTTGATTTATAAAAAAAACAACAACTTTACATTTACAGCATTTGGTGGCCGTTCTTATTCAGAGTGATTGAGATTTAACTGAAAGGGTTTTTTTAAATAATAACTGAGCAATTAGGGGTTGAGGGCCTTGCTCAGGGGCCCAGCAGTGGTAACTTGGTGGTGCTGCGAACTGAACCCTGATCTTCCAGTTAGCAGTCGAACATCTTAACCACTGAACTACCACAAAGAAATGTACATTTTATCTGGTTTATACAACAGCAGGTGAGGGTTACAGGGTTCGAGTGTAACGTTTGTACCTTTTTACAGCACTGTGTTTCGTGTTAAACACTGTAGATATCGTTAAATACGGATAAACGGTGTGTGTGTGTGTGTTTATATAAATTTATATAATACCAAATGGTGCCTGGGGTCTAGTCCGGTTCTGTCACATTATTTAGGTATATCCTCACAGCCAATCAGACGCACTAGTGAGGATCCCCTTTACACCAAAAACTTTATTATATATAATTGGTTTGGTGTGTGTGTATGTGTATATATATATATATATATATATATATATATATATATATATATATATATATATATATATATATATATATATATATATATTTATAATAAAATTAATTAGTTTGACTGTTAGTGATACAGTTTTTGTTGCGTTATTTTATGACTTGATGACGAAACTTAAAGCGTGTGTTTTGTGTAATAAATTCTAAACTGCTCTGAGCTTTATTTTAATTTTGCTTGCAGCAAGTCAGGAACTGGTGTTGGCGTTTGTTCCAGTAAAAATGATTAAATATAAATTTATGCGGCGGATCTTTATGGCTTGCTTTATTTTGGGTGATGGATGTTCAGGGTTTTAATAATACTGACTGACGGAAGGCTTTTGATTTCTTAGATTCGAAGAATAATGGCAGCTCCAAGCGCTACACCCGTAAGCGGGAGCCTGCCTTCCCCAAAGCAGAGAGTTTTCCAGGCCCCCGGCGTGCCCACCCACAGAAAGGCAAGAGTTTCGACAAGAGACCCCCCCAGAGAGGCGGCGGAGGTGCTAGACAGGGTGGGCTCATGGGCGGTGGGAGAAGAGAAGAGGTTTGTGTTTCACAACCCCCAGCATTGTAAAACCGTTCCTGATTAATGACGGATCGCTCTAATGGCTGTTCCTCCCTCAGGTAGTCGAGACGCGCCGGGCCGAGTTCAGCCCGGCTCAGTTTTCAGGACCCAAAAAGATCAGCTTGAACCACTTGCTCAATTTTACCTTTGAGCCTCGCGGAGGTCATTCCGGCTCCGGAGGCGACTCGCATTCGTGCTGGGGTCGCCGCAACAAGTGGGGGCACAAACACAAGCCCTTCAACAAGGAGCTGTTTCTGCAGGCCAAGTGAGTGTGTGTTTGTTCGATACCCGACATGCATTAATCACTAAACACGCGGCGTCCCTGGGTTTTAATCTGCCGTCTTTTCTGCGTAGCTGCCAGTTTGTGGTGATTGATGACCAGGATTATCACGCTCACTTCACCGACCCAGACACTCTGGTCAGCTGGGACTGTGTGCAGCAGGTGGTGAGTGATCAGATCCCATTACAGGACTGGAATTAATTTATCGCCACTGTTGTGAATCAAATCGTCTGAATGACGCGCTTTTAGGGGACGTTCGACTCGTCCTGTTAACGTGTGATTTTTATCTTTTTTCCCAGCAGTTACTTTTTTCCAATCGGTGTGTTTCTCTCCGTTGTAGCGAATCTACAGCCACGAGGTGCCGTCATGCCCGATTTGTCTGTATCCTCCAGTGGCGGCACACATCACCCGCTGTGGCCACATCTACTGCTGGCCCTGCATGCTGCATTACCTGTCCCTGAGTGAGAAAACCTGGTCCAAGTGTCCCATCTGTTATGAGGCTGTGCACAGCGCAGACCTCAAGAGGTACAAACTGACTGACCGCATGAGCTTATCTACATTTCATCACAAAACTAACGAGCGAGATGCACACATGGGGCGAGGGAGGGGAGGGGTAGAGAGAGAGAGACTCAGACTCACGAGCGACGGCCGGATAGAGATGGACGCGTGGATAGAGAGACACTGATGGACAGACAGAGGGGGAGACATATGCACAGTATGCACAATGTTTTAAAGTGGCTCTAAATGTCTCTAGCGGTCCTGTGGAGGGAATATTAATAAACTGGGAGTTTTTGAGCTGCTCCAGATGTTGAGTATATTATTATTTTGCTCCTCTGTATTTAAACCCCTATAGAATTTTTCTTATTTTTTTTTTCCTCAGTGTTGTTGCTATGGAGACGCGTCAGTACGTGCCAGGTGATGTCATCACCATGCGTCTGATGCGCAGAGAGAAAGGTGTGCTGGTGGCTCTGCCCAGCTCCCAGTGGGTTAAAGTGGAGGAACCGATTCGCTTTGGAGGTGAGAGAGTAAAAATAAACACACACACATTGTTACAGTTCCTATGAATGTGTATATTTAGATAGTAATGTGTGTGTTGCAGATGTGTGTCTGAGGTCTTATTCCAAGCTGCTTCTGGCGTCTCAGGATCAGGTTCTTGGTCTGCTGGTTGAGGAGCGAGCGGTGCTGCAGGCTCAGCTGAAGCAGGAACAGGACAACCCGCAATCCTGCTTCATACAGAGCGCTTTACTGCAGCTGCAGGTCATACACGCGCGCGTACACACACACACACACACACGCACAGCTGTAAATTTCAGTTCCAGGTCAGAGGTCAGTCTCGTGTTTATTTAAAACCTTTTGCGTGTTGTGTTCTGTGTAGGAGCGAGAAGACAGCCTGCTGAAGCGGAATGTCCCGGATACAGGTTCCGGTTTGGACGGCGCAGACATGAGGAAGCTGTCCCTCACCGACTCGAGTGTTCCTGAGGCGCCGGTCAACAAGCTCGGCTGCTCAAAGGTAAAAGAAAAAAACACCTGGGTACATGCATCACTTTGGTTAAAAGAAAAAAAGGAATGATGGGAAATTTGGCTTTGATGTTGGAGTTAAATTTTTTGGGCCTGTAAGGACTCACTTCCTGTCGTATTCTGATCATGTGACTCCGCTCCTGACCTGTAGCCCGTTCTTCAGTACGCCTCGGCGTTTGATGATGAGATTCTGGAGACCTCAGAAGAGCTTCCTGAAGTTTCTCCTGAACAGGAAGTGAGTGCGGTGGACGAACCAGTGGGTGAAACCCTCACTAACGAGGCCGGACCACCGCAGAACTTTCACGGGCCGTTCTACTACTTCTACCAAGGTGTGTTTCTCAGTCCTTCCCTCGTGTTTTTTTTTTTTTTTTTTTTTTTTTTTTTGTTTTTTTGTTTTTTTTTTTTTTTTTTTGTTTTTTATCCACCCTCTTCCTTACCTTAGCGGAGGACGGGCAGCAGATGTTCCTACACCCAGTGAACGTGCGCTGTCTGCTGAGGGAGTACGGCAGTCTGGAGAACAGCCCTCAGTCCATCAGAGCTACCGTAGTGGAGATCGAGGGTCACACGGTGAACGAGGTGCAGTGTCTTTTTATATTTTTTTTTTTAGGCTGCATTAACACCATGCATCATGTGACCAATTCGGATTTTCTTTCTTCTTTAATGTGGCACAGACGGGATGTGACCCACGATCGTGTAAGCAGGAAAAAAAACCCGACACAGACTCGAACATTGCTATAAATACGGCTGTACAACAATTTATTATTTTTTTTAATCCATCTTAACTGAGAATTGGTTTCCTGACCTTTAAATATGGTGCGGAAAGCAAGATAAATTTCATCACAAAATCCGAATTGGGCACCAAGACCTGCAGTTTAAACGCCATTTAAAGACGTCCTTAAAGCACTTCAGAATCTAAACCGTGTGTATGCGTGTTTTAAAGGATGTACGCCGTCGACACCGTTACCTCTCCCACCTGCCCCTCACCTGCGAGTTCAGCATCTGTGAGCTCGATCTTCAGCCACCCGTCCTGTCCAAGGAGACCCTGGACAGTTTCTCGGGTACCCACGTGCAATAATCAGATAAATCAATGTTTAGTGTTTTTTAAACTAAGAATAAAATCACCAAACTTTTATTAACTGGCTGGTTTTTGGCTGTGGCAGATGATCTGGAGCGCAGGAGACGTGTGAGGCAGAAGAAAGCCAGGGAGGAGAAGCGGCGAGAGAAAAGGATCGAGATGGAGGAGAACAGGAAGCAGGGGAAATGTGAGTCTGTCGCATGACAGCCGTCTCGCGTGTCTTATTTTTGAAAAAAAATCGGTCTTCAGGTCCTGGAATATTTCCGCTTGATGATTTTGTCTTCTCAGACCCGGAGGTGCACATCGGTCTGGAGAACCTGCAGCAGTTCCCAGCGTTTGGTTCTCCTCCTAATTTCAGCCCACCTGGACCGACCCTGGACTTCGAGCTTGGCCCTGTGTCCCCTCTGAGCAGCAGTCCTGCATCGGGTAATGCGACGTGTCCCTGTAATTAATGACTAAACCGCTGAATACTCACACACACTCAGTAAAGGAGCCGTTTTAATGTTTCAGACGTCGTGATGTTCCCGAGTCTGAACGGAATCAGTCCGTCCTTCAGTGTGGAGGAAGAATCGCCCTGCATGTCCTTCGCACAGGTGAATCCATCCATCCTCCTAAAAAAACCCCTTCCGAAAAGGTTTACACTCCAGAAAGCTCTTTACTTTAAATATGCGCTTCTAAATCCGTGTAGATGCTGAAGGACGGAAAAGCCCGAGCGGATGTCCGTCCCAAACTTCATCCAAAGAAAGGTGAGAACACACGGTATCGGCAGTGAGGGCAGATCTGTTTTTCCTGTGTGTCTGTCTGTGTGTGTGTCTCTCTCTGTGCATGTGTCACTCTCTGTCTGTGTGTGCATCACTCTGTGTCTCACTCTCTGTGTGTGTATCGCTATCTCTCTGTCTGTGTGCGTGTCTCTCTCTGTGTATCGCTCTCTCTCTGTTTTGTAGTTCTCTCTCGGTGTGTGTATACGTCTCTTACTGTGTGTGTGTGTGTGTGTGCAGATATGTTCCTGGCTCCTCCGGTTGCTGACAGTGATGGAGAGAGTGACGGGTCGGACCGTGTGCCGGTCCCCAGTTTTCAGAACTCTTTCAGTCAGGCAGTCGAGGCGGCGATGCTGCAACTGGACCACAAACCACCAGCCAGGGCCGAGGCTCCGCCCACCACCGGTCTGTATATTTCAGTTAATAGGATGTATAGGAGTCGCATTCGCTCATGGTTCTTTCTTTACTTCCTGCACCAGCGTCAGTTTCACACATCCAAACTGAATTTCTCCTGCGTTTCTTTTTTTTTTAAATTTTTTTAGATGAGAAAGGAGGAGGGAAGAAAAAGAAGAAAAAGCAGAAACTTCTTTTCAGCACCTCGATGGTTCACACCAAGTAAACGGGACTTAAGCTCAGCATCCTAACACACCTTCACTTCCCCTTCTATTACTTTCCTTTCTAGGGTTTTTTTTTTTTTTTTTTTTTTCCTTTCGTCCTGTAGGGTGTTCGCTTAGATGCCGTCGCTGTAGCTTCCGGGTTTGATTAAAGACAGACGCTTTAATTATTTTTTTTTTAATTAATGCATTAAATCCAACAAATAATTCAGCAGTAAATAAATTGTAGTCGTTTCATAGAGATTTGTTTAAGCGGTATGTGATCATGTGACCAGCCGTTTCGGTGCTTTCAAAAAAAAGACTTGATATTAAATTTAATAAAAAGCTGTTCAGGGTTTCGGCGATGACATCATAGGGTTTTGTGTGACGGCAGTCAACCAGCTGCTGAATTAATCCCACCCTGTGTGTCATCACCGAATCCGAGTGAAGTCCATCACCGCTGAGGATCACGTCCAATCACAGACCCTTATTTCCTCTCCTTTACAGTTAATAAGGCGCTTTTGTCCTTCGTTTATTTATCAGTAGAATAAAACTCAATCTAACGCATGTTTACACGCAGCTGAAAACACACAATATTTGCTCTCGGATGTTTAACCGCAGGAGTTTGATGCATTTTGTTTAATAAGCGTTACTCTGCAAAAGAGAAACTGATGATTTTGGCTTATTTCCTTCCTCCCTTTTTCTTTGGATTTTGGAAATTTGCCTGTTGATTTAAAGAATAAAGATTCGTTATGCACTGATTTTGTGTCTGTAACATTTATTTTAAGATGTTTTTTCCAGATGTGTGCAAATGTAACGACTTCAGGTGTAAATCTGAGCAATTACAACTCGACACATGGGAAGTGACCGTCTGTCACAGCGGACCGAGCGTTTCATAACGGCTCTGGCTTCATTCCGAGGGTTGATCATGGATTATATTTGGGGCCCCGGGGCCATCATTTCAGGTCTTTTATTCTGCTGGGTGTGTATTAATGTTCCACAAACAATCGTCTACTTCTACCATCTTCAACTACTCTAATGTAAGTGAGCAGCTGGATCTCGTCCAGGTGTGTCAGGTACCTGTCAATCACCTGAACTAATTAATTTTGCCTTTTTTTTTTTTTGCTTTAAATGTTTAAGTGACCTTTTTAAAAAAAAAAAAAGTCCTTTTTGTGTGTGTGTTTCTGGGTTTAAAATAGTTTTTGGTGGAGTTGGTGGACAGGCTTGGAAGAAAAACAAACACCCTCATTCTCAGAACTCACTCGTCAACTCCGGCGTGTTTCGCCAATAAACAGTCGCACTTCAGTGTCGGTTAAAGCTAAAAACAGCAACACACAGAGTGCCACTATGGTATCAGTTTTTGCACAGCCTGCTACTTTGGGTACAAATAAAATCTGTCTCACTCTCTTTACCTGTCTCTCTCTGGCAACGTTTACAGCATTTGGCAGACACCTGTTCTCATTTATACAACTGTGCAATTGGGGGTTGAGGGCCTTGCTCAGGGGCCCAGCTGTGGTGGCTTGGCAAAGCTGGGAATTGAACCCACAGTCTTCAGGTTGGTAGTCCAACACCTTAACCATGAGCCACCATTTCCCCACACTTTCTCACTCTAGCTGCCCACAAAACCTGTGGCTTTCTCACAACCGTTCTTCTCAGACACACACACCTCAAACTGAGTAACTATTAGAATTCCTTTCTGTCCATATATAGATGGTACATGCTCTCTGCTTAAGGTGTTGGGCCACATATCAGAAGGTTGTAAGTTCAAATCCCAAAATTAAAAAAAGTTGCCACTTATGGACACAAACATTTCAGTCCAAAAAGCAAAAAAGAGGAAGTGGTTTTTTATTTTAATTCACAATTTATTTCATTCACAATTCCAGAAACTTTTATTAAATTAGTTTTTTTTTTCTGTACAATAGTGATTCTAACACTCAGCTGCATCTTCAGGCTGATGCAGATAGACATTACACACACACACACACACACACACACACACACACTGTACAACACACACTCCATGTACTCATGCTTTGTTCTGGAGAAGAGCCTCAAAATCAGGTGAACAGACGAGTTTATGCTGAACGTGACCGAGTACCATCAGGTCTCCTCTTCTGCCCTCTGTACTCACAGACACTAACTCCTACACACACACACACACCTTATCAGTCAAGCACAAAAGTATAAAGTAAATAAAAGGCAGTGTGTGTAAGACCTGGAGAAAGGAGCAGGACGTCCCCAGAGCCACATCCAGCGTAACTTTCCCCAACACGAGCTGCACTCGTCCAGACTTCCTCACCAACAAACGGCCCACCAAACCCTCCTGCAGCTCCTTCAGCTGACAACTGTTCTCCTCCTCAGCTTTCTCCTCCTGACACACACACAAAAAAAGCCCAATTATATAGATGCAATCTCGCTCTCGCTTCCTAGCCGCCTGTCTTACTTTCTTCCGCACTCTCTAGCTGGCTGTGTGTCTCTTTCACACACATACACACACCTGTCCTTCAGTCTTCTGCAGCACGTTGTGTCCGTCCTCAGACTGCACTGTAGTTTTAGGTGGGACGGGCATCGCTGGTCGGTGGTTGTCCCGGCAGTGAATCGGGGAGCTGCATGAACAGAAGCTCCTCCTCTTTGCAGTTAGTCCACACCTGTAGCAGATTGGGCAGGAAGTCAGGTTTCAGGAAGGGGTGGCGGCTTAAAGGTGGGCGCCGCCCTTCTTTATCACAGGGACCTCAGGAGGCTCCTGTTTGACTGAATCGGTGAAGATAATAGTTATAATTACTTATTCTTAAACCAGCAGCGCATAAAAGAACAACTATAAATATATTTTATTTATATACTTAAATATATATATATTTTGAATTATGATGCAGACAATGTAGCTCCCTCTCCCTCTCTGTAGCTGGCCGGCTCTCACTCCCTCCCCTCTCTCTGTAGCTGGCCGGCTCTCACTCTCCCTCTCTGTAGCTGGCCGGCTCCTCTCTGCTCACTCCGCTCCCTCTCTGTCTCTGGCCGGCTCTCTGTCTCGTCTGTAGCTGGCCGGACTCACTCTCCCTCTCTGTCTCTCTGTAGCTGGCCGGCTCACTCTCCCTCTCTGTCTCTCTGTAGCTGGCCGGCTCACTCGGCTCTCTCTGTGTAGCTCGGCTTTAGTCCCTCCATCTGTCTCTCTGTAGCTGGCCGGCTCACTCTCCCTCTCTGTAGCTGGCCGGCTCACTCTCCCTCTCTGTCTCTCTGTAGCTGGCCGGCTCACTCTCCCTCTCTGTCTCTCTGTAGCTGGCCGGCTCACTCTCCCTCTCTGTCTCTGTGTAGCTGGCCGCTCACTCTCCCTCTCTGCTCTCTGTCTCCCTCTTGTAGCTGGCCGTCTCACTCGCCCTCTCTGTCTCTGTGTAGCTGGCCGGCTCACTCTCCCTCTCTGTCTCTGTGTAGCTGGCCGGCTCACTCTCCCTCTCTGTCTCTGTGTGTAGCTGGCCGGCTCTCACTCTCCTCTCTGTCTCTGTGTAGCTGGCCGGCTCACTCTCCCTCTCTGTCTCTCTGTAGCTGGACGGCTCACTCTTCCCTCCTCTCTCTCTGGCCGGCTGTCCGGCTCACTCCGGTCTCACTCTCCTCTCTCTGTCTCTCTGTAGCTGGCCGGCTCACTCTCCCTCTCTGTCTCTCTGTAGCTGGCCCGGCTCACTCTCCCCTCTCTCTCCTCTCTCTGTAGCTGGCCGGCTCACTCTCCTCTCTCTCTCTCTCTGTCTCTGTAGCTGGCCGGCTCACTCTCCCTCTCTCTCTCTCTGTAGGCTGGCCGGCTCACTCTCCCTCTCTCTCTCTCTCTGTAGCTGGCCGGCTCACTCTCCCTCTCTCTCTCTCTCTCTGTAGCTGGCCGGCTCACTCTCCATCTCTCTCTCTCTCTCCCTCTCTCTCTCTGTAGCTGGCCGGCTCACTCTCCCTCTCTCTAGCTACTCCAAATCCTCTCCTCGAGAGCTGGCCGGGCTCAGAGAAAGAGTAAAAGTGTGCATCTTACTAGCTGATTGTCTTTTTCGGTCTTTCTCACTGTCCTGTCTATGTGACTGTCTCTGTCTTTTGATGTCCTCTTTAGATAGCTTTATCACTGTCCGTCTACCTGTGCCACTCTGTGGTGTGTGTGTGTGTGTCAAGTGTGTGTGTGTGTAAGTGTTTTCACCTGTAACAGCAGTGTCTGATGTTTCAGTCATCATCTTTTTCATCCTCTTCACTCTTCTTCTCCACTTTGACTCCTGGGACGTTAGCGTCCTCCTCCAGCTCCTCTTTAAACACCCAGCCGGACACGGCCAGAGGAAGCTGCACAGGACAGCAGCAGCTTGCTTCATTCCTCAGCTGTGGGTCGTCTACAAACTGCAAAGCATCATGGGTATCAGCGGACCAATCACGTTCCTGACTGGAAACTTTGTCTGTTTACGAGAAAAAAACTAAGCATAAATGGATGAAACTCACATTGTCTCTCTCCAGCTTGCGCAGGATCTCTTTGGTCTCCTCCTCCGTCTCCCTGTACTCCTTCTTAATGTTAATGATGGGGCAGGGGGCGCTGTTGGGCGTGTCTCGTGTGTCCTCATACACTCCTGTCCACCAGGCGAGACAAAGCAAATCACTTAGATACAACATAAAATGCAAAAAAAATTCTTTTTGGCTGATTCTGCAATCTGACCAATCCGTGAACTTCCCTGCTGTTAGCCCCGCCCACATCTTTTGTGCATCTAACCACAGGACCCAAAGCACTTTTTCACCTTTTCTTTTAGCTATCATCTCTGCTGGTCCCTGCTCAAAGATCGAGTGGGATTGGATGACCTCCGGCCGACCCCGCCCCCTGCCCCGCCCGTCTCGCTGTCGCCCGCGATCCGCATCCTTCCTCTCTCTCCTGGGACCTTCGTTAACCTTCAGTCTGTCGGACGAACAGCAGCAAAATATAGAACCTGCTTAAACGAAATACACTAAAATACAGTTTCTAACTTCCTCTAAACCTTTAAATATATATATAAAATACATATCTTTAAAAATATATATAATAATTAACTTAAGCTAAAGAATTTAATAGGCTAAATATTCGTTTCATGCGTCACACACAATGAGGTCGGAATACCACTTACTCTTCTTTACTCTTTCGGCCAATGATGTTGGGCGTGAAGGTTTTCTGCCAAGTAAAAGATTAGACAGACAGACAGATAGAGAGGGAGGGAGACAAAGAGGGAGAGGCACAGAGAGAGAGAGAGAGGGAGACAGAGAGAGAGAGAGCACAGAGAGAAGAGAGGCACAGAGAGAGAGAGAGAGGCAGGGGGGGGCACAGAGAGAGAGAGAGAGAGAGACAGATATAGAGAGATAGGGAGAAAGAGAGAGACAGACACAAAGAGAGACAGACAGACAGACAGACAGAGGAAGAGAGACAGAGACAGACAGAGAGAGAGAGACACACAAGGAGACAGACAGAGAAAGGGAGAAGAGAGAGAGAGAGACAGAGAGAGAGAGAGACAGACAGAGAGAGACAGACAGAGAGAGAGACAGAGAGAGAGACAGACAGAGAGAGAGACAGAGAGAGAGACAGACAGAGAGACAGAGAGACAGACAGAGACAGTTAGACACTATACCATACGTGAATATTTTAGACAATTCTGCATATATTTATTAAATAAACACTAATAATGGGTGCGTCGGCTCTGACCTGATCTACATACACTACAGACAGAGACAGGCATGATTAATCGACTACTGATCGTTAGGAAGTTGGACGATTGTAGAAACACCATTTTTACTTGAAAATAACGGTGTCGCAAAATTTTTTGTTTTCTGCAGTCAGAAAATAATCAATAAATCGTTTTTCTTGCTGTTCGATTAAAGGTATTTCTATAAAACCATAAATACTTACTGAATAGGTTTTTTGTTAAAAACACTGATATGATATTTGATGTCTAGGGTTTGTATCTCAGACGTACTTTCTTCACTCCTCCCAGCGTCAGGTCTCTGGAGCGCATGGTGGGCAGACGTCCCGGTGTCCTGAGGTTCAGCATTGAGCCTCGACCTCCGGGAGCAGATCTCGGGTTAGAGGACGAGTCTCCGGAGCCTGAGGACGCCATCTTCAGTCTGAAACACTGAAAATCATTAGCATCAGTAAGAGTTTAATAATCTTCCAGACGGCAAAGAGGCATGACGAGAATATGGCCGACACCACCAGACCGACTGAACCGCTTTAATGTAAACAGTTATGTTCACACACACACACGGCATATTAAAGATTCTATTTAAACCCATAAACCAGCCAGGAAAAAGCTACACGCGGTTCATGTTTTATTACTAATTAAACTAAGATGTTTTTTCCACTTCTATAATTTTACTTTGTGAATTTGTGCTTAGATTTTTTTTTTTTTAGAAATTTTGTCGCTTTTATTACATTTGGGTTAAACGTCCTGTTTAGCTCGAAGCTATTCCTGTCAGGTTAGCATTAGCCATTAGCTTACACTAGTCTAATAATCAAATATTTCATTGTAGAAGTATTTTAAATACTTTTATTACGCATTGTGATGCATGTTGGGTAACATTTTAACGATATTATCGTTAAAATAGTTTGGTTTCGGTTGGGTTTTTTTTTTTTGCCAAAATAATAAATGAATAATAATATTTAATTATATATTTATTTCCACAGATTTTCACTCAGAGTTTAAAGATCCACTCGATCTTGCTTATCTCTTTAACGGATATTTTTATTAAGCAAATTAAAAATAAAATATCGACACCACATCATACGTTTATTTATTTATTTTAATTAATTCGTACATAAATTTAATCACGTATGTAAGAAATATATTGTGAATTTTAGCTAACACGCGTATCAATCTATGGACTAGAGTAATCTTACTAGTCATTTCTGACCTTTCCAATATGGCCGACGGTTTGCCGAGCTAGCACCAGAAGCTAATATTAAGAATTTAACGCTTTGTTTTATGTTCACGCTGATTAAACACTGATAAACAGATTCACACGCAAATACTTCATAACGCCAGGACATTTAATGATATTTATATCATTTACAGGACTTTAATTATTCATATGAACGGTGCACTTTTATAGGAAGTCTGCAATCACTATAGCGGATTTATACGTTTTATGTACGCAAACCTTTCATAAATCGATTGAAAAATTATTGAGTTAAATTATTAAATATTTATTATTTTAATAATCAGTGAAATTTACATTTTTATTGCAGTTTTAGTTTCAGTAGAAAAACGTGGCAGCGACACATGGCTGATGAAGCGCCTTTGAAATAATCAGCTTGTTTTTCTTTAAAGAAAATCATTTAAAATATATAATAAATATTTATATTTACCCGCTGTTTTCTTTTGCTGACTGACACCAAACGGTTTTAACCGCGTTAAACTGTCATTATTATTAATAAACTTATTCAAACACACCGATCGAATGTTGAACCTACAGTTACTGGGCGGGGATTTATAACCTTTGACCTCTGACGTCATCTGACAACTCAGCGGTTTAAATAAAATATTACAGTATTTAACATTTTTTTTTTGACGTAGTTAAAAGTTTATAACCACTGAGTGTGTAAAAAAATATTTATTTCACTTTAATTAAAATATTGCTAATTATTACGTTTTCCATGTTCCAGCGTCATTGAAT
This sequence comes from Bagarius yarrelli, assembly GCA_005784505.1. Lineage (NCBI taxonomy): Eukaryota > Metazoa > Chordata > Actinopteri > Siluriformes > Sisoridae > Bagarius > Bagarius yarrelli. The sequence goes on from VCAZ01000307.1 coordinate 212,325, forward strand.
CGTTTTTTAGGACATTCATTTGTTTTTAAAATTATTAATACTAATAATAGGTTTATAAATTTATAGCACAGTTTAGTACAGTAATACAAAGTATAGCAGGATCAAATAGCGTACAACTTAATACAGTATAGTACAGTATATGATAGTAAAGTACACTCAGTGATGTATGGCACAGTAATAATAAATAAATAGTGTATATTTAATTACTAATTAAAATAGAGTACAGTACAGCAAGAGGGATGCTCTGGGATGATACATAAACATTAGTATAATAGAGTATAGTAAAGTAGAGTACAGTACAACGAGAGGGATGCTGTAGAATGATACAGTAGAGTATAGTAAGGCAGAGTACAGTACAGTGAGAGGGATGCTGTAAAACAATACATAAACAGTAGTATAATAGAGTATAGTAAAGTACAGTACAGTACAGTGAGAGCGATGCTGTAAAATAATACATAAACATTAGTAAAATAGAGTATAGCGAGGTAACCCTCGGCAGAGTATAATACAGAACAGTAAAGTACAGCAGGGTATTGATTAAACACATTATACACACACTATACACACATTATACACATTATCACACATTATACACACACTATACACATTATACACACATTATACACACACTATACACACACTATACACATACACACATTATACACACACTATACACATTATACACACATTATACACACATCATACACACACTATACACACATTATACACACTATACACACACTATACACACACACACACTTAGATACACACATTATACACACACTATACACACACTATACACACATTATACACATTATACACACATATACACACACTATACACACATTATACACACACACATTATACACCTATATACACATTATACACACACTATACACACATTATACACACACTATACACACATTATACACACTATACACACACTATACACACATTATACACACAATACACATTATACACACATTACACACATTATACACACATTATACACACTTATACACACATACACCACAGTTATACACATATATACACACACTATACACACACTATACACACACTATACACACATTATACACACATTATACACACATTACACACACACTATACACACATTATACACACTATACACACATTATACACACATTATACACACATTATACACACACTATACACACATTATACACCACATATACACACATCACACATATATACACACATACACACATTCACACATTACTATACACATTATTCACTATACACACACTATACACACATATACACACATATAACACACACACATTATACACACACTATACACACACTAAACACACACTATACACACATTATACACACATTATATACACACTATAAACACACTATACACACAATATACACACACTAAACACATTATACACACAATTATACACACACTCTATACACAAATTATACACACACTATACACACAATATACTCACATTATACACACATGTCCCAATATGACCACCAGAGGGAGCAGCAGCTATATTAACGCACATTACATACAAGGATAAATATACACGTGTAAAAATGCTCGTTTTCAACTTAAACACACACACACACACTATACACACACACACACACACACACACACACACAATAGATATGATAAATAGTAACAAATCTGATTCAGCAAATTAATTTAATATTTTTGGTGGAAAAACTCTTAATTTTTGTAGTTTTTTAACTGATATTTATTCTCCATTAGTACAATTTGTTGACACATTTCTGACTTTCCATAAGTTCTAATAATATTAATATATATTAGATAATAAAACTCGTATTTCCAAACAGAAACTGCTTCATTTCTTTACTGCAGGACATTCGGGACGGCGTAACACGTCCTGATGTTTGGCTGAAGAGAAAATGGTGTATTTAATCTTTTAAATGGTGTCCCTGATGTTCAGTAAACCGACCAACTCTTTATTAGAGAATAAAATGAGAAACAGGAGCTCTGGATGTCCTGTAGACCTGGATGTCCTGTAGACCTGGATGTCCTGTAGAGCTCCAAATATTCTGAACAAAAACCTACAGTTTAAAATCTTAAAAAAAACCATTAAGAACATAATAAGAAATGTTTTCTGTGTGTGTGTGTGTGTGTGTGTGTGTGTGTGTGTGTGTGTACACTGATCATTGGGCTGTAAAAAGTTGATGCTTATTTCCAGCGTAGTCCAGCGCTGCCTGTGGTTCTGGACCATATGGGACCATCTGGCTTTTTTTTCTCTCTCTCTCTCATTTCTTTCTGTTTCTCTCCCTCTCTTTCTTTCCTTCCTCCTTTCCTGTTCCCCGTTTTATCTCTCTTTTCTTTAACTTGCTCTCTCTCTCTCTCTCTCTCTCTCTCTCTCTCTCTCTCTCTCTCTCTCTCTCTCTCCTCTCTCTCTCTCTCTCTCCTCTCTCTCTCTCTCTCCTCTCTCTCACTCTCACACCTCCTCCTCTCCTCCTCGCTCTCAGCTCTCTCTCTCTCTCCCTCCTCATCCCTCATCTCTCGATCTCTCTCTCTCTCACACACCTCTCGCTGGATTGAATCTGTCTAAGGAGGAGGAGGAGGAGGAGGAGGATGATGAAGAGGAGGATGAGCATATTTATCTGAAATAAGAGTCTTATTATAAACCCAAACAGTAAAATGTGGTTTATATTAAGGTTTAACGTTTAGTGTGTGTGTGTGTGTGTGTGTGTGTGTGTGTGTTTGTGTGTGTTTGTGTGTGTGTTTGGTTTTTATGCCACTAAAATTTTACCTGACCCCGCAGTGTTTTCTTATAGACAAACACACACACACACACACACACACACATTCAGGGTGGGCTCTGGGAGGAGGGGTACTCAGAGACAGTGGGCATGGAAGTGTGACAGAATAGAGGGAGAGATGGAGAGACAGAGAGAGGGAAAGAGAGAGAGAAAGAGAGAGTGAGTAAAAGAAATGACAGAGCGAGAAAGAGAGAGAAATGACTGAGAGAGAGAGAGAGAGAGAGACTAAAACGAGTAAGAGAGAAAGGAGGAGGAGAAGAAAAGAGAAAACAGCAACACAAACAGCATCACAGCTGCATCCATCTTTCTCCTTCTCTCTCTGTCTCTCTCTGTCTCTCTCTCTGTCTCTCTCTTTGTCTCTCTCTCTTTCTCTTAGTCCAACATTTGTGTTGACTGCAGAGCAGCAGGCACTGAGGTAAGCCTTAACTATCTATTTATTTATCTGTCTATGTGTGTGTGTGTGTGTGTGTGTGTGTGTGTGTGTTGCTACAGGAGTTTTTTCCTCCGTTATATAAGATGTTTTCCTCGGTGAGATCAGGTGTAGTAACAGATCTCTGAGTTTTCCTCTCTTGACTTGTTTTGTTTTCCTCAGATGCTGCTGAGTCTGCGGTAATATCTCAGATTTATACTCAGTGTGTGTGTGTGTGTGTGTGTGTGTGTGTGAGAAGTCACACAGCTTCTGTGTTTGTAAATCAGTGAGGCGGTTTTTCTGTTTGGTCTCTAAACAGAAAGAAATAAAAATATGGATAATTTTATTAATATTAATAATGATAATAGACAAAGCCGACTGCAGTGTCCAGAAATTCTAAAGAATACGTGCACACACACACACACACACACACACACACACACACCACACACACACAC